>OY757189.1:22829279-23301657 GCA_963583895.1 Melanophora roralis
TTATAAAAGTAATAAGAAGGAACTTATTAAGTCCCCGATAAATATTAGAGTTAAAAACTATAGTCATATGCGAGTATTATTTGGTCAATAGAATAGATAAATTATACTTTTTTAGATTAGCATAATAATTAATTTATAGTTTCTTTTTTATGTAAGTCGTCGTCGAAGCAGTTCTACTACTTAAAAAAATATACGCTGCACTTTAATAGCTTTTGTAATTTTCAGAAATGTTTCAAACTGACGCTTTATATTTTTAATTTCACTTTTGAAGATTGGGCGTTTAAGAACGAATTGATGATGACTTGCATTACGTAGGGATAAGAATAAGATTTATAGTTGTTAGTTCTGCTTTTTATTTAAATGATATGCTTTTTTATGTATGTATATCTTATTTTTAATATTAATAATAATTTTTAATTTATTTGTTTTATAACTATTTGTATAACCGTTTGAAATTTATGTTATATATTAAAAATGTTAAAAATATTAAAACTTAAAAATATTTAGTAATTTCTACATATGTATGCACATATAGGTTATAGTTGAAATGTTTGTACCTATTAAAAACTAAACCATTTTCTTAATTCTACAGACAAGAATTGCCAATTTATTGGGTGTCGCTGGAACAGATGTGCCCATTAGAGATATTAAGAAATTATTATCAAAGTTCTTGGTACGATTGTTATTTATGTTTAAATTGTTTACCAGAAAGTTTCATCTTAATTTCTTTTTTTAAATTTTAGTTGGGTGTAAATGGTTATGCTTTTATTGTTACTAATAATGGCTACATATTATTTCATCCCGATTTTCGGCCAATTGTAAGTATTTGTTTGTGGTTTTAAATATGGAAATAAATTAACTGAAAATTTTTTCTTTACTTAGTTTCAACGGTACATTTTAAAACCTGCATATAACAGTGTTGATATGATAGAAGTTGAATTATTGGATGATGATCGACCACCCAGAGATTTCAATCCAGTACTTCTTACGGTAAGAATAAAAGAGAGCCGTTTATTTTGAAAAATCGAGTTAATGGCAACACTGAATACGGTATTTTTTCATATCTTTAAATATCTCGACTTTAAAAAAAAGTGACTTATGCCACTTTCAAAATAAACGGCTCAAATATCGCAACCTTTATATTTAGGTACTTTTGCACATATGTATACTTATTCTGAATTTTTAACCCTACTTCTGTGATAACTACACCATTTCCAATTGTATTTCACAAAATTTCTAATTTTAATTACGAATACTGCTATATAAAATTCAAAATTTTCTAATTGTATTTTAGAATTTTCTACATAAATTTTATTTATTCCATTTGAATATCAAAATTTTCTTTCGCAATTTTAAAATTTTTTAATTGTATTTCAAAACTCTTTGACTATATTTCACATTCGTATTAACCCTGTATTTTAAAAGGCAACTTTAAATTCTTCACTTTAACATTTCTTGCTTACAATACGAAAGATAGACACGGGTCGTCAACCTTCTGGTTCAGTTGTGATAAAAAAATATTTTGCAGCTACAAAACTTTATTGTGAAAATCACAAAACCTGTAGTGTTTACTCTATAATTGCTGTTTTTAAAATATATATTTTTTAAACAAAAATAGGCTGCCTTCCTAACAGTCTGCTCTATAGTTCGAAATTACAACTTCTTACTTAACACAGTCCTTAAAATTTTTAAAATGTTATTCCAATGCATCAATACAACTTTAAACAATAATTTGAGAGCCTTCAGCTTTGCCAAAAGGAATTAATTGAAATTTTAGACTGCAAAGCAAAGTGCGTTTAGGAAGGTAGCTAAACTTTAACTGAAAAATTTGGTTTATCAAGAATTGAATTGTAAGAAGGAACATGTTTTCTTTATGGCAAAACTTGTTTACAAGAACTGCAAAATTAAATTGCAATCACGAATTTGTTTTCTATATGCAGTTTTTACTCTACGTGATACCTAACCCCATTCTTTAGCTGATAACGGTTTTAAAATTTAAATTAAAATAATAAAAATAAATATAATTAATAACTTTATTTATAGGGTTTGTTGTAGGTTAAAGTTTGTATACATTTCATTCCATTGGTTCTTACACCAAACCTCATAAATATCTTTTGCCTTTATAGAATAACTTCAATCAATTTATTGAGAATTACTAAAAACAAACAAAAACATTTAACAGTTCTTTTATAACCCACAACAAACCATTTTTCACCAAAAGCTTTTGATTTTCTTAGCATAGCTTAAACGTACAACAAACCCTATAATTGAACTTCAGTTGGGGTCATATCCTAGATTATATTTAAAGATTTTTATAATTTATTTTCTTTAATTTTTTAACATACATATGTATCTTTGTATTTGATCTTTTAGATTCGAGACTCAATTATAAACCAATCAACTGGTAGTAAATGGATGTTGGTAAAAAATCATTTCGATGAAATGGTAATTATAAATTGTTATTTACACTCAAAAATGTCTATGCAACATATGAACGAATTCGTTCGTACATTGTACGAAATCTTTCGTTATTTCGCACCACGCAGAAATGCGAAATGTACGAAGCTCTTTTGTATATAGTAATTTTATATATACATTTATACTTTATACGTTACGTTCGTAAAATTATAAAGTTTCATTACTATTTTGTTTTTTGTAAAAACTACCAAAGTTTCGTATATATGTATGTATTACAAAAATAAAAATTACGAAGGTTTTTATTACTTTCGTAAATTTTGTAACTGAAGCCTCACTTTTTTTTAATATGTACATATGTACGAAATTCTCGCATTTCTACGAAAAAAAACTAGGAAAGTTTTTTTCATATAGTGTTGCATAAACTTTTTCCAGAATATCATAGGTATTTAACTTTATGAAAACATATTAACTTTTTTTCTTAAAATTTTTTCAGAAACGTGTTGCTCGAGTAAAGCGCCAATATTATTGGACTGCTATACAAAATACACCATTTACTTTGGTAATTACATATCCCGAGCTATACGGTGTTTATCGTCTTCAAATACGCACAGAAGATGAAATACATCGTATGAATATTAAAGGCAGTAATACACTAAGCTACTTTAATGGCAAAAAATGGAAAATCCATCCAAAATGGTAAAACTTACATTAAATATTTTTTTTTAACTTAAAATTTTATGGATAATTAATTTTATTTATCCTTCACTTTAGGCTATTTTGTAAACATAGCAATATGACATTTGAAACCCCCGAAGAAGAACTTGTGTGGTTTTTGGGTAAAATGTCACAGCCAGGATGGAAATGGCCTTTAAGTAGAAGTGCACTGCCTCCAGAACACACTGCTGCCATGTACTGTAAGTATTAATTATTTTAAACGTTTTTTGTTTTTAAGTTGTTTAAATCGGCAGCTAAGGCTTATATGTACTAAGTTTTCCATTAAACCTTAATTTTTTTCCCGATTGGCTGCCATTAATTTTTTTAGTGTTTAGCAATAGTAAACCTTTTTAAATAATGCCACTCAACAAAAGTTTTTTTGTCGTACACTTTAATAAACATTTTATAGACACATCGTCGTGTAAGTTCTTGTTTGCTAAACGGCCAATTTTCCAAAAAAAATATGTTTAGCTTGAAATTGTTTATATGTAATTAAAGTAATGTGTAATTTTTTTAAGTCCCTAAACCATTTATTTGTATCTCGTATATATTCAAATATATCGAGTTCCAAACTATTTTCATATCCACAATTTTACAGTCTACTGATTGATTGTTTTGTCAAAATTTTTTTTTATTTTTCGCGATACATAGTTATATTTAGAGAGTGTAAATCAGCACAAAAATACAATAAAACTAAACACTTTGCGTATTATAATAAAAAAAAAAGCAGATACCTTTTTTTTGCCGCATTTTAGAGGGAAAAAATATATTAGTGCTCAAAATATTCATATTAAGCACAATATATAATTTGTCTTTATTTAAATCATAATAACTTTTATTATATGTATTTTTATGCATAAGAACTTTAGGGTGACTTATGTTCAGGGTTCGGGGTTTTTTTAGTAATATATAAAAATGCTTAGCTATGCTTACTAGATATGAGCGATATCGTGATTTTTGAGGAGTACTGTTAACAGTAAACGTTATTTGTAAATCATCGTTATTTTAAACAGTGGCGGTGATGGCGGTTTGATATTCTTCACAAACAAATATGCTGCTTTGAATAACATGTTAAATCAAAAGTAACAACATCGCAGGTAATAGTTACTTCACAGAACATTTTCATGCCAAATTTAAAAAAGGTATATCGCGGTAACAGTTATTTCACATTTTGTGTCACTGTATTTACCAGTGATTTTCAAGTCACAGGTATAAAATCACAGGTGCAAAGATATCGCTCATCTTTAATGGCCACCAGTGTATTCGTTATGTTTGTCCTGAGTTACTTTTGTACATATTTGTGTAATTATTTTAGTTTTTTAGTAAAAATAGAATTGAGAGTTCAGTTTGTGTCCAAGTTTGGCCACACAATAAAAATTTGACCAAAGTTGAGATTCCGGTTAGTTTCGGTCTCAAAAACGCATGCCCAGTCGGGCTCTACAAAATATTCATAACCGTTGGGCAAACCAGTTATGAGCCGGCGATATGTATGTTTGTGAATATCAATATGAAAACAAACTAATTATTTACAAGTTTAATTGTTGTACCCGAACTCTCTTGTACCCGAACTGCAAGAAAAAGCTTTTTATAACAAATTAATCGTGCGATTGCTGAAAATTATGGCGATTACATTTAAAATAATTGTTTTTATGAAAAAACTATTTTACAATTTCTATTGTGAGAATCATATGTTCAGTAGCAACAGAGAATTCAGTGGCTACAACAAAAAGATTTTACCGTTAAAACTGGACTGATCGATTTGCAATCGATAATTCGAGGTGTTACCGCTAAAAATACTTTCCCTTTATAGACAACATTAAGTATATATTTTTATTTATTAAAATACACAAAAAAACTTTTTTTCTAGTGGTATTTAGATAAAAACATAAACATTCTTTTATTAAAAATCATTCATGATCAACAAAAAAAATTTGCAAATCCACAGCTAACACATCTGCTGGGCGCATTCCATTATATGACAAAGATAATTACTATTGTGAGTAAAATTCATACCGTCAAACCCACAACCACAAAATTATCATTAATAAAAAATACATATTGCTACCTTTAATGCAAAAGGGCCTAACAACCAAAATTAAAATTGGGCTTTTGATAGATAATGGCACAGAAAAATACGAATTTACAAATTTTCATCCGGAGCAAATGTGTGTCAAAAGGGTCTAAAAGCATACATATTAGGCCGCACTAGAGTAATTTTGACTGAATTTTCAAATTCATTTGTGTTTCTGACTGATGCTATTATGCATTTTTTTCTGTCCTATAATATTAAACAAGTAATAATTGGCCCTTTTGCATTTCAGATGACGATATACTAAATGAAACCAATGCAAAGATATTTGCCATATTTACACAATTATTTATATAATGCACAAAATCACAATTTATTAAGAAGTTTTCATAATTATTGCAACTCTAGTTTAAATAATTTTATTATTTTTGTTTGGCACGAAATTAACTAAAATTCACTAAAAATTTACGGCCTTAATCATACAGTTTATTTAATGTTTATCAAAAAATTACATAGATAACAAATATTTAAATTGATATTATTTGAATGCATTTAAAGGAATATCCAATGCTGTTGTGAAACTCTACACCATTTCCAACTGTATTTCAAAAAGTTCTTATTCAATTTCTGACAATTTTATTCTATTTCAGAGTTATATACTTGTATATCAGAATTTTCTATTTATAATTTAGAATCTTCTCTACCATTTTAAAGTTTAGAACCTTATATATATTTTCAGGATTTTCTGAAATTGAGTTGAAAGGCTATGAGTTTGAAATTTCTTAAATTCAATAAAAAAATTCTGAAGCACAATGGAAAATTATGTAATCGCATTTACGCTCCTTCTCTGATAGACTTAAAATGGAGCTGTGTTTTTTTATGATTGTGCATTGAAAGATTGAAGGCACTAAAGGGCTAAAAAAAGTTACACAATATTCTTTGCGTTTGTTATTTAATTTGTTTTGTTTGTTAAATCCTTAACCTCATTTATTTAATATCAAATCTTAACATCAAGTATTTATTTAAAAAGTAGCTATATTGGCAAGTTTATAATGCACTGTTAGCTGAGGAATTGCACATTTTTTTACCAAAAAAAATCTAAGTGAGTTTAACACTGTATTTAGTACCTGTTAAGCGTTAAATTTCTTATAGATATAAATATAAGAGTAGTTCACACCAGAGAAACAATTCGATCAATAAAAACCGATGGCGGTTGAAGACCAAAAATTTTCGGCGTTGGATGCCTAAGGGCTTCGTGCCGAGTTTTTTACATTAGCGCAAAATTGCTATTTTTCAAGAAATAAATATTTTAAAACAGACTTAATTAATTTTTTGAATTACTTAAAAGAAAGCAGAATTGCGGTTAGTCGGAATTCTCTTTAAATAAACCCAAAAATTGGTAGAAATAATTTTTTATCTTTCGGTTGAAAAATTTTAAGAAAATAAAAGAAAATTAGATACATGGCTATAAAAATTACTATAAATTTTGTTTAGGAGATGAAATTGTTAATTTGAATTACTGCAGATTTTTACTTTATTTTTGCTATTTTTGGCTGTACTAAATCTTATGTTGTGTTGTAGGTTTAACTTTGATGACTATTAAATTTTTGAGATAAAGCGTTTCGGAGACTTTATTGAGTTACTCAAAAATTTCACAAAAATTGACCGTTTGTATGAGCGCTGTTACTCACCGTGATCCTATCTAGCAATGTGTTTTGACTCAAAACGTAAGAATTGTTATATACATAAGTTCCAGATAGCAGGTTAAAAGGCAAAAGTTGTCATGGTTTTGACATCTAGCGCGTTAAAAATTTAAATTTATTCACCGTGACTATCGTTCTTCTTGCTCTAATTAAAAAAAATACCTAAATTACATACCACGAGTCTGTTAAGCGTCTGTGTCAAGTTTTGTGGCAATAGTACCTGGGTTACAGGGATATAAAGGGAAATATTTATGGATTTTGTTCTAAAAAAAATGTTGTGTAAGCTTACTTAAAAGATCTTAAATGGCTTTTTTAATTAATATTTTTGAATGTTTGAGGGTCGCAAATGAGTATTGAAGAAATTACAAATCTAATGAAAACTTATACAAAAATACCATCACTATTTAAGGGTATAAAGAAAAAACAGAAAATTAATAAATATGACAACAAATGGTTTAAGTTTGAGCCGTTGATTAGACGAGCTTTTCGACGGCGCCTTGGCTTGGTTACAACAATCGGCTAAGCGGCTAACCGCCGGCCGCGCCGTCACGGCTTGTTTCTCTGGTTCACACCGCTGCAATGTATTCCCAAACATACAAAAGTACACATATATTTTTCCATACATTTGTTTTTAAAAACACAGCAGCCTTAAAATTTAGCAACAAAATGTATGCATAATTATTAAGAAGCAACTACTGCAGGCGCGGTTAAAACTTAACTTAATTAAATGCATGAAAACATGATATTTTTTTTTTTGAAAGAAGCACAAATGTGAGCAAAATTTTTACACACCTGTAAATATTGTAAGTTTGTATTGTTTTATATTTAATAATGAACCGAAAACATTTTAGGTGATCGTCAACTGATACAGTCATTGGTGTTTGATGCCCGAGTTACAGAATGGTTTTCAAAAAATACAAGTTTTAACTCAAAAGATGATAAAGGGTAAGTAAAACTAAAAATTCTAATTAAAAAAGAAAACACGGGCCAAATCGTCGCATTCGATTCGAATCGAAATTTTAAAATTCTTATTAGAATTCCTATACTTAAAGCATTGACAACTCGATCGATCGAGTGAAATTTCGATTCGAATCGAATGCGACGATTTGGCCCCACAAGTTTTTAACTATAGCTACATAGGTATAAATAGTTATAAACACATGATTGATATATAAAATATTCGAACGCAAACCATTTTAAAATAAGCCAGCTTTTACGGTTTAAAACTTTTCTGATTGATTTGTCAAACAACACATTGTCATATTTGTATATATACAAACATATGTACATATCGTCGTTCCTAAGTTATGTTATCGTATCTAGACAAAATCATTTTTTTTTGGAATTTACATTTTAATTTTTAATCATTGCAAAAACGGGCATATAAATATTTACCCCAGTGATGCCATTGAGTAACTTATTTTAACGATATTTGCATCGTAGTTCAGGGTTAGAAAATTAAACAACAAAAATATAAAAAAAACAAGTTTGTTTGTTTTAAATTTTTCAATTTCATAACTTTTTTACAAGATAAGGTGTGTTCATTTACAGAAAATTATCAATAATTTTCGATAATTATTACTAGTAAGTGTTCACGTACACAAAAAATTAGCAGCTAGAGAGCCAAAAAAGAGCGTAGTATGTTTAGAAACGAAAATGTTTCTGATAATTTCTACTAGTAAAAATTTTACCATCAGAAATTATTCAGTCTTTCTGTCATTATGCTTTTAAAAAAAATTTAAGTTTTAAATTTTTATAAGTTTACAATAAAAAAATACATTTGCTTGCAAGTTTTGACTGTAAAAGTGTTCATTTACTTTTAAATATGTTTGAGAGCAATTTTGAAAATATTTCTTTTTACTCTCTCGTTGCTAGTAATTACTGAAAAGTTATTGAACAGAACTATAGTAAAATTTTTACTAGTAGAAATTATCAGAAACATTTTTGTTTCTTAACATATTACGCTCTTTTTTGGCTCTCTAGCTGCTAATCTTTTGTGTACGTGAACACTTACTAGTAATAATTATCGAAAATTAGTGATAATTTTCTGTAAATGAACACACCTTATAACAAAGAAAGTAGCCCAGGTAAAATTTATTTGTATATGAACATGTATAGTTTAATAAGTATAAATATACATATTCATATATATATATATATACATATATATATACATATGCACAGCGGGTTGTTTGGGGACAGTAAAATTCTTCACTTTTAACGGTAAATTTGGATAAAAGAAAGAAAAATAATATACCCGTATTTTTTCTTTTTACTTTATATTTATTATTTTAAAAAAAAAAACGCCTTAAGTATGCTCCGTGTCTTTTGAGGACCCCCATTTACTTATCGTGTCGTTTAAGGACATGTCCTTAATGAACCCGCTACGTATAAGAAAACATTTGTTGCCAGATCTATTACGTTTTAGCACAAAAACTTAATGCCGCCGTCATGTTTTTTCAAGTGTCCATCGAACTTTGGCTTTTTACTGACAATAAACTGCATTTGAAAGGTAGTAGCATAGGATCAGCTTTTTATTATTTACTTTATTTTGTTCAAACAGCTAAAAAAACAAATAAAAAAAAATTAATAAATTAAGCTCTAAAGCTGCATACCTTACGTATCTATGCCGGTATTTTTATTTGCATTTCATGATATTTAGCCATATTTCCTCGAAACTTAAATGTTTAAATTCCATATGGGCGTTGGTGATGAGTTATTACTACTATCTATGAAACTGTAAACGATATCGCAATCAAATGTTCTACAAAAAGTAATTGAAAAACAAAACCTACGCTTTGAAGAAACATTTTTTTGGGTGGATGGTAAATATGGGGTAGCTCCCATACAAATTACCAATTTTTGGAAAATTTCGATAAGCTATATTTCGGAAACTGTAACAGATATCGAAATCAAGTGTACTACAAAAAGTAATTGGACAACAAAACCTATGCTCTGAAGAAACATTTTTTTGGGTGGATGGTAAATATGTGGTAGCTGCTATACAAATTAACAATTTTTGGAAAATTTTCGATACGCTAGATCTCGGAAACTGTAACTGCAAAAAGTAAATGGAAAACAAAACCTATGCTTTGAAGAAACATTTTTTTGGGTGGATGGTAAATATGTGGTAGCTCCTATACAAATTAACAATTTTTGGAAAATTTTCGATACGCTAGATCTCGGAAACTGTAACTGCAAAAAGTAAATGGAAAACAAAACCTACGCTTAGAAGAAACATATTTTTGGGTGGATGGTAATTATGTGGTAGCTCCCATACAAACTAACAATTTTTGGAAAATTATGATACGCTAGATCTTGGAAACTGTAACTGCAAAAAGTAAATGGAAAACAAAACCTACGCTTTGAAGAAACATTTTTTTTGTTGGATGGTGAATATGGGGTAGCTCCCATACAAATTAACAATTTTTGTAAAATTTTCGATACGCTATATCTCGGAAACTGTAACAGATATCGAAATCAAATGTTCTACAAAAAGTAAATGGAAAACAAAACCTACGCTTTGAAGAAAAAATTTTTTGGGTGGGGGGTGAATATGGGGTAGCTCGCATACAAATTAACTATTTTTGTAAAATTTTCGATACGCTAGATCTCGGAAACTATAATAGCTATCGACATCAAATGTTCTACAAAAAGTAATTGGACAACAAAACCTACGCTTTGAAGAAAAAATTATTTGGGTGGGGGGTGAATATGGGGTAGCTCGCATACAAAATAACAGTTTTTTGAACATTTTTGATACGCTATATCTCGGAAACTATAACAGCTATCGACATTAAATGTTTTACAAAGAGCTATTGGACAACAAAACCTACGCTTTGAAGAAAAAATTGTTTGGGTGGGGGGTTAATATGGGGTAGCTCGCATACAAATTAACAATTTTTGGAAAATTTTCGATACGCTATATCTCGGAAACTATAACAGCTATCGACATCAAATGTTCTACAAAAAGTAATTGGACAACAAAACCTATGCTTTGAAGAAACATTTTTTTGGGTGGATGGTAAATATGGGGTAGCTCCCATACAAATTAGGAATTTTTGGAAAATTTTCGATACGCTATATCTCGGAAACTATAACAGCTATCGACATCAAATGTTCTACAAAAAGTAATTGGACAACAAAACCTATGCTTTGAAGAAACATTTTTTTGGGTGGATGGTAAATATGGGGTAGCTCCCATACAAATTAGGAATTTTTGGAAAATTTTCGATACGCTATATCTCGGAAACTATAACAGCTATCGACATCAAATGTTCTACAAAAAGTAATTGGACAACAAAACCTACGCTTTGAAGAAAAAATTATTTAGGTGGGGGGTGAATATGGGGTAGCTCGCATACAAATTAACTATTTTTGTAAAATTTTCGATACGCTAGATCTCGGAAACTATAATAGCTATCGACATCAAATGTTCTACAAAAAGTAATTGGACAACAAAACCTACGCTTTGAAGAAAAAATTATTTGGGTGGGGGGTTAATATGGGGTAGCTCGCATACAAATTAACAATTTTTGGAAAATTTTCGATACGCTATATCTCGGAAACTATAACAGCTATCGACATCAAATGTTCTACAAAGAGTAATTGGACAACAAAACCTATGCTTTGAAGAAACATTTTTTTGGGTGGATGGTAAATATGGGGTAGCTCCCATACAAATTAGGAATTTTTGGAAAATTTTCGATACGCTATATCTCGGAAACTATAACAGCTATCGACATCAAATGTTCTACAAAGAGTAATTGGACAACAAAACCTACGCTTTGAAGAAAAAAATTATTTGGGTGGGGGTGAATATGGGGTAGCTCGCATACAAACTAAAAATTTTTGGAAAATTTTCGATACGCTATATCTCGGAAACTATAACAGCTATCTACATCAAATGTTCTACAAAAAATAATTGGACAACAAAACCTACGCTTTGAAGAAACATTTTTTTGGGTGGATGGTAAATATGGGGTAGCTCCCATACAAATTAACAATTTTTGGAAAATTTTCGATACGCTATATCTCGGAAACTATAACAGCTATCGACATCAAATGTTCTACAAAGAGTAATTGGACAACAAAACCTACGCTTTGAAGAAAAAATTTTTTGGTCGGATTGTAAATATGGGGCAGCTTCCATACAAATTAAAAATTTTTGGAAAATTTTCGATACGCTATATCTCGGAAACTATAACAGCTATCGACATCAAATGTTCTACAAAGAGTAATTGGACAACAAAACCTACGCTTTGAAGAAAAAATTTTTTGGTCGGATTGTAAATATGGGGCAGCTTCCATACAAACTAAAAATTTTTGGAAAATTTTCGATACGCTATATCTCGGAAACTATTACAGCTATCGACATCAAATGTTCTACAAAAAGTAATTGGACAACAAAACCTACGCTTTGAAGATACATTTTTTTGGGTGGATGGTAAATATGGGGTAGCTCCCATACAAATTAACAATTTTTGGAAAATTTTCGATACGCTATATTTTGGAAACTGTAACCGATATCGACATCAAATGTTCTACAAAGAGTAATTGGACAACAAAACCTACGCTTTGAAGAAAAAATTATTTGGGTGTGGGTGAATATGGGGTAGCTCGCATACAAACTAAAAATTTTTGGAAAATTTTCGATACGCTACATCTCGGAAACTATAACAGCTATCGACATCAAATGTTCTACAAAAAGTAAATGGACAACAAAACCTACGCTTTGAAGATACATTTTTTTGGGTGGATGGTAAATATGGGGTAGCTCCCATACAAATTAACAATTTTTGGAAAATTTTCGATACGCTATATTTCGGAAACTGTAACCGATATTGATATCAAATGTTCTACAAAGAGTAATTGGACAACAAAACCTACGCTTTGAAGGAAAAATTATTTCGGTGTGGGTGAATATGGGGTAGCTCGCATACAAACTAAAAATTTTTGGAAAATTTTCGATACGCTATATTTCGGAAACTGTAACCGATATCGATATCAAATGTTCTACAAAGAGTAAATGGACAACAAAACCTACGCTTTGAAGATACATTTTTTTGGGTGGATGGTAAATATGGGGTAGCTCCCATACAAATTAACAATTTTTGGAAAATTTTCGATACGCTATATTTCGGAAACTGTAACCGATATCGATATCAAATATTCTACAAAGAGTAATTGGACAACAAAACCTACGCTTTGAAGATACATTTTTTTGGGTGGATGGTAAATATGGGGTAGCTCCCATACAAATTAACAATTTTTGGAAAATTTTCGATACGCTATATTTCGGAAACTGTAACCGATATCGATATCAAATGTTCTACAAAAAGTAATTGGACAACAAAACCTACGCTTTGAAGAAAAAATTTTTTGGTCGGATGGTAAATATGGGGCAGCTCCCATACAAATTAACAATTTTTGGAAAATTTTCGATACGCTATATTTCGGAAACTGTAACCGATATCGACATCAAATGTTCTACAAAGAGTAATTGGACAACAAAACCTACGCTTTGAAGAAAAAATTATTTGGGTGTGGGTGAATATGGGGTAGCTCGCATACAAACTAAAAATTTTTGGAAAATTTTCGATACGCTATATTTCGGAAACTGTAACCGATATCGATATCAAATGTTCTACAAAGAGTAATTGGACAACAAAACCTACGCTTTGAAGGAAAAATTATTTGGGTGTGGGTGAATATGGGGTAGCTCGCATACAAACTAAAAATTTTTGGAAAATTTTCGATACGCTACATCTCGGAAACTATAACAGCTATCGACATCAAATGTTCTACAAAAAGTAAATGGACAACAAAACCTATGCTTTGAAGATACATTTTTTTGGGTGGATGGTAAATATGGGGTAGCTCCCATACAAATTAACAATTTTTGGAAAATTTTCGATACGCTATATTTCGGAAACTGTAACCGATATCGATATCAAATGTTCTACAAAGAGTAATTGGACAACAAAACCTACGCTTTGAAGGAAAAATTATTTGGGTGTGGGTGAATATGGGGTAGCTCGCATACAAACTAAAAATTTTTGGAAAATTTTCGATACGCTATATTTCGGAAACTGTAACCGATATCGATATCAAATGTTCTACAAAGAGTAAATGGACAACAAAACCTACGCTTTGAAGATACATTTTTTTGGGTGGATGGTAATTATGTGGTAGCTCCCATACAAACTAACAATTTTTGGAAAATTTTCGATACGCTAGATCTTGGAAACTGTAACTGCAAAAAGTAAATGGAAAACAAAACCTACGCTTTGAAGAAAAAATTTTTTGGGTGGGGGGTGAATATGGGGTAGCTCGCACACAAATTAACTATTTTTGTAAAATTTTCGATACGCTAGATCTCGGAAACTATAATAGCTATCGACATCAAATGTTGTACAAAAAGTAATTGGACAACAAAACCTACGCTTTGAAGAAAAAATTATTTGGGTGGGGGGTGAATATGGGGTAGCTCGCATACAAAATAACAGTTTTTTGAAAATTTTTGATACGCTATATCTCGGAAACTATAACAGCTATCGACATTAAATGTTTTACAAAGAGCTATTGGACAACAAAACCTACGCTTTGAAGAAAAAATTGTTTGGGTGGGGGGTTAATATGGGGTAGCTCGCATACAAATTAACAATTTTTGGAAAATTTTCGATACGCTATATCTCGGAAACTATAACAGCTATCGACATCAAATGTTCTACAAAAAGTAATTGGACAACAAAACCTATGCTTTGAAGAAACATTTTTTTGGGTGGATGCTAAATATGGGGTAGCTCCCATACAAATTAGGAATTTTTGGAAAATTTTCGATACGCTATATCTCGGAAACTATAACAGCTATCGACATCAAATGTTCTACAAAAAGTAATTGGACAACAAAACCTATGCTTTGAAGAAACATTTTTTTGGGTGGATGGTAAATATGGGGTAGCTCCCATACAAATTAGGAATTTTTGGAAAATTTTCGATACGCTATATCTCGGAAACTATAACAGCTATCGACATCAAATGTTCTACAAAAAGTAATTGGACAACAAAACCTACGCTTTGAAGAAAAAATTATTTGGGTGGGGGGTGAATATGGGGTAGCTCGCATACAAATTAACTATTTTTGTAAAATTTTCGATACGCTAGATCGCGGAAACTATAATAGCTATCGACATCAAATGTTCTACAAAAAGTAATTGGGCAACAAAACCTACGCTTTGAAGAAAAAATTATTTGGGTGGGGGGTTAATATGGGGTAGCTCGCATACAAATTAACAATTTTTGGAAAATTTTCGATACGCTATATCTCGGAAACTATAACAGCTATCGACATCAAATGTTCTACAAAAAGTAATTGGACAACAAAACCTATGCTTTGAAGAAACATTTTTTTGGGTGGATGGTAAATATGGGGTAGGTCCCATACAAATTAGGAATTTTTGGAAAATTTTCGATACGCTATATCTCGGAAACTATAACAGCTATCGACATCAAATGTTCTACAAAGAGTAATTGGACAACAAAACCTACGCTTTGAAGAAAAAAATTATTTGGGTGGGGGTGAATATGGGGTAGCTCGCATACAAACTAAAAATTTTTGGAAAATTTTCGATACGCTATATCTCGGAAACTATTACAGCTATCGACATCAAATGTTCTACAAAAAGTAATTGGACAACAAAACCTACGCTTTGAAGATACATTTTTTTGGGTGGATGGTAAATATGGGGTAGCTCCCATACAAATTAACAATTTTTGGAAAATTTTCGATACGCTATATTTTGGAAACTGTAACCGATATCGACATCAAATGTTCTACAAAGAGTAATTGGACAACAAAACCTACGCTTTGAAGAAAAAATTATTTGGGTGTGGGTGAATATGGGGTAGCTCGCATACAAACTAAAAATTTTTGGAAAATTTTCGATACGCTACATCTCGGAAACTATAACAGCTATCGACATCAAATGTTCTACAAAAAGTAAATGGACAACAAAACCTACGCTTTGAAGATACATTTTTTTGGGTGGATGGTAAATATGGGGTAGCTCCCATACAAATTAACAATTTTTGGAAAATTTTCGATACGCTATATTTCGGAAACTGTAACCGATATTGATATCAAATGTTCTACAAAGAGTAATTGGACAACAAAACCTATGCTTTGAAGGAAAAATTATTTCGGTGTGGGTGAATATGGGGTAGCTCGCATACAAACTAAAAATTTTTGGAAAATTTTCGATACGCTATATTTCGGAAACTGTAACCGATATCGATATCAAATGTTCTACAAAGAGTAAATGGACAACAAAACCTACGCTTTGAAGATACATTTTTTTGGGTGGATGGTAAATATGGGGTAGCTCCCATACAAATTAACAATTTTTGGAAAATTTTCGATACGCTATATTTCGGAAACTGTAACCGATATCGATATCAAATATTCTACAAAGAGTAATTGGACAACAAAACCTACGCTTTGAAGATACATTTTTTTGGGTGGATGGTAAATATGGGGTAGCTCCCATACAAATTAACAATTTTTGGAAAATTTTCGATACGCTATATTTCGGAAACTGTAACCGATATCGATATCAAATGTTCTACAAAAAGTAATTGGACAACAAAACCTACGCTTTGAAGAAAAAATTTTTTGGTCGGATGGTAAATATGGGGCAGCTCCCATACAAATTAACAATTTTTGGAAAATTTTCGATACGCTATATTTCGGAAACTGTAACCGATATCGACATCAAATGTTCTACAAAGAGTAATTGGACAACAAAACCTACGCTTTGAAGAAAAAATTATTTGGGTGTGGGTGAATATGGGGTAGCTCGCATACAAACTAAAAATTTTTGGAAAATTTTCGATACGCTATATTTCGGAAACTGTAACCGATATCGATATCAAATGTTCTACAAAGAGTAATTGGACAACAAAACCTACGCTTTGAAGGAAAAATTATTTGGGTGTGGGTGAATATGGGGTAGCTCGCATACAAACTAAAAATTTTTGGAAAATTTTCGATACGCTACATCTCGGAAACTATAACAGCTATCGACATCAAATGTTCTACAAAAAGTAAATGGACAACAAAACCTATGCTTTGAAGATACATTTTTTTGGGTGGATGGTAAATATGGGGTAGCTCCCATACAAATTAACAATTTTTGGAAAATTTTCGATACGCTATATTTCGGAAACTGTAACCGATATCGATATCAAATGTTCTACAAAGAGTAATTGGACAACAAAACCTACGCTTTGAAGGAAAAATTATTTGGGTGTGGGTGAATATGGGGTAGCTCGCATACAAACTAAAAATTTTTGGAAAATTTTCGATACGCTATATTTCGGAAACTGTAACCGATATCGATATCAAATGTTCTACAAAGAGTAAATGGACAACAAAACCTACGCTTTGAAGATACATTTTTTTGGGTGGATGGTAATTATGTGGTAGCTCCCATACAAACTAACAATTTTTGGAAAATTTTCGATACGCTAGATCTTGGAAACTGTAACTGCAAAAAGTAAATGGAAAACAAAACCTACGCTTTGAAGAAAAAATTTTTTGGGTGGGGGGTGAATATGGGGTAGCTCGCACACAAATTAACTATTTTTGTAAAATTTCCGATACGCTAGATCTCGGAAACTATAATAGCTATCGACATCAAATGTTCTACAAAAAGTAATTGGACAACAAAACCTACGCTTTGAAGAAAAAATTATTTGGGTGGGGGGTGAATATGGGGTAGCTCGCATACAAAATAACAGTTTTTTGAAAATTTTTGATACGCTATATCTCGGAAACTATAACAGCTATCGACATTAAATGTTTTACAAAGAGCTATTGGACAACAAAACCTATGCTTTGAAGAAAAAAATTGTTTGGGTGGGGGGTTAATATGGGGTAGCTCGCATACAAATTAACAATTTTTGGAAAATTTTCGATACGCTATATCTCGGAAACTATAACAGCTATCGACATCAAATGTTCTACAAAAAGTAATTGGACAACAAAACCTATGCTTTGAAGAAACATTTTTTTGGGTGGATGCTAAATATGGGGTAGCTCCCATACAAATTAGGAATTTTTGGAAAATTTTCGATACGCTATATCTCGGAAACTATAACAGCTATCGACATCAAATGTTCTACAAAAAGTAATTGGACAACAAAACCTATGCTTTGAAGAAACATTTTTTTGGGTGGATGGTAAATATGGGGTAGCTCCCATACAAATTAGGAATTTTTGGAAAATTTTCGATACGCTATATCTCGGAAACTATAACAGCTATCGACATCAAATGTTCTACAAAAAGTAATTGGACAACAAAACCTACGCTTTGAAGAAAAAATTATTTGGGTGGGGGGTGAATATGGGGTAGCTCGCATACAAATTAACTATTTTTGTAAAATTTTCGATACGCTTGATCTCGGAAAATATAACAGCTATCGACATCAAATGTTCTACAAAGAGTAATTGTGATTTTATTAAAAATACCATAGAAAATGGTAAAGTTTTTATAACAAAAATGATTAAAATGTTCGTTGTGCACTATAGTGGCATACCCTCTTTTGTAGTAGACCATAAGGGGTATCGAAAATTGTATAGGTGTCCCTCCCAAAGACTGGGCGTTAGACGCTATCGTTCTGACAAAAAATTATTTCGTGAAAAATACCATAGAAAATGGTAAAAAGTTTTTATAATAAAAATTTTTAAAATGTTCGTTCTGCACTATAGTGGCATATTTTCTTTTATAGTAGAAAATAAGAGGTATCCAAAAATGTATAGATGCCCCTCCCAAAGAGTAGGGGTTAGACGCTATCGTCCTGGCAAAAATGATTTTATGACAAATACCATCATAGAAAATGGTAAAAAGTTTTTATAATCAAATTTTTTTAAATGTTGGTTAAGCACTACACTGGCACATATTCTCTTTAGTAGACCATAAGAGTTATCCAAAAATGTATAGCTATCCCACCCAAAGACTAGTCGTTTGACGCTATCGTCCTGGCAAAAAATTAATCATCAAAAATACCATAGGAAATGGTAAAAAAAAATTTAATAGAAAATTGAAAAATAAGAGAAAAATACTAAACGAAAAATTTCTCGCAAGAGCACAGTTATGGACCCATAAAATTTCTATATAAAACAGCGATTTTGAAATTGCATTAATCTAACTCAACTAAACTAATTAAAAGGTAGGATACGATAATAAAAATCAAAAACTAAGAAAAAAGAAAATATTGAACAAAATTTCTCGCAGGAGCATAGCTTTCGAGTTATGGACCCATAAAATTTTTATAAAAAACAGCGATTCTGAAATTGCATCAATTTAACTCAACTCAACTAATTAAAAAGTTGCATAGGATGAGAGAAAATTGATAACTAAGAAGAAAATATTAAACAAAAAATTTGTCGTAAGAGCATGTCTTTCGAATTATGGACCCATAAAATTTTTATATACGACAGCGATTTTGAAATTGCATCAATCTAACTCAACTAAACTAGTTAAAAAGTTGTATATGATGATAGAAAATTGAAAATTAAAAAAAAAGAAGAAAGTACTAAACAAAAAATTTCTCGCAAGAGCATAGCTTTTGAGTTATGGACCCATAAAATTTTTATATAAAACAGCGATTCTGAAATTGCATCAACCTTACTCAACTAAACTAATTAAAAAGTTGCATAGGATGAGAGAAAATTGAAAATAAGAAAAAAAACATTAAACGAAAAATTTTTCACAAGATCATAATTTTCGAGTTCTGGACCCATAAAGTTTCTTATAAAGCAGCGATTTTAAGCTTGCAACAATCTTACTCAAGTTAACTTAATAAACAATTTAGTAGAATGATAAAATAATAATAATGTAAATATCAAACATTTTAAGCCTTTTAATAAAAGGATAAGAAGTAATTAACGATAAATTTTAACTCTAAGGAAATTTGTAATTGCTATAATTTGTAACTTGCATATGAATTGGGAGTTACAAATAGTGTGGCAGCTCTTTTTGGTTGGCGAATAAGGCACCGCATACAAAAAAACGAAGGGTATATAACGGCATTTGTAAAAATTTTCATAGTAAAAAAAGCATGTGGTAAGACACCAGGCATGGGAAATGGTATTGAATACATGTGTTAGTACATACGGTTTTATTAAAAAAATTGTTTTTATTTTATCTGAAACTAGCTAAGCCCCGGTGTTCCTCGCTACACAAATCATAGTAAAATTTCTAAAATATGCAAACAAAAGCGTTTATATATTTTTTAATTTACTGATTGCCCCACATAGATTGCAACAAATTATAAGTCAGCCCCACTATTTAATTAACAAATAAAAATTAGGAATTTGCCAGGTTTATAGTTTTGGAGATATTCAGAAATCTTTAGTTAGCGAAAATTCTTTTACAAACTTGGTAAAAGTACCAAAAGAAAATTCTAACCCTTTAGTACCTCTTAGCGCCAAAATTGAAAAAATGTACCAAAAATATATCAACATAATTTGGTAACCCGACGAACGCAATTTAAATTATGTTTCTATCTTAATTGATTTTAAAGTTGCAAAAAGTACTTAAACATAATTTCAACCTTCTTCCCCTTAGGATCTAATAATTTAAAAAGTATCTAAAAACGTACTCGTATTTTTTAGGCCTGCCACACTTAATATGAATAATGTTCCTATTTTTATTGGTTTAAAAGTTATAAAAAACGCATAAAAAAAGCAAAATATATTTTTAACCCTTTTTCCCCCATTTGGGCCCGAAATTAAAAAAACGTAATCATATTTTTGTAAGACCTATCGAACGCAATTTGAAAAATGTCTCTATCTTTATTGGTTTAAAAGGAACAAAAAGTACCAAAAAGGACCAAAATAAAATTTTAACCCTTTTTTCACCCTTTAGGACCAAAATAAAAAAAACTCCAGATACCTGTCTGTTTATTTCTTAAGGAAAACTCAAAACTTTTTTAATTTTGTTTCTATCTTATGTGCATCAAGAGATAGTAGGTTACAGATTTTTTCCCTTCTTGTCCCTTTACAAGTCCAATTTTTAAAAATTCATGTGTAGCTTCATGTTAAGCTTAACACGTGTTAAAAATTGCATGTATTTGGCTCTACGCGTTTGATCAATATGGCTTTGGGTAATTTTGTTAGACAATTCATAACCTAACCTTCCCACACAAATAGGCATATTGTGGGCGTGGCAGCAATCATTTCCAAAAAAAAGTGAATCACGCCCACGCCCAGCTATGAAATACAAACATACATACATACATACAACCCTTCTTTATATAATATATGTCGTTTTAACCCAACATGTTTAAAAAAAATTTGATTATTAACTTCAAAATGGTCATTTCATACAAAGTGTTTGGTCATAATAAGTATAATTAATTAATGAATCTAATTATATTTACTCTTATATTAATTTCGCTACTTTATTTCGTACTATTTTAACACTACTTGTAATTGTTATTTTTTACAGCAAAAACGAATGGAAAAAAGGTACAAAAATATGTATGTACATATAACAGAAGAGTAATCGGTTTTTTTTGTTACTTTTTGAGGAAAGGAACGACCTTTCTTAATATGAGATTACATTGTTGTTGTTAAAAAATTTTCTAATTGTCATCGCTTTTTCTGAAAAGAATTTATGTATAACGCTTTAATAGAAAAACACAAAATAAAACAATACTATTTTTACAAAACTATATATTTAAATTTTTTACCAATGCCTTATAATATTGGTGAATATAGGAACATACTCAAAATTAATTCGTACTTAGAAAACTATTTATTCCCTGTTTAAGTTATAAATAAAAGTGTCGCTTAGGGCTCATATCGATTACAATTTTTTTTAAACTTTATTCGCATTTTACACTTCAGTCCAGTACAGATATGACTACGTTTTATTAAAAGAGCGATATGTATTTTATACATACTTCAATATAAATATGTACGTATAAACGTAGAAGTTATGAGCTGCTGGGAAATTTATTACTTATAAAAAAATTGCTACAAATTATATAAAAAAGTTTTAACTTAACCAAAAATGTGTACAAAATAATTACTTTTTTTTTCAAATATCGCACTTCAACTCTACTGCCTTATGAATAAAAATTATTAAAGGCTATAAATCAAACTTTCATTAAAAATCTGTGTAATAAGCTCTCTATAAACCTTCAATAATATTTATGAGGCAGCTAGTACTGCAATATGCAAAAATAATAATGAAAACAGTGAATTAGTATTACTCTTTCCATCTCTGATGTAGTATTAAAGCATACATTTGTACCAGGTGGTTTTACAAGCACAGCTGATCTACTTTTTTCATGCATAAATCGAGGATAAGCAGTCAAAGTTGTTTACTTTTACATATCTTTTTTTGACAACAGAGCCAACGAAAACTACAACAAAAACGAAAAGTATATTCACCAAATTTTGTTGTTGTAGAATCGACACCACCTGATACTCATAGTTGCGCCATGCATACATTCTTGAAATAATGGTGCTACTACATAAGGTGGATACCATGGTACAATTACCTCCCAAAGGCTAGGGGTTAGACGCTATCGTCCTGGCAAAAAATTAATTTATCAAAAATACCATAGGAAATGGTAAAAAATTTAATAGAATGATAGAAAATTGAAAAATAAGAGAAAAATATTAAACGAAAAATTTATGGGTCCATAACCTGAAAACTATGCTCTTGCGAGAAATTTTTGGTTTAATATTTTCTTCTTAATTTTCAATTTTCTATCATCCAATGCAACTTTTTAATTCGTTTAGTTGAATAAGATTAATGCAACTTCAAAATCACTGTTTTATATAAAAATTTTGTGGGTCCATAACTCGAAAGCTTTAGTCTTGTGCGACATTTTTCGTCTAATATTTTCTTCTTTTTTCTTAATTTTCAATTTTCTATCACCCAATGCAACTTCTTAATTAGTTTAGTTTTTAGTAAGATTGATGCAATTTTAAAATCGCTTTTTTATATAAAAATTTTGTGGGTCCATAACTCGAGAGCTTTAATCTTGTGCGACATTTTTCGTCTAATATTTTCCTCTTTTTTCTTAATTTTCAATTTTCTATCATCCAATGCAACTTTTAAATTAGTTTAGTTTTTAGTTAGGTTGATGCAACTTCAAAATCCCTGTTTTATATAAAAATTTTATGGGTCCATAACTCGAGAGCTTTAAACTTGTGCGATATTTTTCGTCTAATATTTTCTTCTTTTTTCTTAATTTCAATTTTCTATCATCCAGTGCAACTTTTTAATTAGTTTAGTTTTTAGTAAGGTTGATGCAACTTCAAAATCGCTGCTTTATATAAAAATTTTGTGGGTCCATACCTCGAGAGCTTTAGTCTTGTGCGACATCTTTCGTTTAATATTTTCTTTCTTTTTCTTAATTTTAAATTTTCTATCATCCATTGCAACTTTTTAATTAGTTTAGTTTTTAGTAAGGTTGATGCAACTTCAAAATCGCTTTTTTATATAAAAATTTTGTGGGTCCATAACTCGAAAGCTTTAGTCTTGTGTGACATTTTTCGTCTAATATTTTCTTCTTTTTTCTTAATTTTCAATTTTCTATCATCCAATGAAACTTTTTAATTAGTTTAGTTTTTAGTAAGGTTGATGCAACTTCAAAATCGCTGTTTTATATAAAAATTTTGTGGGTCCATAACTCGAAAGCTTTAGTCTTGTGCGACATGTTTCGTTTACTATTTTCTTCTTTTTTCTTAATTTTCAATTTTCTATCATCCAATGAAACTTTTTAAGTAGTTTAGTTTTTAGTAAGGTTGATGCAACTTCAAAATCGCTGTTTTATATAAAAATTTTATGGGTCCATAACTCGAACGCTTTAGTCTTGTGCGACATTTTTCGTCTAATATTTTCTTCTTTTTTCTTAATTTTCAATTTTCTATCATCCAGTGAAACTTTTTAAATAGTTTAGTTTTTAGTAAGGTTGATGCAACTTCAAAATCGCTGTTTTATATAAAAATTTTATGGGTCCATAACTCGAAAGCTTTGGTCTTGTGCGACATTTTTCGTCTTATATTTTCTTCTTTTTTCTGAATTTTCAATTTTCTATCATCCAATGAAACTTTTTAAGTAGTTTATTTTTTAGTAAGGTTGATGCAACTTCAAAATCATTGTTTTATATAAAAATTTTATGGGTCCATAACTCAAAAGCTTTAGTCTTATGCGACATTTTTCGTCTATTATTTTCTTCTTTTTTCTTAATTTTCAATTTTCTATCATCCAATGAAACTTTTTAATTAGTTTAGTTTTTAGTAAGGTTGATGCAACTTCAAAATCGCTGTTTTATATAAAAATTTTGTGGGTCCATAACTTAAAAGCTTTAGTCTTATGCGACATTTTTCGTCTATTATTTTCTTCTTTTTTCTTAATTTTCAATTTTCTATCATCCATTGCAACTTTTTAATTAGTTTAGTTTTTAGTAAGGTTGATGCAACTTCAAAATCGCTGTTTTATATAAAAATTTTGTGGGTCCATAACTCGAAAGCTTTAATCTTGTGCAACATTTTTCGTCTAATATTTTCTTCTTTTTTCTTAATTTTCAATTTTCTATCATCCAATGAAACTTTTTAATTAGTTTAGTTTTTAGTAAGGTTGATGCAACTTCAAAATCGCTGTTTTATATAAAAATTTTATGGGTCCATAACTCAAAAGCTTTAGTCTTATGCGACATTTTTCGTCTATTATTTTCTTCTTTTTTCTTAATTTTCAATTTTCTATCATCCAATGAAACTTTTTAATTAGTTTAGTTTTTAGTAAGGTTGATGCAACTTCAAAATCGCTGTTTTATATAAAAATTTTGTGGGTCCATAACTCGAAAGCTTTAATCTTGTGCAACATTTTTCGTCTAATATTTTCTTCTTTTTTCTTAATTTTCAATTTTCTATCATCCAATGAAACTTTTTAATTAGTTTAGTTTTTAGTAAGGTTGATGCAACTTCAAAATCGCTGTTTTATATAAAAATTTTGTGGGTCCATAACTCGAAAGCTTTAGTCTTGTGCGACATTTTTCGTCCAATATTTTCTTCTTTTTTCTTAATTTTAAATTTTCTATCATCCATTGCAACTTTTTAATTAGTTTAGTTTTTAGTAAGGTTGATGCAACTTCAAAATCGCTGTTTTATATAAAAATTTTATGGGTCCATAACTCAAAAGCTTTGGTCTTATGCGACATTTTTCGTCTATTATTTTCTTCTTTTTTCTTAATTTTCAATTTTCTATCATCCAATGAAACTTTTTAATTAGTTTAGTTTTTAGTAAGGTTGACGCAACTTCAAAATCGCTGTTTTATATAAAAATTTTGTGGGTCCATAACTCGAAAGCTTTAGTCTTGTGCGACATGTTTCGTCTAATATTTTCTTCTTTTTTCTTAATTTTCTATCATCCAATGAAACTTTTTAATTAGTTTAGTTTTTAGTAAGGTTGATGCAACTTCAAAATCGCTGTTTTATATAAAAATTTTGTGGGTCCATAACTCGAAAGCTTTAGTCTTGTGCGACATTTTTCGTCCAATATTTTCTTCTTTTTTCTTAATTTTCAATTTTCTATCATCCAATGAAACTTTTTAATTAGTTTAGTTTTTAGTAAGGTTGATGCAACTTCAAAATCGCTGTTTTATATAAAAATTTTATGGGTCCATAACTCAAAAGCTTTAGTCTTATGCGACATTTTTCGTCTATTATTTTCTTCTTTTTTCTTAATTTTCAATTTTCTATCATCCAATGAAACTTTTTAATTAGTTTAGTTTTTAGTAAGGTTGATGCAACTTCAAAATCGCTGTTTTATATAAAAATTTTGGGGGTCCATAACTCGAAAGCTTTAGTCTAGTCTAATATTTTCTTCTTTTTTCTTAATTTTCAATTTTCTATCATCCAATGAAACTTTTTAATTAGTTTAGTTTTTAGTAAGGTTGATGCAACTTCAAAATCGCTGTTTTATATAAAAATTTTGTGGGTCCATAACTCGAAAGCTTTAATCTTGTGCAACATTTTTCGTCTAATATTTTCTTCTTTTTTCTTAATTTTCAATTTTCTATCATCCAATGAAACTTTTTAATTAGTTAATTTTTAGTAAGGTTGATGCAACTTCAAAATCGCTGTTTGATATAAAAATTTTATGGGTCCATAACTCGAAAGCTTTAGTCTTGTGCGACATTTTTCGTCTAATATTTTCTTCTTTTTTCTTAATTATCAATTTTCTATCATCCAATGAAACTTTTTAAGTAGTTTAGTTTTTAGTAAGGTTGATGCAACTTCAAAATCGCTGTTTTATATAAAAATTTTATGGGTCCATAACTCGAAAGCTTTAGTCTTGTGCGACATTTTTCGTCTAATATTTTCTTTTTTTTTCTTAATTTTCAATTTTCTATCATCCAATGAAACTTTTTAATTAGTTTAGTTTCTAGTAAGGTTGATGCAACTTCAAAATCGCTGTTTTATATAAAAATTTTATGGGTCCATAACTCGAGAGCTTTGATCTTGTGCGACATTTTTTGTCTAATATTTTCTTCTTTTTTCTTAATTTTCAATTATCTATCATTTAATGCAACTTTTTAAGTAGTTGAGTTTTTAGTAAGGTTGATGCAACTTCAAAATCGCTCTTTTATATAAAAATTTTATGGGTCCATAACTCGAGGGCTTTAATCTTGTGCGACATTTTTCGTCTAATATTTTCTCCTTTTTTCTTAATTTGCAATTTTCTATCAGCCAGTGCAACTTTTTAATTAGTTTAGTTTTTAGTAAGGTTGATGCAACTTCAAAATCGCTGTTTTATATAAAAATTTTGTGGGTCCATAACTCGAAAGCTTTAGTCTTGTGCGACATTTTTCGTCTAATATTTTCTTCTTTTTTCTTAATTTTCAATTTTCTATCAGCCAGTGCAACTTTTTAATTAGTTTAGTTTTTAGTAAGGTTGATGCAACTTCAAAATCGCTGTTTTATATAAAAATTTTGTGGGTCCATAACTCGAAAGCTTTAGTCTTGTGCGACATTTTTCGTCTAATATTTTCTTCTTTTTTCTTAATTTTCAATTATCTATCATTTAATGCAACTTTTTAAGTAGTTTAGTTTTTAGTAAGGTTGATGCAACTTCAAAATCGCTGTTTTATATAAAAATTTTGTGGGTCCATAACTCGAAAGCTTTAGTCTTGTGCGACATTTTTCGTCTAATATTTTCTTCTTTTTTCTTAATTTTCAATTTTCTATCAGCCAGTGCAACTTTTTAATTAGTTTAGTTTTTAGTAAGGTTGATGCAACTTCAAAATCGCTGTTTTATATAAAAATTTTGTGGGTCCATAACTCGAAAGCTTTAGTCTTGTGCGACATTTTTCGTCCAATATTTTCTTATTTTTTCTTAATTTTCAATTATCTATCATTTAATGCAACTTTTTAAGTAGTTTAGTTTTTAGTAAGGTTGATGCAACTTCAAAATCGCTGTTTTATATAAAAATTTTGTGGGTCCATAACTCGAAAGCTTTAGTCTTGTGCGACATTTTTCGTCCAATATTTTCTTCTTTTTTCTTAATTTTCAATTATCTATCATTTAATGCAACTTTTTAAGTAGTTGAGTTTTTAGTAAGGTTGATGCAACTTCAAAATCGCTCTTTTATATAAAAATTTTATGGGTCCATAACTCGAGGGCTTTAATCTTGTGCGACATTTTTCGTCTAATATTTTCTTCTTTTTTCTTAATTTTCAATTTTCTATCAGCCAGTGCAACTTTTTAATTAGTTTAGTTTTTAGTAAGGTTGATGCAACTTCAAAATCGCTGTTTTATATAAAAATTTTGTGGGTCCATAACTCGAAAGCTTTAGTCTTGTGCGACATTTTTCGTCTAATATTTTCTTCTTTTTTCTTAATTTTCAATTTTCTATCAGCCAGTGCAACTTTTTAATTAGTTTAGTTTTTAGTAAGGTTGATGCAACTTCAAAATCGCTGTTTTATATAAAAATTTTATGGGTCCATAACTCGAGAGCTTTGATCTTGTGCAACATTTTTCGTCTAATATTTTCTTCTTTTTTCTTAATTTTCAATTTTCTATCAGCCAGTGCAACTTTTTAATTAGTTTAGTTTTTAGTAAGGTTGATGCAACTTTAAAATCGCTGTTTTATATAAAAATTTTGTGGGTCCATAACTCGAAAGCTTTAGTCTTGTGCGACATTTTTCGTCCAATATTTTCTTCTTTTTTCTTAATTTTCAATTATCTATCATTTAATGCAACTTTTTAAGTAGTTGAGTTTTTAGTAAGGTTGATGCAACTTCAAAATCGCTCTTTTATATAAAAATTTTATGGGTCCATAACTCGAGGGCTTTAATCTTGTGCGACATTTTTCGTCTAATATTTTCTCCTTTTTTCTTAATTTCAATTTTCTATCATCCAGTGCAACTTTTGAATTAGTTTAGTTTTTAGTAAGGTTGATGCAACTTCAAAATCGCTGTTTTATATAAAAATTTTGTGGGTCCATAACTCGAAAGCTTTAATCTTGTGCAACATTTTTCGTCTAATATTTTCTTCTTTTTTCTTAATTTTCAATTTTCTATCATCCAGTGCAACTTTTTAATTAGTTTAGTTTTTAGTAAGGTTGATGCAACTTCAAAATCGCTGTTTTATATAAAAATTTTATGGGTCCATAACTCGAAAGCTTTAGTCTTGTGCGACATTTTTCGTCTAATATTTTCTTTTTTTTTCTTAATTTTCAATTTTCTATCATCCAATGAAACTTTTTAATTAGTTTAGTTTTTAGTAAGGTTGATGCAACTTCAAAATCGCTGTTTTAAATAAAAATTTTATGGGTCCATAACTCGAGGGCTTTAATCTTGTGCGACATTTTTCGTCTAATATTTTCTCCTTTTTTCTTAATTTCAATTTTCTATCATCCAGTGCAACTTTTGAATAAGTTTAGTTTTTAGTAAGATTGATGCAACTTCAAAATCGCTGTTTTATATAGAAATTTTGTGGGTCCATATCTCGAAAGCTTTAGTCTTGTGCGACATTTTTCGTCTAATATTTTCTTCCTTTTTCTTAATTTTCAATTTTTTATCATTTAATGAAACTTTTTAAGTAGTTTAGTTTTAGTGAGGTTGATACAACTTCAAAATCGCTGTTTTATATAAAAATTTTATGGGTCCATAACCCGTAAACAATGCTCTTGCATATTTAAAAAGCTTAAAAAATGGAAAGAAACATGAATATAAAATTTTTAATATCAGCTAATACTTGATTTAAATATTGTAGTTTCGTAAATTTGTGCAACTGCAATGTTTATTGAAAAACGATATAAAAATTGCATCATGGCGCCATTTCTATTATTTACATAAAAAGTTTCTTCTATTATTCTAACCTATCAACCAATATATAAGAAATCTGTGGTGACATAACTTTTTATGTCATAATAGCAATAGCAGACATTACTTTTAAATGATGATGTAGTTAAACGCTTACTCGTTTTTCTGTATGTAAACTACGGTCTCCTTTAGACATGAGAGCACTAATATCTAGTTTACTTTATTATATTACTTTTAAATATATATAATTTTTTTTTAGTTTTTTGACCTTTTTTATTAATTAATATGTCTATTTTTTCAAGCTATTTATATTTTAATTTTGGACAAATTCTTCTCAATATATCGCAACACAAATTTTGCTTAACATAAAGATATATGTTATAATATCGATAACATGCATAAACATATACTGATATAAGTAACATTTCTAATATATTTAAAAAGATTAAAAAAGGGAAAGAAACATGAATATAAAATTTTTAACATCAGCTAATACTTATGCAAAATATTGTAGTTTGGTAAATTTTGTTAACTGCAATGTTTATTAAAAAACGATAAAAAATTGCATCATGGCGCCATTTCTAAAATTTACCTAAAATTTTTCTTCTATTATTTTAACTTATCAACAAATATATAAGAAATCTGTGGTGACATAACTTTTTATGTCATAATAGCAATAGCGGACATTAGTTTTAAATGATGATGTAGTTAAACGCTTACTCGTTTTTCTGTATGTAAACTACGGTCTCCTTTAGACATGAGAGCACTAATATCTAGTTTACTTTATTATATTACTTTTAAATATATATCATTTTTTTTTTAGTTTTTTGACCTTTTTTATTAATTAATATGTCTATTTTTTCAAGCTATTTATATTTTAATTTTGGACAAATTCTTCTCAATATATCGCAACACAAATTTTGCTTAACATAAAGATATATGTTATAATATCGATAACATGCATAAACATATACTGATATAAGTAACATTTCTAATATATTTAAAAAGATTAAAAAAGGGAAAGAAACATGAATATAAAATTTTTAACATCAGCTAATACTTATGCAAAATATTGTAGTTTGGTAAATTTTGTTAACTGCAATGTTTATTAAAAAACGATAAAAAATTGCATCATGGCGCCATTTCTAAAATTTACCTAAAATTTTTCTTCTATTATTTTAACTTATCAACAAATATATAAGAAATCTGTGGTGACATAACTTTTTATGTCATAATAGCAATAGCGGACATTAGTTTTAAATGATGATGTAGTTAAACGCTTACTCGTTTTTCTGTATGTAAACTACGGTCTCCTTTAGACATGAGAGCACTAATATCTAGTTTACTTTATTATATTACTTTTAAATATATATCATTTTTTTTTTAGTTTTTTGACCTTTTTTATTAATTAATATGTCTATTTTTTCAAGCTATTTATATTTTAATTTTGGACAAATTCTTCTCAATATATCGCAACACAAATTTTGCTTAACATAAAGATATATGTTATAATATCGATAACATGCATAAACATATACTGATATAAGTAACATTTCTAATATATTTAAAAAGATTAAAAAAGGGAAAGAAACATGAATATAAAATTTTTAACATCAGCTAATACTTATGCAAAATATTGTAGTTTGGTAAATTTTGTTAACTGCAATGTTTATTAAAAAACGATAAAAAATTGCATCATGGCGCCATTTCTAAAATTTACCTAAAATTTTTCTTCTATTATTTTAACTTATCAACAAATATATAAGAAATCTGTGGTGACATAACTTTTTATGTCATAATAGCAATAGCGGACATTAGTTTTAAATGATGATGTAGTTAAACGCTTACTCGTTTTTCTGTATGTAAACTACGGTCTCCTTTAGACATGAGAGCACTAATATCTAGTTTACTTTATTATATTACTTTTAAATATATATAATTTTTTTTTTAGTTTTTTGACCTTTTTTATTAATTAATATGTCTATTTTTTCAAGCTATTTATATTTTAATTTTGGACAAATTCTTCTCAATATATCGCAACACAAATTTTGCTTAACATAAATATATATGTTATAATATCGATTGCATGCATAAACATATACTTATATAAGCATTATTTCTAATATATATAATAAGATTAAAAAAGGGAAAGAAACATGAATATTAAATTTTTAACTTCAGCTAATATTTATACAAAGTATTATACAAATATTGATTCGTCATAAAAATTTTTTCGAAAAGAGGATTTTTTACCAGCTAAGGGAATTTCTAATATCTGTTTACTATTTAATTGGTTCAAAAAGAATTTAAAATTTGGATTTTGCCATGATTTCTTTCATTAATTTAGTTTCAACTAGGCTTAACTTTAATTTATTATTTATATTTCCTAAAAACATAGTATAAACTAACAAAAAGGGTAAAACGGTAGGAACTTTGTTCTTAAGGAAATATGCCTTAAATTTAAGTTAGTTTTTATGTTCGAAAAATCAACTAAAAAATAAATTAAAATTACTTAAAACCTTTAGTAAACTAACAAAAATAGCAAGTACATTTTCCTTTTAACTTGCAAAAATTTACCTTGTTAAAATTTCCTAATCTCCAAACCAAATTAAAAATATTTCATACATAAAAATTAAAGAAAAAAATAATTTTCCGTTTATTATGTATACAAAAATAAATTAATTAACAAGGGTTAGTCAGTAAAATTTTGATTATTTTTTTAGTGTTTTTAGGCTTTTTGCAAACATATTCGCTGTAAGATCTGTAGCAGTAAAGTAAAAGTTTTGGTTGAACAAACAGACGTGTGCTTTTATATGTGTAAACAACATAAAATATTGATATCATTACTAACTGTAACATGAAGCTGATCTTATTCCGAACTAATTACATATACAAAGTTTAGGCGAAATTGCCTCAGAATTAAAAAAACTTATATTTTAATTGATTGAAGCGCCACCTACCGGGTCCAATTGTGACTTGACTCAAGCCACGTACCTCATAAAATATATATACAAAATTCAATCGAAATCGGTTGTTAAATAAGTTGGTAATTGAAATTTTTTTTATTGGCCGCAGCGCCACCTATCAGGTCCAACTGTTGAAAAAATCGGGTCCCATACCTAACAAAGTAGATATACAAAATTTTAGCAAACTTTTCTGAGAAATAAAAAACTTATATTTTACTAGATTGCAGCGCCATCTACCGGGTCCAATTGTGACTTGACTCAAGCCCCGTACCCAATAAAATGCTGGTACAAAAATCAACCAAAATCGGTTTAACACTCAGTTGGTAATTTAAAAATTTATGACTTGGTCACAGCGCCACCTATCGAGACCAACTGTTACATAAAGCTGATCTTATTCCGAACTAATTACATTTACAAAATTTAGGCGAAATTGCCTCAGAATTAAAAAACTTATATTTTAATTGATTGAAGCCCCACCTACCGGGTCCAATTGTGACTTGACTCAAGCCACGTACCTCATAAAATATATATACAAAATTTAATCGAAATCGGTTGTTAAATAAGTTGGTAATTGAAATTTTTTTTATTTGCCGCAGCGCCACCTATCAGGTCCAACTGTTGAAAAAAATCGGGTCCCATACCTAACAAAGTAGATATACAAAATTTTAGCAAACTTGCCTCAGAAATAAAAAACTTATATTTTACTAGATTGCGGCGCCACCTACCGGGTCCATTTTTGATATGACTTAGGTCCCGTCCCCAATAAAATGCAAACGAAAAATAAACAAAAATATATTAAATTCATATATTGGTTTAATACGTTTTATATTATGCTTATATGTATTCATTTAAATCACGTGTGGATGGCATATAATGTCAGGTGTACGCGTGGTGTCTTAGCCGTCGTTCATGATACTTGTTTTTAACGGCGTTAATTTATCAAAATTATGAAGAAAGTATGGCAGCACCCCAAACGAAAAAATATATTTTAATTGCAAATTTGTATCCCTTTTTGCGTATATATAACTACTAGCACATTTTTTTAGAGTAAATATGACATAGAAGAATTTATTTAACAAAAGGTATATAACTGGAAGAAAATGTCCTCAAAATGCCATGTCCCCGAACGACACGCAAGATCTACGATCCGTTTGGGGACTGTCCCCAAACAACCCAAATGTCCCCAAACAACACGGAAGATTGAAAAACTGTCCCCGAACGGAACGCTGTGCATATATATATTCATATACAATTTGATACGAAAATCCATGGTATATGGTCATTTAAGCTTAAAAATGTTTAATATTTTTTATCTAAAATTAAAAAATTAAAGATTTTAGTACGGAAATACAAAAATTCCAATATAGAATTAGTAAGATGTATTTGTGGCAAAACTATTCCACAATAAAAATGAGCGACGGAAAAATTTCGATTCGAACAAAAATGTAGAATTGCCCAGGTTGTGATCTTAGCCCGTTTTTTGATTTTGTAATATACGACATGATAACTTCGGCATAACGATATGTATTTGTCTTTCAATTTTATAAGTTTATTTTATAAAACTTTTTTAACAAAAATATTTTCCCATAAATTTAATACAAAAAAAACCGAAAAAAACTTATAAAAATGGGCTCGCGACAACTGTATACCTGTGATTACGAGATTTTCGGTAAAGTTCAACGAGTATGTTTTCGTAAATACACTGAAAACAAAGCCAAAGAATTGGGCTTACATGGTTGGATTATGAATACTTTGGACGGTACAGTTAAAGGAACAATTGAAGGAACACAACTTGAATTAAAAAAAATGAAGGACTGGTTATCTACAAAAGGCAGTCCAAAATCAATCATTGAAAAGGCCAATTTTACGGAGTTGCGGCCAATTACGACATATGCTTTTAAAACTTTTGACATAAAGAAATAATTTGCAAATCCTTTTTTAAACATATAAATAAAACAATTCCAAAGACATGCTGTTTCTTTTTGTTATATTTGCCGTACACCGGCGAGTATAAAGTATAAAGTGGGGAACAGAATAGTCGCTGTAGTACAACATAACTAGTAGCTGTCAAAGTAGTGTCAACAGAATAGGTAATTAAAGTAGTCGCTGCAGTACAAGTTGAAGCGCAAAGTAAGAAATCTTGAGCCTAATTGCGAGTAAATACATTTTATACTTGCCAGCTGACAAATACATATATGTATATGTACAAACATACATATATTAAGCTTCAATATTCTGTTTGCATTTTGTCTTGCTAGGCTACTTGTAAAGTTGGCAGACTCAGCTACTGCTACAACTTCTTTGTTCTGTTCCAGGTCTTGAGTAGGAAACAGAATAGTAACTGTAGTACAACGTAACTAGTAGCGCTGCAAGCTGTAAAAAATTAAAAACAACAGTTTCAAAGTAGTGGCAACATGTAAGGTAGTTAAAGTAGTCGCTTCAGTAGAAGTTGAAGCGCAAAATTCGATATCTTAAACTGCGTGACAATACAATTGACAATTTTAAACTGAGACATTCATGTCGTCACCTAAATTAAAAAAGGCGTACCTTACAATTAAAAAAGTTAAAACATAAAAAGATTTGGTTCGAAAATTGGAAGTAATTTTATTAGGTTTTAGGGCTTTTAATATTCTTTTCCGGTTTATAAGCCGTAAAACTTATCGTTTAATAAGGTTTTTTGTTTCGTGCTCTTAGTTTTTTCAATACGGATGCCTTTTTGAATCTTGGGTGACGATATGCATGTTAAGCTTTAATTATTTGTGAGCATTTTTGTTTTGCTACGCGACTTTTTACGCCGCCAGCTTCAGCTGCTACTTTAACTTCTTTATTCTATTTCGGGCCTTATTGCAAAATTTCAAAAATATATATTTTCTTCGAATATAGGTTTCGCCATTTTGACTTCTTTGTTCAACAATTCCAGTTGGCCTTTTTAGTGTAATATATCAATGCTTTTGATTTGAGGATATAAATGTTTTGCTTTAAGGGTCATTGCCCATCATTGAAGATATAACCCACCAGATCTCAATTCATATAACTTTACAACACAATTTTTAAATTATTTAGGATTTAATCCCAATTTTCTTGTTAATTTATAGGGTTTGTTGTTGGTTAAGTTTGTCTATATGCATTTCATTGGTTCTTACACCAAATCTTCAGTTGACTTCAACCACCCAAGTTCTTAAAAAACTCATGAACGTTTTGGTTTTTTTATAGTAATTCTCATTTTGTTTAATGAGATTATTATATAAAGACAGAAAATATTCATGAGTTTTTTAAGAACTTGGGTGGTTGAAGTCTACTGATGATTTGGTGTAAGAACCAATGAAATGCATATAGACAAACTTAACCAACAACAAACCCTATAAATATAACTTTACTGTACAACCCTAGTGTCAGAAAATAAAACCTTGCGAAGTCTTTATCAGAACACGTTTTAAACAAATATGTATATATTTTTAGCTTAAAAGCAATTGCTATAACTTTTAAGATTTTTTTCTATAACCCTGATCGATTTTTCATGAGTCGTTAATGAATTTTAAGCAATTAACCTGACAAAACTTTTAACCACTTTTCTTAAAACATCTTTTTTAATATTAGTATCTTAAGTTTAAATTAATCGCAACACATTTACACCAATTTAAAACATTTTAAAACTATAAATTTCGATCTATTACTATAGTTAAGAATTTTTTTTTACAGAAAAATTCGAAATTATCTGCCAGAGATAAACTTGCTCAACTAATAAAAATTTTAAATTCTTAATTTTAATTGTATCTCTTTTGCAACAATAAAATGTAACAACAAAAATTTATTTTCTATTTTGCACCCTTTCTTTTTGTTTTAATTTATATACTTTTACTTCTATACTTCTCTTTTGCTTTCGAAATTGCATTAAATTTAAAAAACCCCTAATAAAATACTTATGCTCATTATTATAAATTGTTTTTATTTTTTGAAAGTAGTACTTCAAGTGCTTCAAATCCCATTTCAGTTCTAATGGGTTTGTTGCCAAGGTAAAATTTTTGAAAAATGTATTTATAACTTTCAATAGTTGCTACTTGTCATTTTTAGAACTTATAATAATTTAAAAATGACATTTAATTTTTGTGTACCTTAATTTCTCTAAATAGAAATGAATTCAAACAACGTTTTGGTATAACAGTGGCATTTCTAGCCACTCACAGTGGCCTGACAAGATGGCAAGAATTCCACTCAAATATGGCGGAAGAATTGGGAGCGGGGTTAGTAGTTTGTGTTAATACAAAAATTTATTAAAATAAGTTTTGTTTTGATTTGTTTGTAAAATTTAACAGAGAAACATTTAGCGAACATAACAATAAAGCCATTGATGAGATCTGGTATAAACGTGCTGTCGATCAGCATTTTGTACGTGAAGAAAGTTTCGTTTACTCTGTACCATTTGATGCCGGAGAAACGGCTGCAGAAACTACTGTCACTGCCAGTCATGCTGTCTTCCATACCGAAGGGGGTAAATCTGCACCAGCCGCTGTAGTAGGATTCCAATTTCAACACAATGCTTTGCTAAAGCTATTTCGTAACATAACTGGAAATGTATGTTTTAAATCGCTTACTTCTCAGCAAGAATTTATTTATTATATTTAATTTTGCTTATTTAAGGCATGTGCTGTTGACGATAAGGACTGTTATGTTTTGGATAATAATGGTTTCGTAATAATTTCGCCAATACGACATGAAACTGGCCGATTCTTTGGTGAAATAAATGGTGCAATAATGCATCGTTTAGTTGAGGAAAACGTTTATAAACGCGTTACAGTTTATGATTATCAAGCAATTTGTTTTGTACCGGACGGTGATAACAATTCATCATCAAATGTTTTGACGGTAAGTCTCAAATGGCTAAGCGCTTTATAAGAAAATACGATTTTTTGATTTTAAATTACAATCTATGGAAAATTATAAAACTTCTTGGGACATCAAGTAAAATGAAAAACAAAAAAAAAGTAGTAGTAAGACCAACAGAAAGGGAAAAGACTGAGAAAGAAAAACCTGATTCCTATGATGACCCAAACGATGTTTTTCAGTTTACACTGCGGAGTATCGCCTAAATCTTTTACCCAACCACTTGGCTCAATGGTTTTGTAATTTTGGGCAGTGAGTTATAACATGCTCTACCGTCCCTAATTCCTCCCCACTCTCAAACATCCTATAATAATATGGAATGCCACTATCTCATTTGCTCGTCATAGCCCTCACCGGACAGAGCGCCCAGTTACGGTCCCAATATTGATCCTTAGGCTAGTTCTCACTAGTTCCATGAGTAAACTAGTGCTTGCTGAGCTCAGCTCCGGCCATATAGCGCTAGCCACCCTGCAATCACTCCTGTTTCCCCACCCAAGATTTGTTATGTCAAGCATTTATGTCCTAATCTTCCCATAACTGGTGAGCTTGCAACTTCCTCCTTACGTCACATCGAGAGCCGAGCCACTACGAGCGAACTCGTCGGTGATTTTGTTGCCAGGTATGTCGCATTGTCCCGGTACCCCACAAAGCCTGACGTTGAAGGTGTTTATAATCCCACCAAGGGCTTTCTTAGATCTGACGCATTGCAACTTTAAGGCGCTAAGGACCGCCTAACTGACAACATAAGTATTGACCTTACTATTCCTTGGAATATGTTCTACTATAATATCCGTTGCCCTTAAAATGGCCAGTGTCTCCCCTAAGACTGACTACTCTCATCAGATAGTCTTAAGAACAATCTGATGTTCTCTCCCATGCCTTAAACACCGGATCCGGTGCCCATATTTATCTTGGAGCCATTAATACAGACTATTACATCCCAGTAAACAATCCCTTTCAGATTCCCAGACTAAACTACTCTGACTTGCCTAGCCTGACCAAATTTTTTGCTGCTGTTTTCATCACCCAGTATTCTTTATGTAACGTGTAGAGAATGGCGTCTAGTACCGCTTAAGGGGAACTTCAATTGGTACCAGTGATGCCAAGAAAGGCGCATCTTTGGACCTTGGTAAGAAGTTTCCTAAAGCAGCTCTTTTCTACCGCTTTCCAAAAAGTATCCAAAAAGTACCTAAAAATAACCTAAAAAGTTATTATTTTCCTTTTTTACCCTTTATGACACCAAATTTAAAAAAAGGTTTATATTCATCGTGCCCTTTGAATGCAATTCAATTTTTGTTTTTATCCTTATTGGTTTAGAAATAAAGGGTACCTAAAAAGTACCAAAATAAATTTAATTACTTTTTTACCTTTTTTACCTAAGAGGTCAAATTAAGGTCCAAACAATTTAAACGTATTTTTATTTTTCGAGGCTTGTCAAACGCAAGTAAAATTATGTTTCTATATGCCTATATATACGGATAAGGTAAAAAAGGACTAACACATAATATAATTTTTAACTTTTTAACCACTTACAGCGAGTTTTAACATTAGGTTTTAACTTAGCTTGTTTGTAGTTTAAGTAAACTTTACTACAATTTAAGCTTCCTTTAATCCAACAAGCTATTTTTCAGTAAAAGTTTAAAAATGCCAGTAACTAAATTTTTTGAGGAATAAAAAAAATACGGCATCATCAAATTTTTTGATATAAACAACAAAACAAAAATGAAATGGGTCTTAAAGAACAGATTGTGCAAAACCGCCTGCTCTTACTACAATGCTTACCATCCTAAACAAATCCTTTTGTTTTTTGTTTGTCTTAAATTATCTTTTGTGAAACACTTTTGAGTTGACCAAACAGCTGTTTTGTGTTAGGGGTTGTCATGGCAAACTGCATATAAAAAATTTGTTTTGGAGCTTGAATTAAAACGAGTATTCTAATTAGAAATAAAAACGCAATTCCAAAATGTACAACTCGGAAATATCTTTTAGGCATTTTCAAACCCGCTTCCGACAGCTATCGGTTTCCATGACAATCCTGATTTTTGTGTTTTGACAACTACAAGATAAGTTTAACCAGGCAATTCGAATTTTGGTGGATTAAGCTCCAATTAAAATATTATGAACCACATCTTAAAAACACATTTTGAAGTTTAAACTTGGTTAAAACAATCAGCAAGGTTAAACTACATCCTAAAAACCGGCACTTACGGTCGAAAAATTTCAAAAAGTACGAGACACCTGCCCGTTTATTTTTTCATAATAATACAATACTTTTATTTTGTATAGCAAAGAGAGCAAATTTTCGATTTTGGCCTTTTTGGGACACTTTACCTCTTAAGGGTCCAAATTGTTTGAAACCCCTTCTTTGGAAGAGGTATCCGCTTTATGCGTTTATGCTGTGAGATGTTTAATCAGTCAGTAACGTCTCTCTTTTTTTTACATAAATTAAAAACTGCATAAAAATTATCTGCTTATCTTATCTCTTATCCTACAAATTTTTTCGAAATACATATAGTAACAGGTATTATACTAGAATTACTTTGTAGCGAAAATTTAATAAAACTGTCTTGTTTGCATTGGGTCCTCCTACCTTACCAGACTTTTCTTCAAAATGTAGATATAATAGCGAAATTTCTTTTAAGCAGGTTTAAAGTCGATAGCTGGTAAATTTCCGAGCATACCAGTTTCCCTGGTTACCAGTTTTTTTTCAAAATGCAGATATATATAATAGTGCAATTACTTTTAAGCAGGTTTGAAGTCGATAGTAGGTAAAGTTTTACATTGAAAATCTCCTAAAAATTGCCCGTTTGTATTGGTAGCAATCTCCTCGCTACTTTTCTTTTTTTCCCTAAATTAGCTTGCAGTCTTGTAAGTCTGAAATTTAAAAAGATACACCCGTGAATTTTGTCCTGAAAAAAAATATATACTTAGGTCCCTATTGAACCGATCTTGCGATTGTCTTAAAGGTATCTTTGATAATCTGCCACTCAAGTCTTCTCCGTAGACTCCGAAAACATAATTTTAACAGATGGATAAAAGGACATGACTTAATCGGCTTTCTATAAGTATCCATAACGTATATACTTTACGAAATGACAAACTCATATGTATCCATAACACTGAGTGAACAACATAATAAAACTCACTTTTATCCTACTTGCAGCCTCTTTTCCACGTTCTTCGAGCACTTAAATGGTTAATAACTACAGCTATTCTGTACCTAGTTGAATTAAGCGCGGTTGCAGCAGATTTTTTCGAACATTATGTCGACGAAAATATGACCGATTATATAGTCAATGTTAAAAATAATGAGTGGGTTCGTTTGGTAACATTACAAAGAACAAGACTGAAACCGTGTGACATGCAGCGTGATCTTTACACACTTTATAATGAAAAGGACAATGTTGTCTACAATATGACAGCACATGGCTGCGAGAGACCATTTGTTGTCCTACCTATACCAGCAAGTAATTTAATTTTATTAGTAATTGATCAAATATGTCCACGTGATGTCACCCATATATTAACCGTAAATCCAATGGACATTAACTACCCGCTAGAAGAAAATCAAACCCTTGCATGTTTCAAAAAAGATCATGAATTTTCGCGTGTACGTCCTGTTAGTTGTATTAGCCGACATGTAAATGTAAGTATATGAATTTGACAGTATTAAAAAAAGAGTTTTAAAGCACTTTTTTCTTTCTTACAGGAAAGCAATATAGAATTATGTGGCAATGCATCAAGTATATTTATCAATATTTTTCTACTCCTTATAGGCATAAGTTTAAATCGTTTTCTTTAACATTATTTTTTTTAATAGATTTTCGTAAATCTGTTGTCTGTTTACTATTATTTTTGTTATTTTTAATTAAATAAAGTTGTTAATTTTGTATGTTTTGAATATGTTATAAGTATTTAATAATAAAATATATTTATTACTAAATTTAGTATAGAAAAAATATCAAAGGACCTTAAAAATTAAACTTTTGTAAATTTTATTTAATTTTGTTCATTAAATATTTAAGCTTGAATTATTTATACAATATTTGAAAATTTTTAAAAAGACAAACTGTACCTTTAATAGAAAACTGTATGGATCGTAATATTTACGTAAATTTTGTGAATTTAGCAAGAAGGTTTAGAAAAGAAAATTCTAAAATTAGTCTAGTTTTTCAGTTTTGAAAGATTGTGTGTTGAATCATTAAATATATCAATAACATACAGATTTAAATTAACTTATTTTTTTTTCTACAGCCATAATTTTTTACATACATATTTTAATATTAACGCGTTTTTCTTTTTATTATAGAAGTAAAATATGAACAAATCTTTCCCCCGAATCGTACATCCTAATACATATTTTTAATTTAAAAAATTAATTTTAACATACAGTTTAGAAGAAGATTTTTAGCTTAATCTTTAAATATTTGCCTATCAGCATTTAATTACTTTTGTATAAAACAATGTCAAAATATGTATATAATAGGTTCATACTTACATACATACGTATGGATATCTAATCCAAAAATTTTTAAACATGTTGAATTATTGCTAAACTGTGCTAAAACTTTCTATTAAGTAAATTGTACTAAAAAATTTATTATATTAATAAATAAATAAAAAATAATTGCAAAAATTAAATTGAGTTTTGATTTATTTAGGACTAAAAAAATTTACTCAATAATTTTTTTTATTTTAGTTATTAGATCACACTTTTATCACAATTTAAATGACCGTTTTTTATATTTTATTAGTCTGGCTATAATCTAAATACTGTTCGAAGCATTGTATCAAGTAATAAGAAGTATCAGAATTTGCCAGCACTATACGATTGTCCCTAAACGGTAGCAACGTTACTACCCAACTACACGAGCAATCAGCAAGGCAATTATTGCCGTGGCAACTGTCAAATGCCAAGAATATGGGCATTTCAAACATTGTAAGTAGCCTTTTGTTTGTGCTGTGCGTGGGGATCTGCATATTAGGACCAAGTGCGACAAACCAAAAGATATTGTAAAGCGTTCGTCTGAGCAAAAAACATCTTCTTTCCTTTCCAGCCGGCGAATATAACTGCTACAAATATGCCCCCATTAGCACAGCCAACTACTAGTCAAGTTGCATACGATAACGCACTAAAGTCTAACCAGCCCAACGCACGTAAGTTTAGCCAGGCAACAATGCAAAAGTAGGTGCCAACAAACGAACCAACCGGGGCCAATGTTAGCCATCTGGAAGATGCAATCGTGCAATTTAGCAATTAAACTAATTTATGTGGAGTATGACTACCATAATGCAGAAAATGCAGTCTGCTTTACTTAAAAAGGCCAAGAACTGCCTAAAGATTGTTCTTAGAACGCAAGCGGCATTTGCCAACACAAAAATGAGCTCGAATATTTTTTAACAAATCAAAAAATTTATGTTATGATAATTAATGCGTTTTTAATTATCATAACATGGCATCTAGAAGCACCTTTAAAATAAGTGGCTATACTTTTAAGGACCTGAAGGATCCCAGAGAAAGATCATGTTGTGATAACATTATTTGGACAAGTATTTAAATAATCTGGAAACACATTTAAATCCGCTCGATCGAAACATTTTACAGCATGTCGGACACACTCGTTTTAGATAAAACCATATGAATTGAATAACTTTAATTTGAGAACATATATTTTAGTCTTGCACTGGCTGGAGGACCCTGTTGCCTTTATATAAAACCAAATGAATTGAATAACTTTAATTTGAAAACACACATTTTAATCCTGCACTGGTTGGACAAATATTAAATATTTAACTTTAAGATTTGAATACTAGGACCACTAGGATAACCTAGCCGAGGATGGATCCGAGACGTTTCAAGCCTCTTGATCTGAATAAACAAGGGATAAGACAAGAGACACCGTGGCCCCAATTAGCGGCCACTGTCGATTTGGCACCGGTAATTTGGGATTGCCTTTCAACGACTTCTGTAAAAGCTGTCAGGACCAGAGGAGGCTGAGAGTATACAACACCACTTTTGCTTCTGTCCGGCACTGGATGACGTTCGAATCAGACATTTTGGTACCGAGAGACTAGATAGCCTGCCAGATGTAGCCAGTATTGACCTACTCAGTCTATCATCGTTTATCGGGGATATCGATTGTCTCCAGGACAGGGACCAGTCGCCCCGTCTGTTGCCAACCATTAACATTAATCTCTACTTCTATCTAAATTATCTAATATGAACAATAATCTCTACTTCTATCTTAATTTTCTAATCTGAGCTGATTTAATTTAATGAATTTTTTTCCCCTATCTCTCTCTTTCCCAGGTATTACGAAGATACCGAAGAAACGGACCAAGTGAGCTGCACCTTATTCTTTCATCACTTCCGTTTAAACGACACATTTTTTTAAAACTAAGACTGTTATTGTAAATTGATTTTACAAACTTATTTTACAAGCGTAATATAATAAAAAAATTCTTGCAGGTACAAATTTTACTTCCAAAAATTGTTTATGTCTTAATTTGTTACTCCCTTTAACCGCTCTCTCTAAGCAAGAATAAATAATTTCTAGTAACAAATATTATAAATTTGAAACAGACTTAATAACTCTTCATTTCATAATTGTTATTGGAGATACGAACAACTTTTTAAGTAAAAAATAAGTTTGAATGTCATCTGTAAAAAATGTACCAAAATTTATAAAAGAATAATACAATTATACGGCCTTATTTGTAACCAAGGTATATTGAACAAGGTAGGAGCAACTAATCAGCTGATTTTTATTTCCGCCATATGTTTTCCAACTTGGCAAATGCTGATAGCAATATTTTTGACAACCAAGTTGGATTTTAGCAACAACAAAATAAGTGGTAAATTTTACAGGAAGTTGTTGTTGTAGGGACGATCCCACCTTCTTATTCCACCATGTTTGTAACAAACTAACTAGCATTTTAAAAAAACTAATTACCATGATCCCAGCAAAACGGAGATAATTTTTAACTCTCTTACTTTTTTTATATATGGAGTTTGACACAGCTTTTTTAGTGTCAAACTCCATACACAAAAAGAAAAAAATAAGAGAGTCAAAAGTTCTCTCCGCATTGCAGGCACTTGGTAAATAGTTTTATAATGCCATGATACAAAAACCCAGGTAGACTCGTCGGCCCAGCTGATTAAAGCCAAAATGTCAAAATTAGTTGTTTTTGTACACAGCTAAACTTTTTTTTTGCATTTTCCCTCCTTCAATTTGTTTGGAATTCGTTTGACAGCTAAAAACATTATGTTCTCCCTGTCAAAATGAAGCAACCAAAATTATAACACATCGTTTTTCCTTTGAGCTGTTGTTTGACACTTTGGCTCTAATTTGTAGTCGTTGTAGGGACGAGCATACCTGATTAATTGTATCATGAATTATACAATTAGCGAGCTCTTATTATGAATAGCGGTGTAACACAATCGATTTTAGGCATGTAGAAGGCACAGCTCGCCAGTCACAAGCAACTTGTTAACATCATCTTTTTAACACTTTTTTTAATTCTATACCAATATGATTGGTTTTGGGTTGTGTCTTGTAGAAAAATGCATTCAAATTTTATAATTCATATACATGCATATTTTTTTAGCAATGATAGTTTTTATTATATAATAGTGTATATGGTTAAAAGGTTAAATAGATTTTATAAGTAAATAGTTTCAATCACACGAACTATATTTTTATAATATATAAGACTAATATTTATGTGTACGATATACATAAGTAATTTCTTTTTTTTAATGATTGCTGTGATGCTTATAATTGCCGTTTATTATATATTATATTACATCGTCTATACCTAATTTTGATAGTTATTATATCGAGTATATTTTTTTTATGTAAAATATAAAGAAATATTTTTTTTAATATTCTTGGTTATTATTTTTACAATCGCTTTAGTGCTGAAATGCAAAAGTCGATTTTATATAAAAACTATGCTTATATAAAAATAAAAAACACAAGCAGATCTTTAAAAAAAATTGGAAATGTAAAGAATCGTCGCAAAAACATACATATGTACTTTATACTTAATCTAAAGTTTAAATTTATTTTAAATAAAAAGCGTAAGGATACTTTTCAAATAAATTAATAAAGGTTTTTAAATCGAAGTTTTCATACAAGATCTGTTGCATACACCTTTTACAAAAAAAAATAAAACTAAATTTATCAGTCCAAAAAAAGTTTTGCGATTTATAGTTATATTTGTGTAAGCTTTAATGTGTTATGAGATATGAAAATGGCAACTAAACTGTTCTCGTGCTGTAAATGTTATTAAAAAAAGTTAACTTGACAATATTACACAAAGGACTTTTATGTAGAGAAAACTAAACCGCACCTACGCGAACAGAAATGATTTGGCGAAGTTTAATTTGAGTATCGTTTAACAAGCAGAATAATTTTTGCATTCAAACAAATATTCTACAAGAACACTCAACTTTTTTTTAAACTTACACAAACTTTCCCTACAATATAAAATAAAAGGAGTAATTATTCTTTTACATCGCCCGATCAAAACACAGATCATTCAAGTTGTGACTGACGAAAAAGTGTATTGGACGTACGCTCGATTTTTTTTGTTTTTTTTTTTTTGTTTTTTTTTTAATAATAACCAGCACTCAGGGGATGGCCCCTACACATGCATTGCATTGTGTTGGTATCAGGAAAATAGGTTATGGGAAGGAGGATTAAGGGAGTAGTGTTTGTGAACATTTGATTTAAATTTCTCGATATTTACTGTGGCAGGAAAGACATCATTGGGAAGTTTATTCCACATACGAACTGTGCGACCGAAAAAGGAATTCTCCCTGTAATGAGTGGTGCGATTCACTGGCCAGTCGACTACGTATGGGTGTGCTCTTCTAGAAAAACGTGTGTCACGCAAAAAGTTCCGAGTTTCGGGAACAAGTTCCCTGATTTCCTCAGAGCACATTCCATTATAGTATCGATAGAACACCGAAACACACCCCACATCACGGCGGTGTTCGAGTGAATCCAGACGGTTAGATACCACAACGTCGCCGATGAGTATCTTCGCTCGTTCCTGTACGCGGTCAAGTAGCCCCAAAATAGACTTTGAGGCACCAGCCTATACATGAGAGTTGTATTCCATTTCCATCTAAGGTGCACACGCGATTAAATATAGCGAGAAACGCAAGAGCCCTTTAGACGCCAAGAAGCAGTGCACACAACCTTTTGCTAATGCACTCAGGTCAACTTATTACTCCAAGAGACCACTTTTTTCTGATAGCGTTTATTTTTAATGGCAGAACCTCGCTCACTCTATAGAGAATGCTGCAAAAGATGTGCTTGAGTATGAAACCCTGTACCAAATAACCCGTGGTACGATGAGGAGTGTCGCAATGCTACTGAACAAAACAATGCAGCACATTTAGCAGCACTTCAGACAGTAGAAACGATATCGGCGTGAGTGCGAGGAAATATAAATTTATAGAACAAAAAATAATGTTCTATCAAAAGACTCAACATCAGGCTGAGGGTTTTAGTGCAAAAATTTTCTCCAGCAAGGTCAACAATGGAACCTGGCGAAAGAAAAGGAATGTGTGCTGCGTATATGAAGGGAATATTTCTTTTAGTTTTTGCTTTCTGAAGAGAGCGGATCCAATCAGCTATGATTTTGTTAAATGTACGCTAAAGTGAGATTTAAACAGCTACTTACATATATTTCAGCATAGCTGTTTAAGTCTGGAGGTAAAAAGTTGGATCCTTAGTGTACTGTATCCCGTCCATAAAAAAGGAGATAGATCTATCTGCACCAACTACAGAGGTACATATAAGGCTCTTTCGACTAAAACGACTGAATAAACGAGTAACACAAAATGTAAACAAAATCAATGGTCCATCCCAATGCAATTTGCGCCCACACAAAAAATCAGCTGTAGACCAAATGTTCACACTTCGTCAAATCCTAAAAAAATGTATAAAAAACAAATGGACACCATTTGTCGATTATAAAGCCGCTTCTGACAAACGGATTCGCGCAGAAGTATATCAGGCCATATCTTAATTTGGCATTCCGCGAAATTGAAAGGATTTTTCAAGATGACATAAACTGAAAAATATCTTCAGAAAACACTATAATTTGTATATCCGAATTGTGGATTTAGCAAGGTAATTGCTTATCGTATGGCCTCTTTAGAATGCTTTTAGAAAAAGGTCATACGTGATGCGGCATATAATTAGTTAGGAGCAGATGAAGCTGTAGCTGATGTATTCTAAAAAAAATATCCTTTGTAAAATATATTTGCCGATTTGTGTTAACAAATGTTACCGACATTGCATGAGTCACGCCATGAACTGTATGAAATAGCGAAGCGCACAAAAACAGAAAAAATATGTTGGCTCGTTCATGTTGTACGAACGAAAGACAATGTTTAAACAAGAAAGGGTTTTGAATACGATCCTGAGGGCATGCGAAAAAGAAAATGATATAAGCTTTGTTGGAAAAATACGGTCCAATAATATCTCGCAGATGTAAATATTAAAAATTTAAAAAAAGCCGAGAAGATTAAGGAGCCTAAGTTTTCCCGCAACATTTTCGTAAAATATTTTTTTTTTTTTTTGAAAAAGGATCAAATTGACCCATAAAGAGAGAAGCTTGAGGGTTAGGACCTTCTATAAAAATTATTCCCATAAAATTCCGCAACATAACCCTGACAATAAATGTTAGAGCCCGACCGAACGTTCTACATTAATGCAAACAAATTTTTGGTTTTTTATTCAATTATGAAAAGTTACAGTTGTGACTACTTGTGCATTAACTTTTATTTGTTCTGAATGTACATATTTTCGTACATATTTTTTACACTGTTTTTTTTTTCAAAGTACAAATAAACGTACTCATGTTCGTTTTTAAAACTCTTATTTTCAGTTTGTGTTAAACGAATAAAATAATTATTCGAATGTGTTAACTTTTTTTAATTTAATGGAAAGTATCCTGGGCCAAACAATACAAATTTGATCGAAGTTCGGGCTTGGTTTCAAAAATGCACGCAGACATTACCTTACAGCACTTTTTTCTTTTAGTATAATGTCTCATGGGCCAAACTTGTTAAATTTTGATTCACTGTGAAGAAATTCAGACCTGCTAAACAATAATTTTATACTACAAAAATGTGTACTACTTAACATGTGTAGTTAATTTTTTTTGGATCTGCATTTTTCTGCCGAGAACTGGGTATCAGGGATGGCTATAAGATTTCTAATGACTGCAGTGTATTTGAGGTAGAGATTCTAGCACTCGCCGATTTTGTCTTATGCTCTCAAACTGAGAATTTTTATTTGAACAATTTTATTGATAGTCAGGCGGCGATCAAGGCAATCTCTGCAAACCTCACTTGGTCTGGTTACACTAAGGACCCAAAGGGTCTATGTGGGGTCTTCAGAGTCAGCCAGTTCTACCTTACCTAACCTAACTCCTCCTACCAAGAATTATATGAACTGTACAGAATTGTTCTGCTGAAAACATATTTAATACCTACAAACATATGTTTGCTCGAAATAATTTCTATGAAAAAGAAATATTGCAACAAAAACGTCAAAAAATTACAATTTGTCAGTAGCAGTTGTTTGGTTTTGTTGTAATCATGATACCAAATTTCACATTACATCTAAAGCATGGTCAAATAACAATCAGTTCGTATCATTTAGAAAATATTGTTTTAGCCCCTCTTACTTTTTTCTTTTTTTTATAGAACGTTTGGAAATTGCTTTTTTATGGTCGGCGAACTGTCAATTTACATATGTATATAAAAATAAGAAAGTAAGAGAGGCAAAAACTATATTTTGTTGTTGATACGAGCTGATAGTAATTTGACCATGATCTGAAGTAGAGTTAAGTTGTAAACCATATTAGGGGCCTAAGCTTTTTTGTTTGCCTTTTTTTACAATTAGATGTTTTTACAGAATTTTTAAAATAGATGCTAGCGCTCTTAAAATAACCAAAGTCGCAAAAACAAAATATGTGGTTTAATGAATTTAAAAAAAAAAATAATAAATAAATCTTAATTATTGAAATGCGTTAAAATAACGATTTAGAAATTATTGTTTACATAATCTCAAGAATGCTTAAAAAGATAAATACTTTGCTTAAAATAAACATAATCTTATTTTATTACTTTCTCATACATACATAAGTATATAATTATGTATTAGTTATTAATTTAATTTAATTTTATTACTTTATATACTTCAATAAAAAACACTAAATATAATAACTAGCAAATATAAAATAAAATGCTTTTAAATTTGTTTTTTTAATATATACTTCTAAATATAACTACTTAACCCTATATAACTTTATTAACTGCTTATTCACTATTTCCTTCGGTTTCTTCGTCAAGTAGTAAGCTAGTTGAACCATAATTACGGAGTCTGAAGAAGTAGTTGCGAAAGAAAAAAAAATTTTTACTATTACATAATAGTGTTTGCAAAAAAAATTTTGAAATAAGTGTAAGTTTTACCAAGCGAAAATATATGCATAAGTACATACATTTTTAAAAAGTGCAATACTTACAAACATCAGATCAGATAAGCAATAAAAAAAGCTAATTTTTGCATAATAAATTAAAAATAAATAATGTTAGTAATAAGAGATAATTTATAAAAAGAAACAAATTAAATAAAAATATTTACTTAGAAAGAAGTTTTTTAATTTAAAAAAAAAATCAAATAAAAATCGGAATATTTATTGTTATTTTACGAAAGTGAAGGCTTATTAATAATAAAAAAAAATAAACAAAATAAAAAACGAACAATTAACCAAAAAAATCCATTATTGAAGATTTATCACATTTTAATATGTATTTATTATTTACCTCATCATCCGATATTTTAAGACCATCCAAATTAATGCTATTACGAGAATAGTTTCCACCACCAGTTGTAGAATTGGTATTTTCTTTTTGATATAATTTCGCCTCAGCATTTGTTGCACCAGCACCGCTACCGCTAACCGCCGAAGAACGTGAATGATCTTCAAACAATTGCCGATTAGTATCGTCTTTGGAAAGATTTGATGAATTCGAATTCAAATTTGAATTGGAATGTCCGTTGTTTTGGCCGCTAAAAGCTGTGGTAGGTTTTAAAGGTAAAGCTAAATTTGCTCTACTGTTGGAGGTGCCTGATAGGTTAGTAATAACGGCACCATTACTGGCATTACCACTACCGCTATCATTGCCAACCCCACCACCACCACCACTATTGTTTAGCCCATATCTTCCAGATGAACGTTCACGTTGTTCGCGCTGGCGGTGATGATGTTGGTGTTGCAAATGCGTTGGATTATCAAATTTTTGTTTAGCTCTTTCAAATTCTAAATTACGACTTTTTGATTCAAAAATATTCTCTTCAACATGAGATGTTTTGGCATCGAAAAAACTAGTTTGCTGTTGTTGCAAGAGAGTACGTTCCGTGTGACTAAAGCGCTTAGACGATGGTTCAGCGCCAGTTAAATGACGTAGGCCAATGTTACCTTGCGCCGAACCATCATCGAATATCTGGCGCAAATCATTTATGTTTGGCAAACAATCAGTTGGTATTTCAACTGCTATCTTATTACGCAATTGCACACCATTAAAACTTCCGCGCAACTGTGGACTAGGTGCGCGTCTTTTTATAGATTTTGTTCAATTAATAAATGTTAGTATCATTTAAAGATATACCAAATAAAGCAGCAATCCAAATATTAGAATATATTAATATTATTAACTTTTAAGGTTTCATATGTACAGTATGTTAAAAGTTGTGTATTTCTGATTATGTAAAAAGTTATAAAAAAAATTATTCAAACCTGGTTTGTAGATGTTGTATCTGTACTTGAAATCCTTCATTTTGGCCCACCAATTCATCATTTGAACGTTGCAAGCGTCGTACTTGATTTACTGCTGAATCCAACTCATCTTCAGCTGCAGCTAACTCACGTTTAAGTTCTTCGACGCGTTGACGTAAGCGTTTCACCTAAAAGGCAAATTGTTTAAAATGTTTATATACATATCTCATAAACTGTGCGCAATAGAAACAAAATTTAAAAAGCACCGTATTTCTAGCGTTTTTTCAAAGCTTTAGACACTAAGGGGTAAAGAGGGGAAAACCAAATTTTGATAGTACTCAGGTCCACTTTGTAACTTCAAAACGAATTAAGATAAAAATATAATTTAAATTGCATTTGAATAAATATGATTTTGCCACTTTTTTTAAATTTGGCACCTAAGGGCAAAAAAAACTTGAAAAAATGGAAAAAGTTCATTATTGGCACTTTTAACTTCTAAACCAATACAGATAGAAACATAATTTAAGTTGCATTAAACAAGTGTAAAAAATTATGAGTACATATTTGTTTGGTGCTTTTTTGAAATTGTGTGCCTTTTTAGGTACTTTTTGTAACTTCTAAGCCAATAAAGAAAAAACCATAATTCAAATTGCGTTCGAAAAGTCTAGAAAAAAGGCGAATATGTTTTTGATATTTTTTTTTTAAATTTTGGATCCTACACATTGGTACTTATTTGTAGCTTCTTAGCCAATAAATTTAAACACATAATTTGAATCGCGTTTGAAAGGTATAGACAAAACTTTTATATATTTTTGATACTTTTTACAAATGTTGAACCGAAAGGGACAGAAAAAAAACTGTACTATTACATATTGGTACTTAGGTACTTTTTGTCACTTCTAGGCCAATAAGCGTAGACACAGATATCAAAAAGTTATGAATACGGCTTTGGTATTTTTTTTTTTTAATTTTTACCTGAAATGGTAAATAAAGGGTACAAATTACATATAGGAACGTTTAAGGTATTTTTGTAACTTAAAAGCTAATAAAGCTAGAAACAAATTTTTAATTTTGCGTTTGACAGGTTTAGAAACAATAATTTTTTTTTTTTTTTTAATTTTTTACCCTAAGGAGCAAAAAAAAGAGTTAAAGTTATATTTTGGTACATTTTAGGTACTTTTTGTAACTTCTAAACCAACAAAAAAACAATGCGAATTGAGCTCGACAGGTATTTAACAAAATGTGAATATTTCATGATACTTCTTTTAATTCTTAGCCCCTGGGGGTTGAAAAAAGTGTGTTTCTGTACTTTCTTGCACTCTTTAAGTATACAAATATGAAAGAAAAGGCTGTTGACGCCGATAAAGGCCAAGTCAACAAAGTGTGCAAGAATTATATCTTTTACATTTGTGTTAGTTTTTTAGTTTTTTTTTTTGGAACAATGAGACTACAAACATAAGTTAGCGACTTTTTCTCTTTTATTTAAATTGTTTGTAATTTTTGCATTGTTTTGACATATTGATTCTAAAAATATGAACTAAAGATCTTTTTATCACTTTTTCACTTTTCTGGTAGTTTTTTGCATTGTCTTAAAATTTATATTGTGAGAATATGAAGTTAATGTAAATAAAAAGTACTTTTTTATATTTTTGTGTACATTTTTCAAGATTTTTAAAATAGTAAATTGGAGATTCTGGACTAGGATTGTGAAAAAATGTTGCTTTTGTATACTTGTTTTTTTCATTTAAAATTTTTCAAGTTAAAATATAAACCTGCGCTAACGAAGTAGTGGGTTAATTCCTAGTTTAATATTCATAAACAAGTATTTTGTACGTACATATATATGTAAAGTATATAAAACCGAAAAATTTAAATTTCGAGTTAAGTCACTGTTATACCAGGTGTCGCAAATAAATATTGTAGAAAATAAAAACTGAATGAAAAACTAATACATACCCTAAATACATATTTTTAATAATTATATCAGGTTTATTAAAGGCTTGTTTGACAAATCTCTATAAAATAATTGTCAAATAAGCCCTTAGTAAACCTAAAATATTTTTTTTGAATATGGGTCTTAAAATAAAAACAAATTAAGTATTGGAAATAAATAATCAAAATGGCAACGCTGTTTAAGACTCCTAAAAATGTATTAGTCATGGTACAATTACCATGGTATTAGTAATTAAAAAGAGAATGAAATACAAAGAGAAAACAAGTAGAGCACTATATTCGGCTGTGCCGAATCTTTTATACCCTTCACATTGGCTCTGCGAGCCCCCAAACTTTTTTTTATTTTTGTAAATTTTTTTTATTTCTTAAATATTTTTAAAAAGGGGTCGGTTTCATATTTTAACCCTCTTAGGGTGACTACGGGATAGTTGTAAAGGGTTTTTTTGCTCATTTTTTCAAATTTTGTATGGCAACCAACCCCTTTAGCGGTTGGTGATGGGGGTAAGTATGTTCTAGGAAAATGTTTGCAAAGAAAAATGAGTTGGGTCAGTGCTACATTTTAACTACCCACGGGCACCCTTAAAACTGTAGGGAGGATTATTACAATATCCGAAACTTTGCATGGGAGCCCCCTTTGGCGATGGAGATGAAGAGGTATGTCCTAGGAAAATGTCTGGGAGGGGAAACTAATGGGTGATTTTTCTTGATTTTAATAGCGATTTGCTCGCAGATATTTCTGATAATTTAATACTTCCTACCGGTCTTTGCGACATCGGGGGGCTTCAAAAAGTAAATTTTAACCGTAACACGGACAAACGGGCAATTGGACAGACGGACATCGCTAAATCGACTTCCCTATCTATAAGGACCAGGAAAATATATACATTATGGAGTCGCAGATGGATATTAAAGAAATTACAAACGGAATGACAAATTTTTATATACCCTAATAACTTATGTGAAGGGTATAAAAAGACCATTTAAGATCAACAAGCAAAATATATTAAAACAGATTCAAAGGCGCATCTCAAAAAGGTGACCGCAATTCGGACAGACATTTTTTAATCTTAATTTTTTCTTTTTTATTTTATATGAAGTTTCTATTAAAAAAGAAGTATCTATTAAAAAAGAATTCCTATTTTAATGTCAGTTTCCATATAAAAAAAGAAAAGAATAAAAATATTACTCTCTTCAATTTTTCTTGCAATCACCTTGTATTGATACGCCTTGAACAGATGTTTGTAACATAGTCGCAAGAACATACATACATACATTCATACGTTCAAACAAAGCAACGAACCAAACTAACACAATTTGTACGATCCCCTTTCAGTTGAATGAGATTATTCATATAAATCAGTAGTAAAAAAATACGAAATACAGCTGATATTTTTAAAAGAATGATAGCTGCTTATCTTATTGAATAAAGAAATTAAAAGTCATATGAAAAGATTATGTTTACTCAAAGCGTTTCAAGAAAATTTCGTCCACTTTTGTCGAGAGCTACTTTTGCCACCGAAGCAAGTGGGCCCAAATATAATTGGCAAGATTCTTTAAATTTAGAGTTACAACTAACTGAAGATGAAATTTCCATTCGCGATTCTTTCCGTAACTACTGTCAAACTACTCTATTACCCAGAGTCATCAAGGCAAATCGAGAGGAAATATTTGATAAGGCTATAATGCAAGAATTTGGTGAATTAGGTGCTTTAGGCTGTACTCTTAATGGTTACGGATGTGCTGGAGTTTCCAATGTTGCTTATGGTTTGTTAACACGTGAAGTTGAACGTGTTGACTCTGCATATCGTTCAGCCATGAGTGTCCAAAGCTCTTTGGCTATGGGTGCAATTTACGACTATGGCAATGCGGAACAAAAGGAAAAATATTTGCCTCTTATGGCTCAAGGCAAAATAATTGGTGAGATATTAATTTGTATTTGATTGACGTATTTAGCTGATTGAGAGATATTTCTATTATTGCTGTTTTTAGGTGCTTTCGGACTAACTGAACCTAATCATGGTAGTGATCCAGCTGGCATGGAAACTAGAGCCAAATATGATAGTAAAAGCAAGTGTTACATTTTGAACGGTTCTAAAACGTGGATAACTAGTTCTCCCATTGCTGATGTTATTATAGTTTGGGCCAAGGGAGAGGATGATAAAGTACGTGGCTTTATTGTAGACCGCTCACAGTCACCAAAAGGTTTAGCTACTCCCAAAATCGAAGGCAAATTTTCTTTAAGAGCTTCTGTTACTGGAATGATTCTTATGGATGATCTTTATGTACCCGAAGAAAACTTATTGCCAAATGTCATAGGCTTTAAGGGACCATTTGGTTGTCTTAATAACGCTCGCTATGGTATCGCGTGGGGTGCTTTAGGCGCCGCAGAGGCATGTGTTGAAATTGCTCGACAATACACTCTTGATCGTAAGCAATTCAAACGGCCCCTGGCTGCTAATCAATTAATACAGAAAAAGTTTGCCGATGCTTCAACTGAAATTGCTTTAGGTCTACAAGCATGTTTGCAAGTTGGCCGTCTCAAGGACAAGAAGCTTCACACACCCGAAATGATTTCTATGATCAAACGTAACAATTCCGGCAAATCTTTAGAAATTGCTCGTGTCATGCGAGATATGTTGGGAGGCAATGGAATTGCCGATGAATATCATATCATACGTCACGTTATGAATCTTGAAGCTGTCAATACTTATGAAGGCACACATGATATTCACGCCTTAATTTTAGGTCGTGCCATTACCGGCATTGCTGCCTTTGCAAACTAAAAGCAGTTCAGTGTACCAAAATTTTAAACAAAGAAATATATTGCATTTATCATAAACTTTTATCAGGATCTAAACCTTTTTATGTTGTAAATTTTTTTTATATTTTTACTTACGAAATGAGGACATTACTTATCGAAGTAACAGTTTAGAAATTACAAAAACATTACAATTTTTTTACACTCCTGTAACTGGTCATACTAACAATTTAAAATTTCTAGATTTTTTAACCACTTCAAAGTCAAGTGAAGCAAATGAAAACATTGTTGCCTAATTTTAAGTTTTATTTTTATCATAAAGTAAAAAACGAGATTATACAACTTATTTTGTATATTTATAGAGAATAATAAAACATGTGCACAGACGTTTCTTTATTAAACACAAAATTAATACCAACTGTATCTATTAAATTGTCTTTATATAAAGTCAATTGTAACTTAGATTGATTTCTATTTATAATTCCCTTTTTAGGGCTGTAATTTTTAATAAACATCAATTTAAAAAGTGTGAATATTTATTTAGCTAAGTTGTTTTAAAAACTAATAATATTAGCAAGCCAAAGTTTGAGTTTTCTAAATGGCATGATATGCTGCATTTGAAGTTGTTTTAATAAATAAAATATTTTTTAGAAAAAAAAAAGAAAAAAGTATGATAGCCAAAATTAAATAGGAATTGATTCTGTGTATATATATGACTAGTATGTCATTTTTTAGTTTATAATCGATTTTCGGTATTTCGAATATATTCGAAGATATGTATCAAGAGATTGTTTTGCTTAATTAAGTATTTTAATTTAAAAAAACATGAATCATCACAAAAGTAAAATATAACACAAAATAAAAAAAAAGCCAAAGAATTTACACAAAAGATATAGCCTTTTTGTTGTTGGAAACTAATTAAATGCAAATTTGTACCCATACTTTATGAATCTATGTTATTGCTTACTCACTATTAATGAATTCCCAAATGTGCATATTGTATATTTTAGTGACTTGGCAACCCTCGCTTGTATTATTTTATATGACAACCCTTTTCTTTTTACTAACCTTTTTTTATACATTGTTCTAGAAGAATAATTACTTGGCGTCCTCTTAAAATAAAAAAGTACAAAAAACGTTTTAAACTGACTGGATATATTGTTTGTTTTATCCAATAGGTTATGGGCCTTTTCCTGTTTATTCGTTTTTTTTGGTAATGATAAGAAGAATTCTGCTGTGTGCTCGCGTTAGAAAGCAAATAAAAAACAAGATAAATTGAAAACCTGTTTGAGGCATTAAAAGTTTTTTTGCTTGGTGACGTTTTTCTTTGTAACCTGTCCTGGTTTTTTTTTTTGCCGTTGAAAATGGCTGATGCAAGACTTTTTATAACGAAGTTGAATCGTAACAACTATGAGTTGTGGAAATACAAGATGCAGTTGCTGCTGAAGAAAGAAAAGGTTTGGGATATCATAGAGAACGAAATACCTGAAATTCCTGATGCAAAGTGGAAAGAGCGTGACACAGAGGCATCTATTTTGATTGGTTTGTCCGTTGAAGAGTCGGAAGTTTTTCGCATCGCAAGTAGCAGTAGTGCTAAAGCTGCTTGGAATATTTTAAAAGCGTACCACGAAAAATCATCTTTAAGTAACAAGGTCAAATTGATGCGAACGATTTGCGAATTAAAATTAGTCGTTGGTGGTGATATGGACAAACATATTAACGAAATGAAACTTTTATTTTCTAAATTGCAATCGCTCGGAGAAAAGATGTCTGAATCATGGATGGTTTCAATGTTGTTAAGTAGTCTGCCAAATACATATGACACTTTAATTACGGCTCTCGAGGTAAGAGACGAAAAAGATCTCACAATGACTTTGGTCGAGAACAAATTACTCGAAGAGGACGAAAAGCATAAAAGACGACAATCGGGTGAAGATACCGTATTGAAGACTGTCAACAAATTTAAACCAAATAATAATAACTCTAAAAAGATAGTATGCCATCATTGTCATGGGGTTGGCCACATTCGTAAGAACTGCTGGAAATGGAAAAATAGTAAATCAAATAATAATCAAAATGCAAAATTTGCTGAAAGTGACCAGCCAGATGTTAATTCTTGTTTCGTTTTAAATAATAAAACTGGTGTATGGGTGGTTGACTCCGGGGCTACCTGCCACATTTGTAGCATTAAAGAAGAATTCGTATACCTTGATTTAGACTGGCGCGAGAAGGTGACTGTCGCAAACGGTAATGTGGTGTATTCTGCTGGTAAAGGTTCCTGTAAGATAAAATTGGTTAATGGTAATGGTACTCAAACGGACGTCACTATCGACGGCGTGTTGTACATTCCGTCACTTAAAGGGAATTTGCTGTCCGTCAAGAAAATGTCTGCCGTTGGTTTCAAAGTTTTATTTTATGGTCAGAATTGTAAGATCCTTGATGTAAATGATAACGAGGTTGGTGTTGTTAAATGCGTGGACAATTTATATCAAATTGAAACACGAAAATGTGAAGAGGCTATGGTTGCCGTCTGTCGCCTAAACAAATGTCAACATTACTACCACAAAATTTTTGGCCACAGAGACATAAATGCAGTTAAGGCTATGCAATCCGGTAAGGTTAAAAATGATTTTCAAATTATTGATTGTAAAATTCAAAGAACATGCGATGTATGCGCAAGGTGCAAACTAAGTAGAAAACCATTTCCTAAAAATTCCGACACCAAAACTGGGGAAGTTCTTGAATTGATACATTCGGACATTTGCGGCCCAATGCAAACTGTTACCCCCGGCGGCAAAAAGTATTTTCTAACATTGATCGATGATTACAGTCGTTATACTGTGGTATACTTGCTTGGTGAAAAATCTGAGGTCTTCGATAAGGTGAAAATATACATTGAAATGGTCAAGAACAAATTTGGAAAGGTTCCTATGAGCATAAGATCGGACAATGGGGCCGAATACAAATCGGGAAGAATGCTAAATTTGCTTCAAAGTTATGGTATAAGATCCCAATTTACCGTCCCGTATAATCCACAACAAAACGGAGTCGCTGAGAGGAAAAACAGATATCTTGTTGAAATGTCTCGTTGCCTCCTGGCAGAAGCAGGTTTGTCTAAGGTTTATTGGGGTGAAGCTCTTATGTGCTCTAATTATCTGCAGAACAGAATTGTTACCAGTTCTCTACCGTGTACCCCCTATGAAAGATGGATGGGTCACAAGCCTGACGTTTCTAATTTTGAAGTTTTTGGTTCGAAGGCCTACGTATTGACACCTAAGGCAAAGAGAGGAAAACTTGATGACAAATCAGAATTATTGACTTTCATGGGCTACAACGAGCACTGCAAGGGCTTACGTTTTGTTGACACGAGTAATGACAAAGTCTTTATAAGTAGAGACTATAAATTTGTATCTTCGAACGCTATAATAAAGACGCAGGGTGAGTGTAGTTCACCACCAAACAACGATCCCGTGGAAATAATAATATCTTCTAAACGTGCCGACGACGATAATGAAAATGTTCTCGATATCTCCGACGGCGAATCTTTTTGTAGTATAGACACTGATCTTGAATATTTTGAAAATGTCAGCGTCGAAGATGGCAGTGCAGTTAACGACCCAACCTTAAGGCGATCAATTAGAAGAAACATAGGCATCCCACCAGCTAGATACTTGAACTTGGTAGAGTCAGGAAATTTCATTGAGCCTAGAACCTATAAACAAGCTATTATATCGGAGCAAAAACTTCAGTGGAAATCGGCCATGCAGGAGGAGATAAGTTCTCTGGTAGAGAATCAAACATGGGACTTAGTTTCCGCTCCCCCTGACGCGAACATAATTGGCTGCAAATGGACTTTTAAGATTAAACATGCTGCAGATGGTAGCATCCAGAGATTTAAGGCTCGTTTGGTTGCCCAAGGTTTTAATCAAAAGTACGGGTGCGATTATGATGAGGTGTTTGCCCCCGTTGTGCGTCAACCAACTTTTCGTATTTTATTGTCTGTTGCTGCCACAAAAAGAATACATGTAGAGCACATGGATATAAAGTGTGCGTTTTTGAACGGGTGCTTGAAGGAGACGATTTATATGAAGCAACCGCCTGGCTTTGTCAAAGGTAACGATAACTTGGTGTGCAAGCTCAAGCGCAGTATTTATGGTCTGAAGCAAGCTGCAAATGTTTGGAACAAAGCTCTTCACAACGTATTGATTGACGGTGGTTTCATTCAAAGTAAAGCTGACCCATGTCTATACAACAAAGTCGTCAATGGGGAAGGCGTTTACGTGTTAATTTACGTTGACGACTTAGTAGTAGCTGCTAAAGACCGTCATCAAATCAAAGCTGTATATGACAAACTGAACACAAAATTTCAAGTTAACAATCTTGGGGCCATATCTCAATACCTCGGAATGGAAATCTTAAGAAGTACTGATTTTACCTACAGGATACGACAAAAACAATACATCGAGAAAATGTTGCGGAAATTTGGATTACAAGATGCAAAATGTTCAAAATATCCCCTCGATCCGTCCTACGGAAAAAATGAGTCCGAATTGTTATTGCGCAACGATGATTATCAAAGCCTCCTAGGCTCTCTATTGTACATATCCGTTAACACACGTCCTGACATCTCTGCAAGCGTCGCTATATTAGCAAGAAAAACAAGTAATCCAACCCACGAGGACTGGAACGAGCTGAAACGTATAGCTAAATACTTGAAGGGAACTTGTGATATGTATCTCAATTTGAATGGTGGTTCAACAAACAAAAATCAACTGGTCGGTTATGCAGACGCAAATTGGGCGGAGTGCAGAATGGACAGAAAATCAAATTCCGGCTATATATTTATGATTAACGAAAGCGCAGTAAGCTGGGCTTGTAAAAAGCAAACTAGCGTCTCATTGTCGACAACAGAAGCGGAGTTCATAGCGCTGTCCGAAGCTGCCAAGGAAGCCATTTGGATCCGAAACATACTTCACGATATAGGATGTCCGCAAAAACACCCAACAACCATGTATGAGGACAACAGAAGCTGCCTGAGCCTGATAAAAGATGAAAAGCTGAGTAATCGGTCGAAGCATATAGATACAAAGTTCCACTTTGTCAAAGATTATGTCGACAAGAATATAATCAGCTGCCAATATTGCCCGTCTGAGGAAATGATTGCTGACATGCTGACCAAACCACTGCCAACAGCAAAGCTTGAAGCCTTCAGGCTCCAGTCGAATGTTTACTAATTTGAGGAGGAGTGTTGGAAACTAATTAAATGCAAATTTGTACCCATACTTTATGAATCTATGTTATTGCTTACTCACTATTAATGAATTCCCAAATGTGCATATTGTATATTTTAGTGACTTGGCAACCCTCGCTTGTATTATTTTATATGACAACCCTTTTCTTTTTACTAACCTTTTTTTATACATTGTTCTAGAAGAATAATTACTTGGCGTCCTCTTAAAATAAAAAAGTACAAAAAACGTTTTAAACTGACTGGATATATTGTTTGTTTTATCCAATAATTTCAAAGAAAGGAAAATGTCTAAGTGTGAAAAATCATTAAAAATTAAAAAAAAAATAAATTTATTTTTTAAACAAATGACTTTATCGTTGTTTTTATTGAGGAAGAAATCTTAAGCGTATAAAAAGATTTAAAATATTTTTCATTTTTTTTAGAAATTTAACTTAATGAAATATCTAATGTAAATTTAGTATTGCAGGTAGTATCAAGTCGAATTCATTAAATTCACCCTTTATATTTAATTTTTGTGTTTAAAAAAGAGAGAGTAAAAAAATTTAAAAATTTAAACAAAATAAAAAATATAGCATTAACTTTTACAAAGTATCAAGATAAATTCATAATCGGCTATATCCTCAAGGCTATCTACGTATATTAATGCACCTTGAAGGCAGCAAATACCTTTATTTTATAAAAGACAACACCTAAAAACAAAAAAAATTGTTGTTTTTTTCAAATTTAAAAAAAAAAAATATTTTTTCGATTTTAATCGTCAATCGCCTTTTACGAACTATGGCCTGCCCTTATAATCATAATCCCCCTTATTGTGATTGGCGTTGGCGTAGTCGTTTTTAGTTTTTTGGTACCGTCTAACAAAAACGTCAATGCTATATGAATAGCACCCTTGTCGTTTTTGTGACGTATTCGACAACTTTCGATACGATTACGCCAAACACAATAAGGCCCAATATTATTAGGGTTATTCGTTTAATTTTCCAGTAAAGTCCAGTAACTTAGCAAATACTGAGTAATTTTAAGAAATTTCTCTCACTTAAAATTTTTGAAGTACAGAGTACGCGAACGGAAAATTTTTGCACAAAATTTAACTACTCAAAACAGCTGATAGATTAAAATATATTGCAATTACTTGATTACTCGTAAAAAAGGAAATAAATTTTTTAAGCAAAAACAAGCTGACTTTTGTGAGTGGGGTTAACTTGGTTTTGGGTTAAAGTCTACTACGATCACCACCACAAACAATGCTTGCTCCTTATGCCAAAATATTTTTTTCAGAAATGCAACCTTTACTTTGACCACACGAATACATATACCCAGCCAGACAGATATGCTTAAATTGGCAAAGAAAGTGATTCTGAGTCTGTTGGTATAATTTAAGTTGAGACAATTCTTTTTGTGCGTTGCCTTGATCAATACACACTGCTAGGGAAAGATTTAGCCTTAATAAAAAAAACACGAATATTTATTTTTGGGTATTAATTGACTGCACCGAGTACTACAGTATTCAGCACTTTTTCAACTTAAAAAATGTAAACATTAAAAAGAAAAAGCCGCAACAAAATTGATTTGGATATTCTAAAATGTGTTCGAAACTCAACATCCGTATAAGCCGGGACCGTGTCATGGAAGTAGCTTTTAACAGAATTGCGTATTCTCTTTACTTTCTCAAACACAAGTTAAGGGTGAAAAAATATTGGCTTTTTTTAACATTTTAAACAAAATGATATCTTCTTCATTTTCGCTTTCGGATAAGGACTCTATTAGGTACAATACTGCATTTTGCAAAACATAGCCATGTCTGGTTACATTTAATCTTTCCCCTAAACTTAAGGTCTTGAATGAAAACAACTGCACTTCAATTCACCAATTTGGCTTTAGAAGTCAACATAGTACTATTGAGCAATCCTTAATGTTGGTACAGGTTATAAGAAAAGCGCTTTTCATCAATGTCTCAAACTTTTGATAAAGTATGGCATAAAGGCCTGTTAAACAAACTTAAGCTGAACCTTCCAGCCAAGGAAGTATATTAGGTATATTTCTGTACGTGCTTTACACAGCAGATATGCTAACCAACAGTTTTACCCACACGTTCACCTTTGCTAATGATATCGCTTTTCTCAGTATTTATAAAAACCCTAAAGAGGCTCCGAACCAACTGCAACAGCACGTAACCCAAGTAGAAAAATGAGAAAAGTTATGGGGAATAAAAATAAATGAACAAAAATTTACCCACGCTACTTTTACTTTACGCAAAGAAACATGCTTCCCAATCATTGTTGGTAATAATGAAGCCTCAACGATTTGAGACGAAATACCTTGGCATTTACCTGCGGGAACGCCTTACATGGAAGCCACATATAGATGCGAAGTTGACGCAAATGAAACTTAGGGCCTAATTGCGTAAAACGCAACGCATAATAACGCAAACAATTGTATGGAAAAAAATTAAAATTTAAAAAACTTTTCCATACATTTTGTTTTTGTTTTAGGGCGTTGCGTTTTTGGAAATAAAGGGGTTAAAGCTACAGAAATTCATTCATAAAAGAATGATAACTGGTGCTCCTTGGTATGTTAAAAACAGCAACATCCACAAGGATCTGTAAGTTCCACTAGTTAAATGCAAAACCCTAATCTACATATGTGGACAAGTATTTAAATAAGTATTTAAATAAACATCCAAATCCGCTTGCTCGAAATATCTTGCAACATAGTGGGCGCATTCGTCTCAAAAGAAGGGGCGCTTAGATAAAACTACTGAGTTAACTAATCGTATTATGGCACTGGCTGAACTAATATTAATCATTTAGTTTTATGCTTTGAATACTTATTGTTTGTTCGCATAAGAGAAGATTCAATAATTAAAATATGAAAAAAATTTAATACTTTGTTAATTAAAACAATCAAACCATCTTTTGTTTCTTGTCCTGTTCAAACTTTTACAATTTTTTAACTTACCTCTGCCTCATACTGTTCAGCACGTCTAACTGCATGACTCAACTCAGTATTTGTTTCAGATAAGAGTTTTCTCAATTTGGAATGCGATATTTTAAGTTCGCTAAGTTCCTGAAATTAAATTTATATTTTTGATGGTTATATTGAACCTGCTTAGAAATTTAAACTGCATTGCATTGTAACAAAAAGTTTTTACGACATATATAAATAATGTAGCAACATTTTGTCGCATTGCAGTACAGCTTTAAAAACAAACTTAATAGAAAATATTTTCCCTAAAAGCATAATATTTATACAAACCTTGCTACGATCCGCTAGTTCTTGTTGTAGAGCACGGTTTTCAGCATCAGTAGCCTGAATGGGTCGACCTTTACGATCCGAACGTTCTTGAAAATCTCTTAGTTCTGTTCTAAGTTTCTTATTATCCCGTTCTAGAGCCAATTTTTCCGTTTCTAATCGCTCACGTTTTCCCCATTCTGAAGCATTTTCCACCTGCAAACGTTCCAGTTCTGTACGCAGTTCACTTAATCGGCGTTCCAGATTTTCGCGTGCTGCTATTTCTTCTTGCAAAGAATTATTTACAATACGCATTTCTGCTCGATGAGATTCTTGTAAGGTTAATAGTTCACGAACAGCTTCCTAAGAATAAAATATGTTGTCTTAAATTAAAAAAAGTATAGCTGTGTAGTGTTTAACAACTTAATTATTTATTTGTTTGTTTTTTAAAACCTTAAAATATATTTTTTATAATTCGTAAAAGTACGCAGTTAAAACAAATATTAACTATCTTCCGTTTAAGTAATTTAAATCAAATTTAAAATTAACTACCTGTTTAGCTGAACGTAATTCCTCCTGACGTTCTCGTACCTCTTGTATTTCGAGCGATAACTTTTCAATATTCTTATGTAGGATATGTTTTTCACTGTTAAAAAAAATTAATCACTTTTTATTTAAATAAACAAAATTTTGGGGTTTTTACTCTCTTTCCGCTTGTACAGTTTTTTGGGCCTCATCTAAGCGTAATTGTAGCATTGATATTTTTTGTAATAAATAATCTTCATCGAAATCATCTTTTGACAATTGCTGAATTAAACGCTTTTCCTCGGCGAAAACTTCATCTACAATTTTAAATGCACAAAATTACACAAGAGTATACTTTTGTAAAACAATCAGTTTAACTTAAAGTTGAAACCCCCCTTTATATAGCGAAAGAGTTTACACCTCTTTTATTTAAGAGCAATTCTTCATAATTTGTTAAAGACAATAATTAAAACTTGTTTTAAAAACGTTAATGGATTTAATTCTTTACAACACTTACCCAAATTAGACAGATTTTTGTTTGCAGCATCTTTTAGAACGTACCCCCCTATATCAACATCTTTTAGTTCACCGCCAGCTGCTGCTTTTGTGACTAAGCCATCTTCGCTATTGACATTCTTTAAGCCATCTGAGGATATATCAGGAGAGCAATTTGCATCCCTGTTGTTCGCTTCATTTTCTTCCCCATTATCAGCCATACTATTTAAGGCATTCATTTTACTTCATTATTTAAAATTTTTTGATTAAAAACCTTCTTACCCCGTCTTGTGAAATTGTCCAGCGTGTTTCATTAAAAGTGAATGTACTTTTTCCATTTCTTTTTTAAGTTGGCAAATTTGCAATTCAAGATCATTTTTCTCACGTTTATACGAGTTAGCTTCTTTCATGGAGAGTTCAAGATTAGCTCTTAATTGTTTAGCTTCTTCTCTGGCTTTATTACGTTCGTTACGAACCTGCAAATAGACAACATAAATATTATTAATATTTTAACAGATACAAAATACAATTTGCAGTATATTAGTTACCTTGCTCCATTTTTCCCGCCAATTCGCGGTGCAATCTGACCACCATTTCATAGTTTTTTCCATTTGTGCTGCTCTAGCCCGCGCCTCTTCTAATTCTCTTTGACGATGGGACTGTTTTCAAAAATTGGTAAAGAAAACTATTTTATGAAATTCTATGTGAATTATACGTTTTTAAATTACCTCCCGCGCCTCCCATTCTGTGTCACCTGCTCCATATCTAGCAGTAATTGTATTATTTATAATACCTACCCCAACGGCAGTGTGTTCCAACAATTCACGTCTACTTACACCTCCAGCACCAGCAGTACTTTGAGACATTTTCTAAAAGGTTAACTTTTTTATAATTTAATCAAGTCTATTTGTATTCAAATATTTTATTCTATTTTTTATCTATAAAGTATAAATGTTCAAGAAATATTTTTATTCAAATCATTTTCTTTTTTGCAAAGAAAAATTTTTAAACAATATGTATATATGTACGTTTTTGTTTATTATAGGAAAAAAGTATTGCTAAATTAAGTAGTAGCTCTGTAGCGCATATTAATGTAGTAGTAATAAGCTACTGTCGGGCATGGTGAAATTATGTTCACCAGTAGTGCGATTCAGTAACTTTTAACGATTCGACGATCGTCATATTTATCGACAGTAGTTATTGTTTGCTGCTACGGTTAAGTGATTCACTAAGACGTTTTTAACGATAGTGGACAAGTTGTTTTTTGTTTATATTTTGTTAGTTATAAAATAAATTTTGAGAAAGCGAAAATCATAAATATAGTAAAAATAACATATAATATACAAAATAACATTTTGTCGATACAACTAACAACACAAAAATTATTGCCGTTAAATTATCAAGTATAACGATTGTAAAAATTGCTAAAAAGTTTTGCTGTTTACTTAACAATAACAGCTGACTTTAACGGAAGTGAATGTCGTTAAAAAGTTTACTGAATCGCAAAATCGTTATATTTATTGTTAACTTATTTTATCGATACGACTATCGTAAACAGCTGACTTTAACGGAAGTGAATGTCGTTAAAAAGTTTACTGAATCGCAAAATCGTTATATTTATTGTTAACTTATTTTTCCGATACGAATATCGTAAAAATAAGTTATTGAATCGCACTACAGGTTCTGATACACATAGCTGCGCCATGCTGTCTGGTAACATTGTCTTAAGCTATATTTACGCTACCTGAGTTATCATCTGAGTTTCACAACTAACGGCCCTTTTCACAAAGTCCGATTATAATTTAACAGGAAGTTTAACCGTAAGTTAGGCAAAACTGTATTTCACAAAGTACGGTTAGCATTTAACCGGCAGAAATTAATCAAAAAGTTCCTGTTAAATTTAACTAAAAAAATCTTCCAGTTAAATGTTTTACTAAAATTAAAATAAAAAAGAAAATGGAAAGAAGAAATCAACATTTACATTTTTATAATGTTTTCAATATTCCAAGTCAGTCAGAGTTATTAATATTGAATATTTTTCACCTATTTTCTTCGATCTTCTGTTTTAATGCTTTGTCCTATTTATTTCAGCTCAAGATCTTTTGTTTTTTGTTTTTTCGATATTTCGCCACCACAATGGGAAGCTTTGTCAGGAAAATTTTTTATTTTTTATAAATTATTTATTAATTTGTTTATTAAAAATAAAAAATTTTCCTGACGAAGCTTCCCATTGTGGTGGCGAAATATCGAAAAAACAAAAAACAAAAGATCTTGAGCTTAAATAAATAGGACAAAGCGTTATTAATTTTGTTTGATATTAAAAATTTTTTGACATTCACTTTCTCAAACACAAAAAGGAAATGCAGAAGGGCAATTTTTTGAATTCGCCTTGATACTACCTGTATTAGTGTGTTCTGGCAATGAATCATTGATAAAACATGATGCTGTCGTAACACGAAAAAAAAACGTCAACATGGGCGGCCTTAATATTCCAGTAACATGATGTTATTGTGTAGACAGGCATACTTGTCTTAAGACATGTACGATGGCATACCTTGGGCTTAATGGCACAGACATTTTTGAAGCGAAAACATGACAATGAAGCGGAAGTTTGGTTATCAACAAAATATTATTACAAGAGGAGAAAAATAGAAGAAATCAATTTCTTTTACCATGTCAATAGTTGCATTTTTTTTTTATTTCACTTAATTTTTCTTTTAATGCATTGTATGAATTAATTTTCCATTGTTTGTTGTGGTACAGATCTGATTTTATTTGCCACAATTGTGGAAAGCTTTTATATTTCTCAATAAACTCTTCTCAGAAAATAATATTAGAAAGACATTTTTTTTTAATTTGCGATATGCACACAGCAGCGGTAAAAAGCTAACTGAATATTTTTATGAAGTATGACGGACACGCTATTAGATGAGTTGGTATGCGACAGACATCAGCAACACAAAAATTTTTAAAAACCAACATACATGTCTGACATACTCGACAAACATGCTATTACACGTTGAGTTTTGGTATGCCATTGTGCATGTCTTAAGACAAGTCTAATAGCTCTTCAATGTTAGTGATTTCATGTGTAATGGAGACCGTAGGTAATAAGGTGGATGCAACTGAAGGAAATATACAATTCAAACCTGAACATGAGCACGAATTAGCTGTATACAGGAACATAAACACAATCATGGCTATTCTAAAATACGCGCTTCACTTCGACGCCGTCGAACATTCACTTTCGACAGTTCGCCATCGACATGATCTAAAATACGAGCGAGGAGAAATCGAGTATTGTAATCAGAGTTTTATGATCGCTGGTAAAAAAAAATATGTAATAAATAATAACAATGGACTCTATTGCACCTCTTTTAATAGAAAAACAAGAAAACGGCTTTCGGAGAACGCTCAAAACGCAACTATAAATTGTTATGGATGTGTTTGATATGGATGTGCGGTAAGTTATAAAAATACAATTAATTTATTTGTTTTTAAAAAATCTGTAGCATCTTATTAATTTTAATCAGATTTTTTTTAAATATATAAAATCAAATACCGATGTAAACATAATGAGCTTACTTACATATTTTCAAACAAAAACCACGGCCAAATTTTTTCCTAACGCGCCTAAAACCCCGTCGAATAAAAATGTATGAAGAAGTATTTTGCCGCGTATTTTAGAATAAATCGAAAGGGGATAAAGTTATCGATGCTCACTCGCACATATTTTAGAATCATGATATGTCAAATGAACGCGTATATGAGGTGAACGAGTATTTAAATCATGAATGTATCCGCTGGTACGCCACCACATATCAGTCTGGCATCACTTTTCGTTCATTAAAACTTTTAACGAAAAATTACTGTTCAATTGTCAAATATTCAACTTCCTTTCTTTTGACATAACGTCAAAAACGTGATTCCGTCTTTTCCGCTTTGGATTGCGAAGATGGCGGTCGGTAAAAATAAGGGTCTCTCTAAAGGAGGCAAGAAAGGTGGCAAAAAGAAGGTTATTGATCCATTTTCCCGCAAAGATTGGTATGATGTTAAAGCTCCTAACATGTTTGCCACTCGCCAAATTGGCAAAACCTTGGTAAACAGAACTCAGGGTCAAAAAATCGCGTCTGATTACCTAAAAGGTCGTGTTTTCGAAGTCGCTTTGGGTGATTTGCAAAAGGATACTGATTCGGAGCGTTCCTTCCGCAAATTTCGTCTAATCGCTGAAGATGTACAAGATCGAAATATTTTGTGCAATTTTCATGGTATGGATTTGACCACTGATAAATACAGGTAAATAGAAAAAGGTGTGTTGAAAATGGCGATAAAAAATCAAGTGTTAAAAATTTTGGCATTAGTTTAGGAAAAATCAGATATAAATTAATTACTATACATAGGTATAAATAAAAAAGACCCTTTAATTATTGTTATAAACATTACATGCAAATATACATACTTTGTGTACCATTAGGAATGTGTCTGTGATGAAAAAAATTCTTGCATTCTGAAAATTGCTTTTGTTTTAAGAAACAAAATTATACGCTTTTCAGATCAATGGTCAAAAAATGGCAAACACTCATTGAAGGTATTGTTGAGGCTAAGACTACTGATGGTTATTTGCTTAGAGTTTTCTGCATTGGCTTCACTGCAAAGGACCAACAGTCGCAGCGTAAAACCTGCTACGCTCAACATTCTCAGGTGCGAAAGATTCGCGCTAAAATGCACGAAATCATTATCAATGAAGTTACTAGTGGTGACTTAAAGCAATTGGTTGGAAAACTGGCTTTAGATTCCATTGCCAAGGACATCGAAAAGATTTGTCAACGTATCTACCCATTGCATGATGTTTATATCCGCAAAGTTAAGGTATTAAAAAAGCCACGTTTCGATTTGTCTAAATTATTAGAATTGCACGGCGATGGTGGTGGAAAAGGTACAGAGGCTGTTGTTTCCGCTGAAGGTGCTGTTATTGAAAGGCCGGAAGGTTACGAGCCCCCAGTACAACAATCAGTTTAAGTATTTAAAGGAATGACGTCAAAATATTAAATCTTTTTGTATGTAGAAAATATTGAATGAAATGAAACAACTTTTAACAAAATTTTGGTAAAAAAATTTTTGTTTGGTTTACTGGGTATTGTCGACATCGTCACAAAAACTTTGGGTGGATTGTTTTATAACAACATGGGAAGTGTTTTTCTTTTTATTTATTTTTAGCTTCTTGGTCTTGGGGATGGAAAACTGTTAAATATTGGGACGAAAAAAGTAAGTTAAAATTTATGTTTATATGCATGTGAATACATACATACATTTTTCAAACAAATAACATGATGTTTAATTACTATTTTTCGTCGCTGATAACTTTATTTGAAGACAATTCTTTACTGATTGCTTAAAATAACTATATTTGCGACAAAGTAAATATAACTATAAGGGTATTTTAATGTTTTTGTATACCTATATTTTAGGTTAGTTTGTTGCTTATAAGGAAACATGGAGTTTTTCGACTACACATACATAAAAAAAAGAAGAAAAAGTGAGTATAAAGTTTCTGGCAACCGTTTGTAGTAAATGGCTGTTTTCCTAAACGCAGTATGCCTTCCATCACGAAATTTCAACTTCTTCCAATTTCACACAACTTACAGTTTTAACAATTTTCTGTGTTTCCAAAGCATTAACATGACTTTAAGCACTCATTTGGGAGTAGAAGATATAATCAACCCTTCAGCTTTGTTGTCAGAAAGAATTTGAAATTTCGTGATGCATAGCATACTGCGTTTAGGAAAACAGCCAATTTCTAAAGATCAAAAATATGTATATCATGTAATTTCTGACAAAAATGACCTTAAAAAGTTTAAGAAAAAAATTCTGTTACTTTGAACTCAGTAGTTTTAAAACTAAATTTTGAATATAGGTACCTATTTTAAATATAGTGATGTTTCTTATTTGCTACTCTTGAAAGAGACTTGATGAAAATACCAATCTGAAAATTTAAATTAAAACTGTTTTTTTCTCTTCTAAATCTATAAAAAAAAAATAACCAAATAGTTTTTGTTGTATGTGTTTTTATTTGTAGGCTTTCGAATTTGCGTTTTAGCATTGTACAAATTACAACTGAAGTCTGCCAAGCCTAACTACGAGAAGTTCATCAGTAAATTTCTAGGGTGCCTTAGTTCTTTGTTTTACGAAGGTAAGCTAAATTTTGTACACATGCACTAATTTTAATCATAAGAAGTCTTATATGGACAATTTCTTGTAAAACATAACAAGACAATTAAAAATCTTTTTCTTTAAAAAAAATTAATAAATTCGCGTCTAAAATAGAAAAACATCTTTTGTCAAGAAATAATAATTATTTTTTGATTTTTATTTAATTAATTTTTTTTTGCACAATTAATTGTTATACATATATAGTAAATTTTTGTAAAACGTCCCAAATTTGAAAAAGATCGATTCTTTCCTTATATAAAAAAAAATCGATGAATTTATGTACGTTTAAAATAATACGAAAATGAAAATAAATTGGTATTTTAAAATGATCAGGGGCCAAATCGTCGCATTCGATTCGAATCGAAATTAAAAAATTCTTTTTAGAATTCCTATACTCAAAGCATTGACAACTCGATCGATCGAATGAAATTTCGATTCGAATCGAATGAGACGATTTGGCCCCAGATATTGTACCTATAATCAGTTTTTATTTTTGTAAGATTTGCTAAAAATGACAACCCTGTCACATTTAATAAAAGATCAAATAAGATTAAAATCACTTAAAACTACCCTAAAAATCTAGAAAAATAAATCTGGGGTAATAATTATGTTATTCGAATCGAAAAGGATTCCGAAAGGCAAATCGTATTACCTAATAATTTTAAAGGATTCATTATTTTATTAAGTAATTTAAGGAAAATATCACTTAATGAAATTAAACAACATAGTTGAGCCATTAAGTTTTGAGAATGAAATCTAAAATAGTCTTATTTTTATTAAAAAAAATTTAAAGTAAATTTTCAAACGTTAATAAATAAATTTTAGAAGATTTTACTATGTAATTCAATTTGGACAAAAGGTTTTTCGAATCGAATAACATAATTACAACCCACCCCTGTTCTGTCAGTCTCTAAGTGCGTACTTTTTGTGACTAGAAATTATAATCTTGCAGTGTCTTCTTACTATTTATCACTTAAAAACATACCATCCTTGGAAATCGTAACCTTCTTTTAAAACATTTTTTTTTAATGACCACACCCGTCAAAATGGAATTTACCATATTTAACTAATATATTTTCAAAATTGATTTGTTTTATTAACATTCAAAAAAATTAAAAATTTCTGTCAAATATTAATACGAGTAATTTATAAACACAACTGGGACGAACGACGAATTTGTCGTTGCGAATATTCGGGTTAGGAAATAAAACACATTTATGTATAGGTCTGTCTGCGTACACATATTTTGCATCATTTTGTACAAAATGTTACAAAATCTTGCAAAATGTTGTCTGCGTACTCCAAATCTCTTGCAGCGAGAGAGCCAAAAAGAAAATTTTTTGACAGTTGGAAGTAAGAGAACTTGCAAAATGTTACTGGAGAAATTTCTTCTTGTAAGATTTTGCAACTAGTTTGAACAGCTGTTTTTATTTACTAATTGAATGAAATAATTTTTGTGAAACGAAAATAAACATTGAAATTTAACAATAGTTAGAATTGTGTTGATTTTTAACGTTTATAACAAATTATAATAAACATAACATTTTACTAATGCCAGAAATGTCCAAATATACAAATAATTTACCGCGTACACATATGCTAAAATTCTTTTGCTTTGTTATTTGAATTGTTAACACACCGTTCAGCTGTTTTCTTGCAAGATTTTACTGGATACTGTCTGCGTACTTTTTGATATATTTTTAGCCGACAGAGTAAAATTGGTCTTACTCTCCCAAAAAAGTTTACTGAGTATTTGCTACTGGAAAAGTACGCAGACAGACCTTATGTATGTACGTAACGAACTCTTCGATAGGCTTATTTCTGTTTCTTATGTCGACGAACGACGAATAATTTAGCTCAGAGTGACCAGGTTTCTTTTATTTTTTTTTTTTATTTTGTCTTTAAATAATAGGTGTGTTCATTTACAGAAAATTATCACTTATTTTCGATAATTATTACTAGTAAGTGTTCACGTACACAAAAAATTAGCAGCTAGAGAGCCAAAAAGAGCGTAATATGTTTAGAAACAAAAATGTTTCTGATAATTTCTGCTAGTAAAAATTTTACTATCAGAAATTATTCAAACAGTCTTTCTGTCATTATGCTTTGAAAAAAATTTTAGTTTTAAATTTTTATAAGTTTACAATAACAAAATACATTTGCTTGCAAGTTTTGACTGTAAAAGTGTTCATTTACTTTTAAATTTTTTTGAGAGCAATTTTGATAATATTTCTTTTTACTCTCTCGTTGCTAGTAATTACTGGAAAGTTATTGAACACAACTAATGTTACTTTAACCTTAAAAAAGCAGAATTAGCTAACTTGAACTACTTGAAATTTTGGTGAAATACCAATGAACTTTACATTAGGTTGTCATTAGAGGAATGTTATTAATTTTTGCAGAGCTTAAGCCATATATAATTAACCCTTAAATGCATATTGTTGCCAATTGTCTACATTCTAGTTTTATTTAATTTTAGTCATAAGCCTAAAGGTATGCATTTATAAAATTTTTTGAATATGCACTCACAACAGTTACTATGCGCCAAAAAAACTTTCTATGACTTTTGGCTGTTTAGTTTCATATATTTTGACAGTTGACTATAGTGGGTGGTACAGATCAGTGTGCTCAGTGAAGTTACATTTTTTATTTGAAGGTTTTTTACAAAAAAGAATAAATTATCTAATTGGAAAAAATATTTCTCATCTGTTGTCAGGTAAGCCATCAATTAGTAATGTTGCATTAAAAATTCTAGTTGGATACATACCAGATTTTGATGAAATACTGTATGTTGCCAAATGTCTACACTATGCGTTTGTCACATAAGTACATAGTAAAAAACGGTTACTTTTTTTTACTTTGTTTAGTGTATTTGTTTGGAACACAAAAATGCCTAAGTGGTTAGGAGATAAAGATATTGAGGATTTTCTTGATCTTCTCGAAAATGGTGATATTTCTGAGGACGAACAGGATGTGGGTGACCTAGGGGATATTGATTATTTCTCAGATGATGATCAAGATCTTATGAAAGAATTAGAAGTCAATAGTGACGAAAATGAAGACCAGCAAGAGCCTTTTTTTGGGGTAGAAGATGGACGGTCGTTAGATGAGGACCAAATAAATATTGCAGCTCAAAGTGCTTCAAATAATGAGTCAGGAATTCTTGGTATTGCAGCATGGAAGCAACGAAATAGAGAAGTTATATGGAAAAAACACAATTTGGAATTCAGTGAAGATCGCGTACGTTTTGAGGGCAATACGAATCTTTCTCCTCGATTATCCACGCTTGAAACACCATTTCAATTTTTTTCCGAGTTTTTAAATGAAGATATACTAAGTTTCATAGTGCAACAAACGAATTTGTATATCACGCAAAAAAATGTTTCTAACTGTCCTGCTGTAAATATTACAGAAATCCGTCAATTTCTAGGCATTATTATATTTATGTCTGTCTACCATTATCCAAATGTAAGATCCTACTGGGGTAAATATGGCTTTCCTTATATACAACAGACTATGACACTAAATAGGTTTGAAAAAATAAGATCTGTGATTCATTTTAATGACAATTTAGAGCACAAACCTGTAGGACATCCGAGCCATGACCGTCTTCATAAAGTAAGACCTTTTGTGGAACACCTAAGCAAATTGTTTGTAACTGTTGCACCATTTGAACAAAGACTTTCACTAGATGAGCAAATGTGTTCAACTAAGGTAGCGCATTTTATGAATCAGTACCTTCCCAACAAACCTCATAAATGGGGTTTCAAGTTGTTTGTTTTGTGCTCTCTATCTGGATATGCATACAGTTTTGAAATTTATTCAGGAAAACAATAAATTGCTAGCTTATCTCATGAACCTGATATTGGCGTAGTCGGTAATACGGTGGTGAGATTGTGCCGGTCAATTCCACGTAAAATGAATCATATAATCTACTTTGACAATTTTTATACGTCTGTTCCTCTATTGTATTACCTATGGACTCAAGGAATATATGCATTGGGTACAATTCAAAGGAACCGACTCGGAAAGAGTTGAAAAATACCCTCTACTAAAGAATATATGAAACACTCTGTTGTCCGAGGAACCTATGAAGAATATGTTGCTGATTACGAAGGTATGGATATCTCAGTGACATGCTGGAAAGATAATAAGCTTGTGACGTTAGTGTCAAATTATGTGGGCGCTGAGCCATCCGAAACTGCTAATAGATATGACAAAAAGCAAAAGAAACAAATGTCAATAGCGTGTCCAAAAATAGTAAAAGATTACAATGCGCATATGGGAGGAGTTGATCTCATGGACAGCTTTTTGGGCAGATATAAGATCAGAATAAAAAGTCGCAAATGGTACATTAGATTATTTTATCACATGATTGATATGGCAGTAATTAATTCATGGGTACTATATAAACAAAAAAATCCGAACCTTACATTAGCAGACTTTAGATCAGACCTCGCAGAGACATTATGCTCCTATAAAAAGTATGATGGAAATAAGAGAGGAAGACCGTCAACAAGTCAAATAGAAAAACAGATAGAGACCAAAAGACACCGAGGTCCTATGAAACCTGTTCCACCGAAAGATATAAGGACTGATGGTATAGGCCACAATGAAAATAGGTGCGGCTCTAAAAATAGATGCAAGCTTCCAGGCTGCACAGGATTTTCAAGAACTGAGTGCATTAAATGTAAGGTTGCTTTGTGTCACAACAAAAACCGCAATTGTTTTGCCTTATTTCACTCATAATAAAAATGTATCTAATATTATTCAAAATTAAAATTGTTTGTTTATGTAAAAATATTTTTGAGCCAAACGCATATTGTTGCCAAAAGTCAACATTCCTTTTTTTTCAAAATAAATCCTTAAAACTATAACCAAAAATTTTTTAATTATTTTTTATGTAATCTACGACTAAATTTGATTTAAAAAAAAATTTTTTTTAGTTTAAAATACAAAATCATGCATTTAAGGGTTAACATTTCCAATGCCAAAAAAATTCCAATACTACGATGTTGTTGGGTACTTTTTTGCATTTAGGATGTGAGGAAGTCACTTTTTTGAAAGAAATAAGAATTTTTTTGGATCTAGGAAAATGTAAATGTACAACATGGTTTGTAAATTAGTTTTAATATTCACTTCAAAATAACTTTAAAAATCTGAAAACATGGTTTTTAAAGAATCGGATCTTATTATTTTTTGCTAAGCAAGGAAAAACTATGAGCTGATACTGTGGTACACTATATCACATTAGCAGCATATGATTTACCACATTACCTGTACATATTTTTTAAAGTTGGGTTTCATAGCACTTGCAGTATTTTCTGAAATATTTTTGAAAATGATGGCTAAATATTTTTCGCAATAAGCTTCGTGAAATTTTTAACACGTGTAACATGAACGTTGTTAATCGTACCTAAATTGTCGTAAAATTAAAAGTTTGCCAGTCTAAAAACAATTATATACCACACCATATGCAGTGCCAGTCAATATAATAGCACCAGTTGCTATTTCATTTCAAAAGATGTAAAAATTTCACCTATTTATAAATTATTTTTTTGAGTGTAAAAAACAGTTACATTTTTTATGCTATCTCAGAGTGTGTGCATTTGTTGTCAAATTTTGTAACTGGTTATCAGTTATAAAACATCTTTTGTTAACACTTATCATTTCGTGCAGTCAATAGCACCAGTAAGCTCTATCAATTTTTTTTTTTTGCAAAATTTTGTGAAAAAATTTGAAAACGGAAGGTAATATGTTTTAATATACTTTCTATAAAATCGTGTAATTACATATTTTATAATAATTGTATAGGTAGTTATGGGTCGCGAAAAGCATTGTTCGCCGGAAAAACATTTACTAATAAAAAATTTGCGTCCGAGGGTAAATCGTATTCCCAAATAAGGGAATTGCTAGGTTGTTCCAATAAAATGATAATAAATGCCCTAAGATATAAGGAAAAAGTTGAATCCCGTGGTAGGAAGCGAGTTTTTTGCAAAAAAATGGTTCAACGATAAATCTATCAATGTAATGAAGTGGCCTGCACAGTCCCCAGATTTAAACCCAATCGAAATTCTGGGGACGGTCATAAAGAAGGGTGTATCTACAATAAAACCAACAAGCGTTGAAGCAATCTGAGAGGCTGTGAAGAAAATTTGGGGTTCCATCAAAGTTGAAAGATGCCAGTATTAAGTGGATTCCATGGGAAGGCGCTGTGCCCCAGTAATAGCAAACAAAGGGCACGCGACAAAGTATTGAAACCAAACAATTAATTTTTCTTCAAGATATCTGGGCGAAATTTTTAATTTATTTTAAGAGACCATAATTTTTGTTAAAAATGAACTGAAGTGCTATTATTTTGACTGTAGCTTTTAAGGTTTTTGTTTATATTAATAAGCGTATCATGAACTGTTGGAAAAACCCAAATAATTTTCTTATGATAGTAAACAATTAATATGGGTGCCCCGGTAGGTCAGTGGTAAGTGCACGAGGCTACCAGCCAGGGGGTTGTGGGTTCGATTCCCACCAGAGACCCTGGTAAGTCTGCTTCATTCTTCTGTTCTTTCTTATCTATCCTTCTCTAAATTTCTTCTTTCCTTCCATCTCAACCTATTCTATCTGCTTCTCCAGGTAACACAAAGGGACCGAATCAAGCGGACCCAAGTGAGCTGTATCCTTTCCTTCAACGGCTGCCTGTTCTACCTAACCTAACCTAAACCATTAATATCAAAAAATTAAATATTTTGTTTTGAGTTAAATCGGCCCAACAGTTACAAAGATGTAACGGAGTCAGTATAAATTTGTGCGTGTTGCTATTATATTGACCGCAGCTGTACATATGTATATATTTTTTTATCGTTATGTGTTTTCTTAATTGCTGCATTGCACATGTAAACAGGTTCGAGAAAAACAAAGAACATTAAATTTTTTTTAAACATGCACGCTGGAACTATTTTTTAAATTTTTGAACAATGTTAAAAGTTTGGACCGGTTTAATTAAAATAAATTTATATTATTTTGATTTCAAATTACCTTTCCAAAAAGTGATTTTCATAATATGCCTGATACACTCAAAGAAATAAATTTTAAACTCAAGGAGAAACAACCTTACATAAAAACAAAACCGTGATAAATTCGAAATAAGTTTGTTTTTTTTAAGCTATATTTACACTACCTGAGTTACATTTACAAACAGTCCCGAATAAAATTATTATTATTTTTTTTTTATTATTTTTATTATTATTATTATTATTATTATTATTATTATTATTGTTATTATTAATCAACACAATTTTTAAATTATTTAGGATTTAATCCCAATTTTCTTGTTAATTTATAGGGTTTGTTGTTGGTTAAGTTTGTCTATATGCATTTCATTGGTTCTTACACCAAATCATCAGTAGACTTCAACCACCCAAATTCTTAAAAAACTCATGAATATTTTCTGTCTTTATATAATAATCTCATTAAACAAAATGAGAATTACTATAAAAAAACCAAAACGTTCAAGTTTTTTTAAGAATCCAACAAACCATTATTCGCTATTCGCTTGTTTTGATTTTCTTTTTCCCCTTACATTTGAATAACCATTGGTTATTACTAATTGTTTTCGGTTGCCCCTCAATACATTTAGTAATAACCAATGGTTATTCAAATGTAAGGGGAAAAAGAAAATCAAAACAAGCGAATAGCGAATAATGGTTTGTTGGATTTTTAAAAAAACTTGAACGTTTTGGTTTTTTTATAGTAATTCTCATTTTGTTTAATGAGATTATTATATAAAGACAGAAAATATTCATGAGTTTTTTAAGAATTTGGGTGGTTGAAGTCTACTGATGATTTGGTGTAAGAACCAATGAAATGCATATAGACAAACTTAACCAACAACAAACCCTATATGTTATTATTAATATTTATTGGTTTTTAAGTAAATGATGTTGCATTTTTAAACTTGAACTTAATTGTGTGAGATATCTTAACTAGATAGATAGTAGAACTGATAAACATATATTTTATATTACACTTTTTTCACTATAACAAGCCAAAACTTAATACTTTATTTGTTTATTTTCAGCAAAGTTTATTGTGCTGGCCTCCCTTATATTTGTTATCAAAAAAACCAAGATTTTTGGAAGTGACCTTCTTCAAAGTAATTGTAACAAATTTGTTATGCCTAGCTTATGCTATTGGTTATTTTACCTGGTCAACCAGATTGTGCGAAAATGACATAATACAAAATGGCAGGACAAAAAAGGTAAGCATGCTACATACATATATGAATGCATACTTACATGCACATTAGTATATACATACATATCAAAGAATTTATATAAAAAAGCGTAACTTTAATTTTTGTGTAAAGATCGTTTTTGCTTTTTTGGCATATTTGAGTTACGCCTTTTTCAAATAAAGCAATCTTTATTTGTTGCAATAAAATGATGAAAATTTTTAACCCAGCTCGTTTTGATAAGCCATGAAGAGAATTTTTTCCAAATCCAACGAAATTTTTATTTGCTGTTAAAAAATTACAAAAAAATCTGTTGCAAATCTAAGCCATCAATTTACTCAAATATTAATATTTTTAGGTCAGAAGACCGGTGGCAACCTATTAGAAGTTAAATAACACTCAGTGACATAATTCACAAGGGTAAGTAATAAATGGTATTTTTAAACATTATTTTTTTTTTAAATGATGAAAATACTAACCCAGCTCGCTTTGAAAAGCTATGAAGAAAATTTTCCCTAACCAACGCAATTTTTATTTGCTGATAAAAACTAATTAAAAACTTATTTGTAATAAATTAAATAGCATTAGCTTAAATCAAAAATTTATCATTCTTTTTAGGTCAGATAAATGAAGTTCATCTATTAGAAGTTAAAAAGTTCCAAGTATCATAATTCGCTACCTCCATGTGAGGGAAAAAACGTAAGCAACAAAATTATTGTTGCAGATTTGACCAATAAACATTATAAAAGTTATAGATAATAACTTAAAAGTAAGTGGTATTTTTTTTTTTAAATATTTTAATTTAAAAAAAAATATAAAATGATGAAAACTTTAACCCAGCTCGCTTTGAAAAGCTATGAAGAAAATTTTCCCTAACCAACGCAATTTTTATTTGCTGATAAAAACTAATTAAAACTTATTTGTAATAAATAAAATAGCATTAGCCTTAATCAAAAATTTATCATTCTTTTTAGGTCAGATAAATGAAGTTCATCTATTAGAAGTTAAAAAGTTCCAAGTATCATAATTCGCTACCTCCATGTGAGGGAAAAAATGTAAGCAACTAAATTATTGTTGCAGATTTGACCAATGAACATTATAAAAGTTATAGATAATAACTTAAAAGTAAGTGGTATTTTTTTTTTAAATATTTTAATTTAAAAAATATATAAAATGATGAAAACTTTAACCCAGCTCGCTTTGAAAAGCTATGAAGAAAATTTTCCCTAACCAACGCAATTTTTATTTGCTGATAAAAACTAATTAAAAACTTATTTGTAATAAATTAAATAGCATTAGCTTAAATCAAAAATTTATCATTCTTTTTAGGTCAGATAAATGAAGTTCATCTATTAGAAGTTAAAAAGTTCCAAGTATCATAATTCGCTACCTCCATGTGAGTGAAAAAATGTATGCAACAAAATTATTGTTGCAGATTTGACCAATGAACATTATAAAAGTTACAGATAATAACTTAAAAGTAAGTGGTATTTTTTTTTAATATTTTAATTTAAAAAAAATATAAAATGATAAAAACTTTAACCCAGCCCGCTTTGATAAGCCATGAAGAGAATTTTTCCCATATCCAACAAATAAAATTACTGACTTTATACATTTTTAATTGTTACTTGGTAGTACTAGGTATTTTTACAGTCACTAATCAATTTTTTTCATTTGGTTGCAGGTTAATTATTTGGATCTGGGTTAAAAACAAGTAAAGTATCAGACATGCTCTACATTCTGCTTTTAATTTGAAATTAAAATTAAACCTTAAATACATATTTGATGTTCTGCAAAAGTAACGATTTTTTTTTTTTTTTTTTGATCTTGTTAATGTTCGAAAACATAGCAGAAATTCCTAGTACAATTACAGAATTTTCTATTTGTATTTCAGAATTTTCAAATTGTATTTTAAATGAAAAACTCTGAATGTACAATTAGAAAATTTTAAAATACAATTGGTTTTTTGAAAAAAATATTTCTCCTGTCTTAAGAAAAAATTTAGTTCAGAATGAAAAAAATGTACCAAATCGGGGGTTATTCAAGTCTAAAAGTGGACTTCGCGAGATATCTTTTTTTTTATTCTTCAAAGGGGTTGGGTGACTGGGTAAGTAAATAGGCTGCTTTTACAGGGTTAAGGCGCTTGTTTATTATTTTTTCGAATACTGATTCGCAATGTGCCTTCAGGCCACTGGGTGGAGGTGGCGAAAATCATTCGTCACTACTCTCTACAACCAACGGTTTAGTTGGCCTTATTGTTGACGAAGTCGTTTTATTTGTTTGGTGTAACGTAACAATACACCAATGTTAAACTAACAGTATGTAGTACCCTTGTCGTTTGTCCGTCGAATTTGACACGACAACGCAATACACATTCCATTATTGTGAATGGCAAAGGCGACAAAATTGACGTCAACTTGCAAATTGAAAAACTCTCAATTATTGTGCGTGACAACAGCGACAAAATTGACGCCGTTTTGCAAACTAAATTACTGTCAAGTTATATAGCAATGCTTCCCAGTAAAAAAAGTGAGGAAAAAGAAGTAGAAAAAACCCAGAACTAGCTTACTTGAATCACTTCAAATTTTGAGGAAAAACCAATGAATTTTACATAGGGTTGTCATTGGAGGGATGCTATTTATTTTTGCCAAATTTTAACCGCATATAATCAACATTTTCGATGCTACAAAACTTCCATACTAAGGTGTTATTTTGAAGTAGATGTAAAACTTGAACTTTTTCTGCATTTAATATGTGGGGAAAAAACACTTCTACTAAGGAAGGAGTTTTCTGATCTAAAATGCGATTTTAATGTTCTTTTTAAGTCTAGCTTTTTATGTGATATAAACCTAAAATTTATTAAAACATTTTACTTACAATTTAAATAAAGGAAGTCCTGGGTAAAAGTGTTCGTTCATTTAGTTGTGAGTTAAGGGATTTATTTATTGTTTACAAAATTTATTAAAAAAGAAAAAAGGCACAAATTCGGTACTTTGAAAAACAAAAAATTATAAATAAATTTTTACCTATAAGATGACTAAAAATTAAAAAATAAGCAGTTCGGATGTTTAAAAATCTAATATTAAAAGCAGGTTCATAGCAAAACAATATTTAAGGGTTATTTTGAAATGTGTTAACAAAATAGTTTTGTTTTTTATACAGATATGTAATATATTTACATAAAATAAGAGTATATTTTTAAAATATATGCAAACATACATGCATGCACTTTTGCATTAAAAAAACACTTCAACCAAGTGTAAATCGTTGCTCAATACAAACAAAACAATGACATCGACGATTTATTTATAATGCCTGTCTTTACTTCTGCATTTAATTAAATGCAACAAAACCAGAAAATATGCAATAGCATCTTTAGATGTGATTTAAATGTGGTCTGTAAAAAATCGCATCAATTTTTTTTTGCTGGGTTATTATAAAAGCCGTTTTTCAATTTAGTTTAGTTTTCTGAGGGTCTTTTTCTGTTATCCGAATCCAAGTAAATTTTTCGATCTCGATTTCGAACCAAATTCACAATTTTTTTGGTTTTTGATTGAACTCACAAACCTGTCTGAATAAAGCAAATTAGGCGATTTATAGAACTCCAGTCGATCTTAAATATACTCAGTTTTCAGAACATGCATTGTTAACTCTATTTTTTCCTCTTTTTTAACATATTTAATATAAGGTTTTTTTACTTTCAGAGTTTGACGCATATGCTTTAGAAATAACCTAATTTTTGAAAGGTAATTATCAAAAAAAACCATCATACATACTTAGTTTTTAATTAAAATGATGATCTGTTTCGGATTCCCCATCATTTGATCAATAAATGACAGCAAATCCACTCTGATTTTGTGCAATTGAGAAACATCTGGACAAAACGTCTACATTGCATTTTTGTTAAATTTTTTTTAGTAAAACTTGAATTTTTTAAAGTTAATAAGCAAAAGTGTTTGTTTGAAAATAAAACAAATTACTTTTAATTTTCGTTTGCTAAAAAGAACAACTAATTTTAACTTCTTTAAGCATTAGGTTCGATTAAATATTCGGTACTAAACATATTTTTTAGCCTAAACTGAAACTCTTTAGAAACAAATTAAAAATAGTGCAACAATTTTATTTGCATTTTTGTCTTTTTAGGACGGAAACAGTTCTAATTTTGTGTCGAAAGCTAAGAGTATCTTTGTATATTTCTTACACGCTTACCTTTCTGCAAGTTTTGGCTTAGATCGAACATTTGGTTCGGTTCATTTCAGTAATTTTAAAGAAAAACTTTTAAGGAATAAAGTGAACGTTTTGTTCTACAACTTCTCAATTATGCAACTAAAAATAATATTTGTTCAGTTTTATTATCTTTATAACATTGTGCATTTTTGTATTTTTAGGCTTTGTAAAAATGTGTGTGTGTGTGTACTTTCATATGTATGTATATTCATTCAGTACGTGTTATATAAAAAGGTAAGTCATTTAAAATTGGCTGTTTTCCTAAAGGAAGTATGCTTTGCATCACGAAATTTCAAATTCTTTCTGACAACAAAGCTGAAGGCTTAATAATATCTTCTGCTCCCAAATAAGTGTTTAAAGTCATGTTAATGCTTTAGAAACACAGAAAATTGTTAAAACTGTAAGTTAATGAAATTTCGTGACGCAAAGCATACTGCGTTTAGGAAAACATACATTCATACATTCTTACCACGACAAATGAACCCCACTTCTTTTCTATCATCTGTCGATTCTTTTATAACATAAATGATGAAACATTCGGATTCCCCATCATTTGATAAAAATAAATGACAAAAATCCACTCTGACATTTTATATAAAAGGTTTTCCAGTAGGGATGGTATGATTTTGAAGTGACGTTTTGGCCATTTGTAATATGTCATGATCTGTCATTTGTTTTTCATTGTTTTCAATAGTGTTTACAATTTCATCATGTAGAGAGATATACGCAAGAACAAAGTTTACAAATTATTTAGTTTTTTTTTATCAATATAATCGTGCTCCAATTGAAAGCATTTTGCGCTTTTGCCATTTTATAATCGTAGTAATCGTCCAAGTGTGCTTGCTATTCGTCGAATTGTTAAAAATTTTGAGCTTAGATTTTTTTTGCATAATGTTTAAGTGCCAAAAAATCAAAGAACCGCTCAAAGTAAGCAAATATTGCTGCCGTTTAGGCAAGGGTTGCTAAAGAGAGCAATCTATCGATTTCAAGACGTTTTCAGCAATTAGGACTATCTCAAACCCCAATCTGGCGGATTTTAAAAAAGGATTTGGATTTTCATCCGTAAAAAACTGTTCTCACTCAAGAACTGAAGCCATTGGCTCACCGTAAATGTCATGTATTTGCTGATTTTGCCTTGGAACAACTAGAAAACGATAACTTTGAAAAAAAAAAAAAAACATCTCAGGTGAGGCTCACGTTCATCTGAGTCGTGCAGTAAATAAACGAAACTGTCGATTATGGTGCGAAGAAAATCCAGAAATTAATCATGAAAAACCATTGCATTTGCCTTAATTGATAGTTTGGTGTGATTTTTCTGTCTGGTGAAATTTTCGGTCCGTACTTCTTTCGAAATGAAGCTGGTAACACAGTTGCTGTTAATGGATAGCGGTATAGATCGATGATAACTTACTTTTTATTACCGAATTAGAAAGAAGCTCATCTTGACAACATTTGGCTCCAACAAGACGAGACTACGTGCCACACAGCAAATAAACAAATGAATTATACGGAGAAAAATTTTGGAGTTTCGATTATTTCAAGAAATTGTGATATTTCTTGTGGGGTTATTTGAAATTATTGGTCTTTCGAAATTAACCAGACTAAGCTTTACAAGTCAATATTAAAAGTGTCATTCATGACATTCGGCTTAATTAAGTGGAAAAAGTGCTCGAAAATTGGGTTCATCAGTTTCGTTCCTGCAGAAGAATTCGTGGAGGCCATTTGAATGACGTTAAGAAATCATATCACTCTTATTGGGAAACCCTTTATTTGTTATTATTATCAAAATTTTAACTTATTTTATTTATTACAGATTGGCAGCTGAATCATTAAGAAATATAATCGGCCAAATATTGTATGCGATATTCGAGATTAACGAACCTCCTTATTGCGAATATCAACAATTGACGTCGGCTTGCAAATTAAATTGCCGTCAAATTATATAGTAATAGTATTCCTTTTCTTAAAAATATCAATAACATGTCGACATCAACACATTACCTACATATAAATGCCGCTTTTGGGTCGAGCTTACGACTGCAGCTTAAAATGGGCGAGTTTCGCAGCTATACATGTTGAAGACTTTTGTTTTTTTTTTATTAATGCGATGTTATGATTTTTTTTATTTAATAAAGATTTAGGAACCCCGTATTTAATTTGACACTTAATTTGGAATGGATTTTTTTTATTTGCACCAATTAATTCAATTCCAGAAATTTCTAATTCAATATAGATTTGTTTAGCCTATTTAAAAAAATTTTCAACCCAATTACAAAATTATCTAATTTAATTTCAGAAACTAAATTATATTTCAGAATTTTTTTATTGAATTTTTAAGTTTCTAATTAAATATCGATTTTTTTTTTGGATTTTCTCATTGCGTTTCGTTTTTTTATAAATTTTATGTATTTCCAATGAACAATTCTGCAATACAATTAGAAAACTCTAAAATACTAACAGAAAAATCTAAAAATAAATAGAAAATTAAAAAAAAAAACTAAAAATTTCTAAATTTAATAAAAAGTTTTTATTTAAACTTTAAAATACAAATAAAAAATAGTGCAGTTGTATTTTTTAAATACTGGAAATAAACTAGTTTTTAAACTTTTTTTAGATTTAATTCAGGGTGTTCACTACTTTTCAATAACTATGAAACAACACCTAGAAACAAACCATTGTTTCAAAATATGTTTAGATTTTTTCGAACAATAATTTTAGAAAAGATTTGTGAAACTAAGGCTGAATTCAAAAACGCAGTTTGCTTTGCGTTACAAATTTTCCGCTTCTTCCCTTATGCACTCTTTACAATTTTGACAACGTTTTTTGCTTCAAGGATATTAATATAGCTGTAACCACCCATTTGGAAGTATCAAAAACCTCATCTTTGCTTTCAGGAAAAACTTGAAATTTTGTGATGCAAAGCAAACTGCGTTTTGGAATTCAGCCTAATTTTCCATTCAAAATCTTGAGTCTAAAAAAATTATTAACTAAGGCATTTCTTTTTTACGATATACCCTATTGTGAAAAACATAAATCGACAGATTTGTTAATATACAGTGCTGATCAATATTCATAATGGGCAATTTTTAAGAGAAAATTTTGTTTTCTAATCATTAAATATAACCGTGAGGTTTGTAAATGTCTTCTAATAATTGTTGCTTCTTTGTGGAAACAAGGTTTAAGTGCAGAAGGTAAAAAAACAAAATTTAGCGCAATTGTTCTAAATAAAAAGAAAATGAACCAATATTTATTTATTTAAAATATTTGCTTAAGATTGGTCGAACAAAAACGTTACGCTTTTGAGGAACACAGCGTTGCTAAAAAGTAAAAGAAAAACTAGAGTGGTTTTGCTGGTAAAACACCGTGTCAGAAATGCTTTAAAATAAAAAAAAAACGAAGACACGTTATTTTCGTAAAGCTCTACGACTGGTTTAATATCACAAAAATTCAAAAAGTTTTGTGTGCAAATCACATTTCTTGTGTTAAACATACGCCCATGTTCTGACTCTCACGCGATTGTCAAATCACATGCGATTTGTAAATCGCAAAAAATTTGTTTGCATGTTCTGTAGTTCACGCGTTTTTTTTTTTGCGTTTTGTTTTTTTTTTCGATGATAAAAACATGTTTCTTTTAAAAATACAAAACAAAAAACCAAGGAATATATAACAAATTGTACCTTTTTCTGCAACAACATTTTTTCTTTCTAGTTTTCCAATAAAGTTCATACATAAAAAAAGGAAGCAACTGAAAAATGAAGATGTACATAACAAACAGTTTTTTAAAATTTAATTTTTATTGAGACTGTTTACAAAAAATAATACAAATTGTGAAATTTATAACAAAAACCCCATATATTATAATTATGCATAGTTTGATTGGCTGTTTTTAACCTAGTTTGGGCAAAAAACATCGGTTCACCTCATCTACCTCTTGCGATTTGAAGTCGCAAACTTTCTTGCGATTGTGAACTTCAGAACACCTGTTATGCGATTTCAAATCGCATCGCCAATATTTTGCGAAATGCGATTGTCAGAACATGGGCGATAATTTGCCTGGAAGAATCGAACAGAGTTTCACTATGAGGTGTCATGAACAAAAAAGCTCGAATTGAGTTTTCTATAAAAATACCAAAACTGCTCTTTTGATGATTTAAAGAAAATTTTGTAAAGCGATGGTACTAAAATAAGTATTTGGCTCATCAGACAGTCGACGTAATGCCAAAAGACCACAAGGTAAAGAGCTTGATGACCGGTACACAAAAAACTCAAACATGGTGGAGGTAATTTATGGGTTGGGCGCATTTTTATATGGCGCAGGATCTTTGATCACAGAAATCTGCGATGTGTTTTAAGATATGATGCTTCCATATGCGGAAGACTATTTGCCAGTAAACTGGCACTTCCAATAGGGCAACGATGTTAAAATTGGTTAAATCTCGGCTGAGTGAACACAAAGTATCCTCATTAGGAAAGGCCCTTCTAGTTCCTTGATCTCAGCCAGGTTAAGAGCTTGTGGATGGAGCTGAAGGGAAAAGTATTTATTTGCAAGCAAATCTCAACTTTGGAAAACTGTGCAGATCAATTGGGAAGATATTCCTATTAATAAAATCCAAACCCAAGCGAATTATTGTCTAGCACACAATAGTGGTAGTCACTCAGCCTATTAAAACAGCTTGAAGTATTGGGGTTTATTCCCATTAATAGAATCAATGCCCAAAAATTTAAGCTTTGATAAACAATAATGGTGGTCTTCAGGTTATTAAAATAGCTTAAAGTATTGGGGTTTATTCTGCATTTAAATTTCGATTCCGCATGCAAATACGCATATATTAAAATAAAAATTTTGTTTGTTTTAATTTTAATATTAAGAAGCAAAAGATTTTAGTACAAAGAAAATTTAGTACGGAAAAAATTTCGATTCGAATATAGGGGTAAGTAAGTCGTTAATAAATTTTGATTTAGTTCTTCACTATAGTGAAAAAACTACCAAGACCTTATGATATTTGAAATAAGTCAAAATTTGAGCAGTAAAAAGTGAATTAATTTTTTATGCGAACAAAGATTTAAAAAAGAAAACAAACCTTTAACTTTAGTATTTTGACTTTGTAATAAACGTAAATTCAATTACGCATTTCCGAAAAAAAAATTAAAAGAACTATTAATTTGATTAACGCTGTACATATGCATCCACTCTTAGTAACAATGAGCTGCTTTCACAAAACTTTCAACCTTATTGTGGTTGGCGTGGTCATTTTTCAATGTTAAATAAATAACACCCTTGTTGTTTCTCTGTCGAATGCGACAGCAATCTACACAACGCAAAACACAATAAGACTAAGGTGCCTATTATGAGCAAAATTCTATCTTCGACTCTGATCGAACGAATTTTTATTTGATTTTAGGACCTGCATTCGACGGCTAAAAAAATTCACCCACTACATTTCTTTGTCGGAACAAAAATACATTTGTTAGAAAATTCAGTGCACAACGAAAACTTCAACAGTGCTGTCAGCTCATAATACGAAATTTGCATTCAAAAACCAACGAAGATCGAACATCGCATGCAGCTCATATTAAGACCCTTAATGATTTTTACACATTGAGTACTGAACTTTTTTTGTTACCAAACTAAAAAAAACGCAAACTTTTACCCCCAAATAGTTAAAATTTAGGGGCAAACAGTCAACGCTTATTAGCAACATATGTATGTTTATTTGGTGCAGCTAATTTCAAATAGTTTTTAAAAAAAAAGCGCCATAAATTTCTCATTTCAAAATAGATTTTTCGAGATTTCAGTAAAAAATCGTTAAAAATACAATTACAAAAAAATCTATGTAGTTTTTTTTGCTGAAAAACAATTGTCGACTTTAACAAAGCTGATTTATTATTCCCCAAACAAAAAATCGTTGCCCAACACAAATTCCGAAAGAATTTTCTAATTTTCACACTGAAAATTCATTTTCGAAAATAATACACATTTTAAAATACTTAATAAAAAAAAATCATGCTCCACACAAAAAAAGAATAAAAAAAAGCAAAAAAGAATGTGGTTACTCTGCAGTAGATTATAAGTGCATCATCCAACTTTAAGTTGTAGCCTTATCACTTTGTCTGACAAACTTGTTTAAGGACTTATTTAAATGTATTATTTATCAAATAAGAGAGGGTTTGCACTTAATCACCACAGACAAACAAAAAATTATCTAAAATGAAGCAGCCATAACTGTATTGTCTTTGCATTTACATTTATTAATTAAATATATTAATTACGAGAGCGCAGCAAAGATGGTTTTGGTAATTCATTTAAACGTTGACGTCGTTCAGTTTCCATTTCTTTGGCTAAATTCCAAGATTCTTTGTCTAGTATTTTTTTACCACGGGCAATGGCCAATAGACGTGACAGTACTAAAAGTGAATGTAAATCTTCAGCGCTCGTCACTGAATCTGCTCTGCGCATTTCAACAAAATCATTTTGAATCATTTCAGTATCTTTCGGGGTCATAGAAAATGATGCTATTTTTGCCAATGTTAAAAAGCGTCGAAACTGGTCAAGGCGTGAATTTTGATTGATGTAATGGTGTGCCGCTTTAAGAGTTTCCTCTATCAACTCTTTTGACTTTGTGTCCGTCTTAATTGGCAGCAAAATATCACTCTTCAATAGAATAAAAGTTTAAGGAAATCGTATTAATACAAAGGTAAAATATACTGCTTACCGGTAACATGCTGCGGCCCTCGCTTAATATTAAAATAGGTATGTCAACATTATAATCAATTTCATAATATTGAAAATTGCATTTGATTTGTTGTTGTGTAACAAGGTGAGCAATACTTTGTATACCCATTACTCCATTCGCTTCTAATTTTCCCTGTTGCATATGGGTTTCATCAAGAACTAAATGGGTTTGAGGGGCCAGTTGTAACAAACCGGAAACTAATTTATTCGATTCGTAATCTTTTCTGTAAATACAATTATTGGTCCTTATTGAGTTTGGCGTAGTCGTGTCGAATGTTGTCGAATTCGCCACAAAAACGACAAGGGTGCTATTCATATAGCATCAGCGGTTTTGTTAGACGGTACCAAAAAACTAAAAACGACTACGCCAATCACAATAAGGGTGATTATAAAGCTTGAAATAATATAATTTAAATATTTTGATTTTGGCAAAGCGTAAAATACGTCTTTTTTCAGAAGAAAAGATAAACAAAAATTAAAAAAAAAGCTCTAAAAAATTAAAAAGCATACGATTTCACCAAAATATACACTTTTAGGGCAACTCAAAAATGTTAACGTTTTATGTAGCCTTATTTGTTTGGTGTTGTCGCGTCGACTATTTTCGACTTAACATTGCCCTTTTTCTTACACGAGTAGCAAAAACTACATAAGTAAAAGCGACTACAGCAGTCCAACCACAATAATGATGTTTAGTACGGTTCTAGCCTAATTTTCGTTATTAACACTAATGTTGGATACAAAGAGTTTTTTTTTTTAACTTGGAAGTTAATATCGAATTATTGCACAAGTGCAATATGGTCATACATTTTTAATTGTATATAAATACTTACTTCGGAATAAAAGAGGCTGTATTCATAGTTTCTAGCGTCATTGGCAGATAGTGACTTACTGGTATTATTAATTCTAATATTTGATACAACTGTTTTGTGTAATTAGTAAGAGCTTCTTTGGGAATGTTGCAAATATTAACAGAAAATTTTCCAATACTTTGTAGTTCACAACGGCTATAAACTGTTGAAATAAGGTGTGAAAGAAGATAATCGGCAGCTAAATTATCATTGAATAGACATAAGGATAGCAGCGTTCGTAATTCTTTTTGCACCAGATGCATATTTATAGGTTGACTACGTGAACTACTACTTTGTTGAGCAAAACGAATATCGATTAAGGGGTTGACATGGGGTAAATTATGAATGGCTATTGCATGTAAACGTGGTATTAAAGAAGGAGGAGGATTTTGGGCTTGTATTTCTGCAACGTTTTCAAAGCCATCAACTTCCATATTGGTTCCATCAAGTGATGGATCCAGCGAAAGGAAACCAATTACATCAATAACCGTATTAAGTGTATATGAATCAAAATCTTTATATATTTTAACTATACATGCTTTACATGGCCTTTCAGGTATTGGCGAGTTTACCAAATACTCAGCTCGTAAACCAATATTATTTAAACTGTTTGCTGCCTCTTTATCTACTGCATTGATTTTTTTGCGTTTCGTAGCCTCAGGGCAATCAACTTCCATTTCCTCCTCTTGTGGTGCACTTCTTTTAATTGCGCCAGTAGAAATTTTGTCATGCCTTTCCGTGTTAATTTCTTTAACATTGCTATTGTTGCAGGTTTCTTCATAATCCCTTGCCCAATTATTTATGCCTGGTATGGAGATGACAAACAAAGGCTTTCTTTCACCTTGAACATTTGAAGTAGACTCGTACAAAACTTTTTCGCCAGTGTGGATCAATAAACAATCTCTATATTTGCCCTCTTGTATGCGAGTGCCAGAGTCATTAGCTTTACTTAGCTCGTACCTTTCTAAATAAATTTCTGGATCTTGCATATCCTGTATCATACCTCTAAATCGTACCAACGAGTTATCCTTTAGCTGATGTGTGTAATTCAGAAGTGGCACGTTAGACCACTGCTTTGGATCTTCAAAATATTTATCAAAAATTAAGTTTTTTGGGCCAGCAAATTCTTCCGGAGACTGTGGTAGACGGAAAAGACCAGATTTATTTTCAACATCCATGGTGCAACAATTTATTTACAAAAGACTAAATGGCGCGCAATGTCTCAAAGTTTTTTACACAGATGGTGGTTTTCTAAAGGTGCACAAAAAGGTGCGTAGTAGCATGACCTTAGAAGGCATGATACAAAGAATCAGGTAATCTCGTCGGCCCAGCTGATTAGTGCCTAAATGTCAAAATTACGCTATCCCTGTGAAAATAAAACAACAAAAATTATTACTCACCGTTTTTTTTCTATGAGCTTTTGTTTGACACTTGTGTACTACTTTGTAGTTGTTGCAGGGACGAGATTACCTGATTAGTTGTATCCAAGATTAATAAATAACAAGGTTACGACATAACAAATTGAAAACTTGCATTTTCTGCGCATGTGGTCAAATGACGTCACGAAACAGTCTCTCATTTAAAAATAATGTAAACAAAACAGTGGGACAATTTCCTAACTTTTGGAGAAAATGTTTTCTAATTTGTTTTTTGTTAATCGTGTTATAAAAAAATTAAATGTTCAAATAATTTATAATATTAAATAACATTTAGAAAAAAAAATTAAAACATTTAAAATTAGTTTATTTTTTTACTAAATTTTCGTTTTTGGTTATTTGTGTTTTGCTTGATTTCCGCAATAAGCGATCTTATTCTAAGGTTTATCCACACAAACCAAAATACTTCTAGCTTACCCATTTCATATTTTAAATTTTATTTCAAAATCTTCCTGTTTTAAATGTAATAAGCAAATTCTCTCCCTATATATTTTATTCGGTGTGACCAGATTTTCAAGTAAAGTTAACAAACAAAAACATAAGGCCAAAAAATAAATCTAATTTTTTAATGCGTTTTTAAAAAATTTCTTCGTTATAAAGATATTTTTCATAATATGGACGAAACATTTGTGTGCTTAAAATATTTAAAAAGAAAGTTTGTTTTAAAAATTTTGATTTTATTTACAAAAACTTGGTAACCCATACCTTAGGTAAGAAAAAAAATAATATGTGTTCATATACAAGAGATTTTTAAAAAAGTTTTTAGCAGCAGGTGTTAATTTGCTGCCTGTTTTGGTAAAAAAAATTTGTAAGATCCCTGCAGGAAATGTCAATAGAGAATCACTAGAAACTCACTACTGACATTGTCACCAGTACTACTGTTAAGCTATACCTCAGACAATGCTCTTTGCTATTAACAAAAAATCAACTGCTGACATTGGTACTATTGACAAGGTGCTTCTTTTGGGGTCATATGTACACATTGAAACCAGCGATTAACTAGTACCTTTTAGCAATTTTAGTATACAGTACTACTGATAAGCTAAACCATTGTCAATGTGTTTTTGCAATAGACATTTAACATGCGTCTGTCATTGAAAACAAGTATGATTTGTGTACATAAATCACTTTTATAGCACAGCAGAAAAAATAAAAAAGGCCATAATGTTGCTGATACATTTTTGCATTTGACGGCAAACTGAAGCATTAATTTGCCGCTGACAGTTTTCTTTTCTTCTTATCAAAGCTTAATATAAAACTGTAGACGTACTGTTGACAATGTCGCCAAAAAGGCAACATAATAGTCGATAAAAGTGTTGACATGGGGACACTTGTTCCCAAGTTTCCTTCAGGGATATATATAAAAAAAAACAAACATTTGTTTTAAACACTCACACACTATTCGTTAATTTTTTTACAAAAACACGTAAAATTTAGTAGTTTATTTGTAAACTTTTTTCATATAGACAAACACTTGAAACCAATAAAAAATCGAAACTATAAGATTACATTTACATGATGCAATTTTTTTAATATTCCTTCAATAAAATTTTTGTTTGTTGACAAAACGAGTTGAAGTGACTACTTTTCTACACAGTTCGTTAAAAACCGAAAATTTTCATTCAAGTTCATACTTACATGCATATATCATGAAAAATGCCTTCATGTACATTTTGTTCAAGAAAAGAAAAAAAGATAATCTTTAATGTAAAAAGTTACATTGTAAGAAAGCATTTATAAAGGTATTTTTATTTTTACATGTGTGCCTCGATAAGTATTTAAAACCAATGACTGTTAAAATGAAAAAATGAAAATCAAAAAATAAAAAATATTATTTTTTTAAACTTATCTATAAAAATAATAATTATCGTTGTTACCCGTTTTTATCAAAATTAAAAAAATGACCGTCCTACTAAAAAAAAAAAAAAAAATACAGAGAACATGATATTCAACATATATAGTTTAATACTATCAAAATGGTGAGCTTTACTTGATCCTACGATGTTTCATTGTGCCTGCTTTTTTCTTGAAAAATTATTTCGGTCCTGTTGGATTTGATTTTTTGACAAAAATACACTTTAAAATTTTTATTAAATAAAAATATAAACATAATAATTTGTTTCAACGAAAGACATAAGTGTTTTTACATTTTTGAGCAATATATTAATATATTTTTTAATTTAACCAAAAAAATTTTTTATTACTGTCAGGCCGATTGCAAAATTTTATCCGAAGCTTTTTTTGTTTTTCATGGTTTTTTGGGAAAGAGTAAAAGGACACAGCTAAAATAAGATTTGTTAAGAACACGCTCACAATTAGTTTTAGCACAATTTCCCACTTGAATTTTTCTGATCGTTTTGCATGCATTGCCCCACTGCACACTTCGTGTTTACGATTTGCTTCGAAATTTTAAATAAGTTTTTTTTGCTCTTATAGCTTTTAAATACACTTCGCACACAATTTTTATAATAACTATTATTTTTTTGCACTATATTTAATAAATTTAAATTAAAAATTCTTTTTAAATAACGAAATTCGACAAATTAATTTTTTGGAGAAATGTCAAAGTGATTTTAGTGCAGAGTTGTCAAATCTCACATAACATATAAATCTTTTCCGGCAAAATTAGGAATTAATCTAGAGCAATAATAATTTCAATTTTAGTGTCAAACTCCATACAAAAAAAGCAAAGAGTAAGAGAATGACTGTCTTATTTTTTTAAGGGATGTTGCACCTAATGAGAATAACAGACAAAAATTGTCGCCATGCTCATTGTTTAACGTAAGTTGACGTAGTTGTTTCTCTTTAACTTTGCCAGCCGTGTATAACAAAGGCTTGCTATAGTTCTTGTAATATTTCTTGTTTGGCACTAAAGGTTTCAAAAACAGTGCTAAGTGCTGGTTTTCTTGTGGCTATAAATGCTTAAATAATTGTGTTAAAATTGATTAAGATTATGCATAATTAACAGAAAGTTAATATTATTTTAAACGTTTATGGATACAAAAAAACAAAATTTTTTGGGTAAAATTCAAATTAGATGATGTAGTGTGATTTAGTTGTTTTTCAAATATCTAGCGCTTTGTTTTTAAGCAATTAGAAACTTTGTATTATCAACTTATGACAACACTGATATAGCTTTGACAAAAGTATTCACACACTGAATAAATTCACAATGTATAAATTCATGCATTGATCAAACGAAGATAATTTTATTCGAGGCAGATTTTTGTTCAACTCATTAAAATCGCTTAAGAGTTTAACACCAGATAAAATCAAGATAAAACGTAATTATGCTATTCTCTGGTACGTAAACATACTACTGCGCCATTTTTCATTGTTAATGAGAAAATTCCAAACGAAATTGGGAATTTTCATTTGAAATTCAGAATTTTTATTTGTAATTGAGAAAATTCCAATAAAAAATGAGAAAATTTTACATGATATTAAGAAAAAAACCAAAAAAAATTAAAAATTTGAAATTAAAAATATTTTATATTAAATCAAGATTTGTTTTTAGAAAATGCCTTCTACCACCATCGTATTCAACTAATTTTTAAAACGCTTCATCGACGCGTTAAAAATAAAGCGCATTCTTGCAGTGCTTAATTTAATAAAATTATATGGTTAGAGAAAAAAACAATGTTTAGGCAAAGATAAATGTACCACACGTCAATCTTCTCCAATGTCGGAGATCAAAGGCTCGCTTTTAAGAAGAAATTAAAAACGTGCGTTATTACCACAGATTGCATATCACAACATTAAATTAGTTTAGTTTGGATCTGGAAGATAGGCCAGAATATATCTCTGCTACTTATTTAATAAAATTGCCTGCATAGATTTGTATTTACCTTTCCATATTTTTATTTATGTTGCGTTATGAATGCATTTATGTTGTACGTATTGTATGTACGTTCATACTAATTTTAAATAAAATTTTATTTGGAATTTTCTCATTTCCAATTAAAATATATTCACAATTTCAAATGCAAATTCTCAAGTTCAATAAAAATTTTCTCATTTACAGCAAAAAATGAACAAAACTATTATATCGAACATTTGTTCTTGGCTTCCAAAAGGGCTTTTTATAAATTCAATATTGAGTAAGTAGCCAGGTTGACACCGGCTTCGGGAATGTGTTATCTTAATTTCTGGGGTATCTTCAGCTTAATATATTGTTAATTGGTTCCAAATATATTATATCCATTATACCTATATAGACATGCATGCATACATCCTTAGTTCATTAAAATTAACGCATTTAATCTTATTACGCTCATATTCATATTTCAAATTTAAAATATTCTCATTTGGACCATTAATATTAGTCATGCAAATATAAGTTTTCAATACAAATAAAGCCCTAAATGATTTAAAAATACAAAGAATAGGCAACCCTTGCATGGGTTAAACTACGTCATCAGAGAGGCAAACATGCGCAAGTCGCAATCTCTAATAGTCTATCATTCTTGAGTTGTATCATGTTAGAAGGTATTGGTCATGGTGAAATTATTTGACCAGGTGGTGTTACGAGCACAGCTGATCATATTTTATGCACAAATCGAGGCTGTGCCTCGTTTCTGTTACTTGCGAGAAGTTTTCGCATCGAGAAATTTTTTAAGATTATAGAAGTGTTCCAGTTATTAACAGGGCGAGTCATATAATTTTAATATATTGCAAGTTAACATTAAAAATTTATTTAATTATCTATTTTTTCTAGTTTTTTGACCTTTTTAATGTTAATAAATAAGACTATTTTTTTAAGCTTTAGGTCTATTTATATGTTTATTTTTTTTGCAAAATTTTTTCAATTTTGCAAAAAAAATAAACATATAAATAGACCTAAAGCTTAAAAAAATAGTCTTATTTATTAAAAATTTATAATAGTTTTTCTTTGATTCATTCTGTCCTTGATAGGGCGACTATAAATTTCTCGACTAAAGAACTTCTGACATACCATACAGAAACGAGGCACTGGGTAGTCAAAGTTGTTTACTTTTACATATATTTTTTTGACTACTGAGCCAACGAAAACTACATCAAAAACGAAAATTTTATTCTCCCAATTTTGTTGTTGTAGAATCACCACCACCTGATACATTATTGCGCAATGGTATTTTTAGCCTAACAGCTGATTTTTTTTTTGTGCGATTTTGTTTACCCGTGCGGCCCAGCTGATTAGTGCCAAAATGTCAAAAATTATGTTCTCCCTGTGAAAATAAAGGGCTAACTATATTGTGCTTAAACAAACGCATGCTAATGTCAAATATCAACGAAAAGCCTGTCAAATGCTTAAGCAATTTATTGAAGATTTTTGAGTGGCTATATCAAGGCGAATTCACCTTGGGCTATATTGTACTTTTTGAACTTAAATATTTACAGAACTCAGTTGCAAATATTTGTACTTTTGCAAAAACTGTTTTACTTTCATATTCCATATACATGGATTTTTTTTTCGCAAAATGTTATTTAAGTAACATCTACAATTTAAAAATATTAAACCATTAGCAAATAAATAATAAAATTATGTTATAAAAGTTAAGAAATAAAAAATGTTTTTTTCATAAATAAAAGTGTACTTAAAAGTGCAACTGTGCGCCCAACTCATGTATACACAGCTGATCCATTAATCAAAGTACGACCAGGTTCGCTTTTTGCTTAATCAAATGTGTCTTGACGAAACTTAACGAAAATTTGCATAAGAACATTATAGTTATACACATTTAAACATGTGTATTCGCACTTTTGCTGAAGTAAACTAAAGCACATTATAGTTAGCCCTTAAAACAACAAAAATTATTACTCATCGTTTTTTTTTCTATGAGCTGTTGCTTAACACTTTGGACTGACTTTTAGCTGTTGCAGGGACGAGATTACATGATTAAAGTGTATCATGATACAACAGCTCATAGAAAAAAAACGATGAGTAATAATTTTTGTTGTTTTATTTTCACAGGGAGAACATAATTTTGACATTTTGGCACTAATCAGCTGCGCCGACGAGACTACCTGGTTCTTTGTATCATGGTCAAAGCAGTATAGAGGTTTATGTATGCAAGGTGGTGTTATAGCCCCAGCTGGTAATACGTTACTTTGCTTCGCTCTAACACCACGTCAAAAGTTGTATACCTTACTTCATTGTACAATTTCCTTACAAGGTATTATCGCTACGGCAACAACTACAACAAACTCGATACCAAATTTATGAAGTTGTTGTAAAAGCATCCCCGTTTATGGCAAAAAACGTACTGTGTGACAGATATAACGAGTGGAAGAACTGGAGCAAAAATAGTCAACTGTTTAATCGATACTACCTTGTAAGGAATAAGTCGGCAAAACCCTCACTTAATGAAATGCGTCTGTATTGGATAAGAGAATATTGCCCAGCAAACAAAAAACTAGGCATTGCAAATGTGATGAATTTAACTTTTAAATCAAAATGGAAATGTTATTTAAAAAAAGTTAAGCTATATTTACACTACCTGAGTTGTCATTTGAGTTTCACAACTGAGACTTATTTTTATAGTGTAATAACATGTCTACTTTTGTTTGTTAATATTTTTGTATAACCTTAGTTGAAAATATAACGTTTTCTATTTTCAAATTATATAACGTCTGAGTTTTAAATTTAAATGCTTAAAAGTTACGGGATTATGTTTTTTTTTTGTATTGCCATACACTTTGTACCAGTTTAACAACTTTTAGAATTAGCGGACTTATTATAATTTCTCAGATGTAATGTAATACTTTATACTATTTTGTTTGCTGGTTATTTTGGTATTAAATCAAAGCTGAAAAAACAACAAAGCTGAAAAAAAGCAGTAAGCATCCGCCCATGCGCATGAAAATGAAGTTTTGAAGACATATGTTGTAAGGTTATTGTACCATGCTTTACTTTTTTTTCCTTGTGAGTTTATTTATATTTTTTGACGTATAGGTGTTTGTAGCCGGATTTAAAACGCCGTATATGAAAAGCGGTATTAAAACACAAGATTGTTTTATTTGGATTTTGACATTTGTCTAGGCTTGAATATGTCTCGTCAAGACGTACTTTCCCGGTGTATGGCTTCTAGTTATCTTATCGAATTATTATTGAGTTTTATTTAAGCTGGTTTTATACGGGATGTATTATACATATAACATGTCATGTGAACGCGTTGTTGTTGTAACAGTTCCACTGTTGACGGTTGCTTTTTCCTGAAAATATATTTAAACGAGAAAAGAGATTTCTTTAAAATTGGTGTTTGTCAGTCAAGTGGTGACATTGGGAGCTGGAGAAATTTTGACACTTCAGTCGGTTTTACCCATAATTGTGCAAGGATGGAACGGGTATGTCTTGGGAGCCGCTTCTCATCGTTTGAGATAGCGGGTGGGTGTTGCCCAAGGACTTTTATGCGTCTGTATCCCTCGATGGCATTGGAGACCGCAATTTGATGCAACGCTCCCTGTGCGTTTGCCAATGACATCCGGTTTACATCGGGTGGTATGATGTTCTGGATGTCACTGCTGTAACGCCGAAAGTCCTGCCTGATGTATCGGGGGGGGGGGGGGGGGGTGGATCTCGCATCACTATGTGATGGTTTGGATGGGAGGGCTGATGACAAGCCATCAAGTATTGCCTTGTCAGAAGCTCATTATGCTGTATGACCGGCAACATATTGGTCTCCTCATGTAAATGATCCACGCTCGTCATTTTAACACATCCGGTGGCTATTCTAAGTGCATTGTTCTGAGCCGTTTGCGAACCGCGCCATTGTTTGTCGCTAAGGAATGAAGTCCATACTGGGGCGGCATAGTTAAGTAGAGAGCGGCCTTATACGTCGCTATAATATTTTCCTTAACCATGCCCCAAGAGGTGCCAGCAAGAGCCTTAAGAACCTTGTTCCTATTTCAACCTCTTGGTTGATGTAAGTGGCGTGCGATGAGAAGTGGAGGAGATTATCGAAGACTTCGGGTTCTGCACCGTGGGGATAAGTTCGCCGTCGACCGAGATGTCAAGGGTCATCCTCACTTCCTTTGTCCAAGAGGTGAAAAGGGACGCTGTCGATTTTGGAGTTGATAACCTTAGCCTCCGTGTCCGGAAGAAGTCATTGATGGTGGCCAGGTATTGCGATACCTTGTCACTTGTGTCATCTATGCTTACACCTGATGGTATAATGGTGCAATCATCGGCAAATGACACCAATGAGACATCTTGGGGTGGGAATCTTCGCAAGATATATGTTGAAGAGCATTGGCAATAACTCTCCTCCTTGAGGCACGCCAATTTTTATCTTACGGTATTTTGATTTCTGGTCTCTGAACTCAACAAACGCTTGTCTGCCCGATAGGTAATTGGCAATCCAGCGTTTGACATCGTTGGGAAGATTGGAGTTCGAGATGTCAGTTATTAGCAGGGAGGGATCAACCGTGTCAAAGGCTTTGGATAAGTCTAAAGCGGCCACGATTGTGCGCAGACAGGGTCTTTGCTGGTTAAGGCCGTTTGTAATATGGCTGGTTATCAAGTTCAAAGCCGTTGTGGTGCTATGCGCTTCCCTGAAACCATGTTGGTGCGGAGCGAGTTGGAAATGCTCTTTCAGGGAGGGTAGAACCAGGGATTCCAAAACTTTTGCTACGGCTGAAAGTAGAGAGATCGGTCTATATGACTCTCCAAGTGTAGCGGGTTTACCAGGTTTTAAAATGGAAATAACTCTTGCCACCTTCCAGACATCTGGAATCATCAGTTGGCGAATCGAGATATTTAAAAGTTGCGTGAGATACTCTAATCCTGCTGGTCTAAGTTTCTTAAGCATAAGCATCCAGATGCCATCTGGACCTAGCGCCTTTGAGGGTTTAGATTTGGCGATTGTGTTCTCAACTTCGCTGGGGGCGAAGAAGATGGGTACGGGGTCACGTGTGAGCCCCTTAGTTCCACGTATGCCCCCTCGTTTGGTTCGGTTCTGCATGGTACACACAAAAAATTATCTAAGTGAACTTTACTTAAATCAAGCCATAGCGGTGTCAAAAGTACGGTGAGTACGGTTTTTCTTACATCAAGTACGAAATTTCTTACTCCAAGTAAAATTTTTCAAGTGTTAATTTCTTACTTTTAGCCACAATTAAGCCAAAAAAGGATTGATTTAAGTTCGGAACCGTACTTGATGTAAGCGTAAAAAAGATTGATTTGTTTTAAGCCGTTAACTGGATTCGAAAGTGGAATGTCATTTTTTTGACTTATGGAGCGCTTTATTAAAGAAGAAGAATTTTTTATTTTATTTTTATTTATAAATAACTTATAATAATTTAAAAATTTCATTTTTTGTACTTACCTTACCGAAGCTGAGATTCGAACCAGGGATTTCTGCACTGCAGTACAAACGCGTTACCTCTAGGCCACCAAGACACTTTGTTTTAAAATGTAAAATAATATATTAAAACAACAAGCTTTTTTCTGCCTGATTTGTTGAAGCAATCCGAATAGGCTTGATTTAAGAAAATGTAAGTAGCCACAATTAAGTCAAAAAAGGATTGATTTAAGCTCGGAACCGTACTTGATGTAAGCCAAAAAAAGATTAATTTAAGCCATAAACTGGATTAATTCGAAAAAGAAATGTCATTTTTTTGACTTATGGAAAAAGAATTTTATAGTTTATTTTTATTTTATAGATACTTAAAATTTATAATTTAATTTAAATATTTAATTTTTTGTATTTACCGAAGCTAAGATTCGAACCAGGGATTTCTGTGTTGCAGCACAAGCGCGTTACCTCTAGGCCACCGAGACACTTTGTTTTCAAATGTAAAATAATATATTAAAACAAGAAGCTTTTTTTTGCTTGATTTGTTGAAGCAATCCGAATAGGCTTGATTTAAGAAAATGTAAGTGAGGATCGTACTTAAAAATTTCAAGAAAGATTTTGGATAAAATCAAGAATAAAATTCTTGATTTTAGAAAGCGAGTTTTCTTTCTGTGTAGGGTGTACAATGAATTGCCTGCAGAACTGTGTTGCGCATTTCTTGGCGTCGGTGTGCTGCGTGCCTTCAAACGAAACAGCAGCAAGGTTATTGCTGCTCTTTGTTCCAGATAGACTCTTAATGGTAGACCAAAGCTTTTTAGAGCTCGTTGAGCATTTGTTTCACGAGATCTGAGATCTCGGCCGTCATTTGCTCAATACGCTCATCCGCTGGGTTGCTAGCACGTAGCAAATCGCGTTGCTGGGCTAAACGTGCCGCATTTGATGGAAAACCTGGTCTTGCATTCGGGATTCTTCCTGCGGGGATAGAGCGTCTTGCCTCCTTGAGAATAGTATCCCTAAAGACCTTCTCGCCCCTTTTGGCGCACGTGGGGGGCGGCCAGTGACGAAGAGTTTCGTCTATGAGGTTTGTGAAACCTTGCAAGTTGGCCTTGTTGTAGTTCACAAACGTACGCTTGTCGGGCTCAACAAAGTCGCTAGGCTTCTCCATAGTGACCACAATGGAAATGTGGTCAGAACTAAGTGCTGGTAGGGCTTGCCAGGTGGTATAGTCTAGGAGGGACTGAGAGACAATGGAAATATCAGGGAGCTTGAGCACCTAGCAGTTGTTCTAGTAGGGAAGCATTCATTTATCGCAGCAAAGTCGGATTCTTCTATCTGGTCAGCAATGAGATTTCCGCGGAGATCATTTGGTAATTGAGAATACCAGCTCTCTTGGTGAGCATTGAAATCGCCAAGTAACATTCTGTTATCTCCTTGCAGAAGGTAGGATAAGCTGGGGTGATAGCGATACCCAATGCTGTTAAAGGGGGGGTTGTAAACATTGACGAACTCCAGTTCCACTGAAATGCTCAAAGCTTCCAGAAATGGGTCGGGAGTGAATCGCGGAAATAAGGATGTTGCTGTCCTGCATATAACTGGTGATTTCAACGACCTTATTCCTTAGACGATTACAGTTTAATTGCGTGATCTTAAAGGATTGGTTGTATTCAGTTGTATTCAGCAGAGTGCTGAAGCCGCATAAGATGGTGTCTCCGAGGATTCAAGATCGATGTGTCAGACAGTTGGGGTGTGGTTCCTGTCTGTACTGATGGTTGTTGTAGTTGAGGCGCGCACTGTGTTGTAGGTACATTACTGCGAGGGAATGGACTCTGAGCAAATCCATGTGACGTGATTACTGTTGCGGGGGGATTATCATCGAGGAAACAGGAAGCTATAAAGCCATCACTCCAATTCCTGCGCAAGTGCAGGTTGGTACAGCGCCTCATGTGGCACCAGTTGTCACAGCCATTGCACTTGACCGAGATGATATTCCTCCGGATTACACTATGACAGACCGAACAGGTATACTTAGTAGCTTGGACGCTACTGTGTCCTGTGGCGGGAGTTTGGACATGGGTCTTTGTGGCGGTAACCGAAGGGGTCGTGCTATTACCTGCCGGTTGGGAGCTACAACAACTCGCTAGGAAGCTGGGTAACCAGTCGCGGTAGCTGGCGAGACCTGAGCATCTCCTCAAGTGGCACCAGCATTACAGGCGGTATATTTTACTGAGGTGACATTGGTGGAGATACGTTCAGGACAAACAGAACAAATACAGATACGGGGCCTTGGATTTTGTTCAATGCCGGCCATTATCAAAAGAGTTTTGAGCAAAACTGCCGGTATATTTTGCTCACCTGAGGAAAAAACCTTCGTCTGATACAGCTGTCGCTGAGTTGACAATCTTTGGCAGAGTAATTCTTGGGTCGTTCCGGAGCGTGGATATAATTGTCGTGGGAACGTGAACGCGTTGAAACATTGCTTGTGTTAAACACACAGGTAAGAGTCAGATGACTAAATTTTCGATTAGAGGGCGCTCTATTTTCATCTGACAAAGCATTTGGAATCAGCTGCTAATAAAAAACGACAAGGAAAAGTAAGTTTTTTATATTGGTTTGGAGGTTATGTCAGACGAAATTACGCATGTACGTGTAATAAACCGTCTGTAGAATGGCAATTTTGACAGACATATTCAGTTGCATATGTATTGCAAAAGTGATAGATCATATCGAGCCTTTGGTGCAATACCGTAGTAATTCAAAAAATCGTGAACTGAGAAAAATGCATTCGAAGTTTTGAACCATATTTTTGATAGTATTTTCGTTTACTAAAGTTATTTTTTTACAAGTTTTTAAATAAAAAGGAATGTTTTTAAATAAAAAAGTCCAAAAATTATTAAAAATATGAAATATTTATTTATATTTAAGTACTTTGTATCAACCTATCAATGATGTATCGTTATTGTCACAAAACCTATGACAAACTTAAAAATTAATTCGAAATATATCGTTATAGCAAATAAACTTTTAACTATTTTTTTCTAACAAAGTTGTAATATGAAATAATACGAAGAAGTAAAAAAGAAATCAAATTATGCAGTTGTGTTTCTGTGCCTAAAACGTGGCAAAAAATAATATTGCTTTATACTTTTTTCGTAAATTGCTTTCTGTTAGTAAATTTCTTGTCATAAAAGGAAATATTTCATTATTGCAAATAAATATTGTTGGAAATACCTAGAGGCAATAAAGACATTTTTAGCTGTAGAATCTGAACAGTTAGAGATGGAATCATAATCTTTTTTTCTTTAGATAGATATTTCCCCAAAGATAATTTCTGCATACCCAGCTCAAAAAATTTTGAGTTACTACGGTATTGCACCAAAGGCTCAATATGTAATATACATTTCGTATAAAACCACTTTTCAAATTCAGGGGCCAAATCGTCGCATTCGATTCGAATCGAAATTTAAAAATTCTTATTAGAATTCCTATACTCAAAGCATTGACAACTCGATCGATCGAATGAAATTTCGATTCGAATCGAATGCGACGATTTGCCCCCAGTATACAAAAAACCCAATATAAAAATATCGGGGGCCAAATCGTCACATTCGATTCGAATCGAAAATTCACTCGATTGATGGAGTTGTCAATGATTTTAGTATAGGGATTCTAACAAGAATTTTTAAATTGCGATGCGAATCGAATGTAACGATTTGGCCCGGATTTTTTTATTTTGATTTTTACATTGGTCTAGGCATTAACTTGTCACGTCAAGACATACAATAAAGATTTGTTGGTCTGGAAACTGGTTTATTAAAAAAGAAATTAACTTAATAAATTTTTAGTTGTACTTGTATTTTAGTTAGTATGCGATATATATTTATTATTTCATTCAAACATTAATCACTTAAAAGTACAAATTCATCATTGTCATCATTCAAATCTTTAGCAAAACTTGCTTCCATGTATTGCACAAAAAAATCGTCATTATCCTTTTGAAAGCTATTATTAAAAAAATAACTTATATTTTCTTCTTCTTTAGAAACATTGTTTAAAAAATGTCGGTTGGTTTCATTTAGACTGATGCCATGCTTTTGTTTAAACAGTTCTATAAAAGTAGTTACGTGTTCAACTTCCTCTTTAAACTTCTTTGTTTTCGATACATTTTTACTTCCTGGTTTAACAAGCACATCAAAACTATCGTCGAACGATATTCGTTTAGTTTTGTGACATGTATTCTTTTGCAATGTATTTGCAAGTCTACGGTTTTCGCTTAGGATGTCTAAATCATCAATAGAGCCATTTTTTACATTAGCAAATGTTATACTTTCGCCTAGCAGTATACTTAAATCTTGGGGCAGTTTTTCATAACAAAGCCGTATGCCATTATGTGATATTAAACCAAAGGATTTGTTTGATTTTCCAACAATGCTGTTAACAATATCAGACATATCGAAGACATCATCATTATTATCACTTTCCAAGTCTGATAATGTATACTTTGTTATAGGAGTAGAGCACTGTTGAATTTTGTTCCCTGTTTTATATGACGATTTTACAGGGGTTGATTGTTTGTACTTCTCGATCTCATTATCAATTTTTTGCTTTAAAAATCTGTCAAGTTGTATTTGGAAACCTTGCTTTTTTAATTTATTTACCTTTTTAGGGTTAATAGACTTGCTTTTACTAGCAATCGCTTCAACGGCAATATTATTGTTTTTTAATTTTGTCTTTGTTTTAGACGACTTTTTTGGAGCTTTCTTTAATTTTTCTTTGGATTTGAAATATGCTTCCACTAAGAATGGGTATGCAAGTTCAACTTTATCTAAGGGTTCAACAGTGGACCAAATATCTTGCATTCCTTTAGAATTATTAATTAAAAATTGCTGCAGCTGTTCTTCTGGAATTAAGTCATTGAAAATACCTTTTTCATCCTGCCACAACAGTTGCAAGCTAGGCATTCCTTTAACAATTCGTTTTTTAATAACTTCTTTAGGGGATACAAAATGCACAGCTGAATGTATATCTTTTAATCTTGGTGCATTCAAAACTTGCCATCTTGTTAAAATAGGAAAAAACTTTTGGAAGCAGTAAATTTCAGGCCATTGAAGTAGATGCCCAACTTGCTTAATAAATTTTACAATATTAGGTTGACGCCAATTTAAATTTATCTTTGGAATATCTGTTGGTTGCTTAAGAAACTCTTCTATGATATCCTCTGAAGGAAACGTAGGATCGGCCATCGCTTTTTTACGTAAATTTAATTCAGCTTTAATTGAAAGTCGTTTTTCTCTGCAAATATGGTTTGTATACATTTGTATTATTTTTGTATTGAGTTTTTTACATTAGAGTTTTAATCCATATTACCTTATTATAAAAAGGCCCTAACTCATCTTTTTAAGCCGAGATTTTTTTTGGCTAATTGTAATACATATATGATATATTAACAAAATAAATGATAATCTGGGTTTATAAAAAAAATAAAAGTTATGACCTTTCTATTTTAAGGTAAGTTTAAACTAAATAATCCGGTAATAAAATTTTCATAAATATCTTAGTACAAAAGCAGAATTACTTACTTCCATAAGCTTTCATCACATCCATGATTTGTTCTACAGACCCCGCATCCATTTTTTGTATGACTCTGAGTACGTCCAAAATGACCACAATAGGAGCAAATTGTTTTATCATCAACTTTTACCTCCAGTGCTGTATATTTATTATCTTCAATCCTCCATAAGCGTATACGGTTTAAAATATCATCATTTTTATACTTGGTAAACAATTTTAAAACGCTATCACGACCAACGCCGCCTATGCCATCAGGACAGTAATCACAGCCGCACAATAAAGCCATCACAATTACTTTATTTTGCCCAAAATCTTTACATTAAAAGAAACTATTATTTAAGTGTTTGGAGATTTTTGCTTAATTTAAGTTAGTTTACCCATCTTTGAGCATATACTTTCCATGTCGTAAATGTCAACTGAACCGCCTTGGGCAGTTAAAGCGCCTTGAGACGATATAGAAAAATTTCGATAAACACGTAGCGCTCCATAGGCAAAACAATCAGAATCTTGACTTATAACTCCATCAACTAGCTTAACCGAAATAATTATAGGAACAATTAATTCTCGTCATTAAGTAGGAGGTAATGCATGTGTCAAAGTTTAGGCTAGTTTAATCCCCTTATTTTTTAAAACAAAACGCCTTAAAGCAAAAACAAAATGTATTCAAAAAACTTTAATGATTTTTTTCTAATAATTTTGTTTTTGTGTTGCGTCTTACGAAAGAATACCCTTTCCAAAACAAATAAAAACTTATGGACTTTTGTAAGTTAAAAGATGATATGTATAAATTTGCGGGAATATCGGTATCTTTCTTGGCAGTAATTAATTATACCATATCCTTTGCAGTAAATCATGCAATTTATAAAAGGAACATACAAATTGGCGTATTAAATTAAACCTTGGAAATTTTCCCGTTTTTCTTCTATTAAACAATTTCCATAGATTTGAATGATAAAAATAAATCTTTTTTGCACTCAGAATGAAAAATCAAAACTGCTTAACAAATACGCATAATACATACCCCTTTTGCATTAAGAAATGCACAATATGCTTCAGCTTCGCCAGGTGCTTGCACACATTGTATTCCCATTGCCTGCAAAAGGTTTTCACATTGTTTTAAAACATGATTAAAACGTGTTCTGTCTTTACAGTCCTTGGAGTTTTGTAAATGGGGTCGACTATGATTTGATGTTTCTTTAGGTTTGACTCCACGAAATTGAATTTCATTCCGCTTTTCAATAACTTTACTTTTTAGCTTAGGAGCTACTCCTTCTAGTACAAAAATAGGTGTCACATCTTCCCATATCAAATAACAAGTTCGAAAAAATAGATTCCTAAAAAAGGTATATCTCCATATGTATTATATTTTAAAAGTTGTTTCTTCACTTTATTACTTTAGATGATGTCTAGGATGGACAAAATAATCAACCACATTTAGACTTTCACAGACCCAACCAGCGAGATCGACTGCTACAGTTTTACCACGTATTTCACAAATAGGTTTACGTTCAGCATGAGGTGCTAAAACATTCCACAATTCCTTTACACCCATTTAATAATATGTAAGTATATATATGAATAAAAAGTTTTAAAAAGTCTTTTGTTTACACATTTGTTTTTTTTTTATTCTAAAAATTTGATGGCCGAGGTACAAAAGCAAATAGCCAGGGTATCCCACGTTGATCCAGACAAACGAAAACAGTCGACCTATGCCTTCGAATAGGAAGCTGTTACGGCCTGGATACTTGTTTCCGATCAAGATATTTTTAAAATGTATTGTTAATTTATAATTGAGTTTAGTGGTTCTCCTCCATGTAATCCAATTGTTAAAATTTGATTTAGTTTAGTGGTTCTCCTCCATATATTCAAAATGTTTTTTGCATGCAGTCAAATAGTGCAGCCTCTGATAACTGTATCGCGGTACAGTTATGCGACGCCACACACTTCACCACAAGGTATATTCAATAAGGTAGTCCGGACACTTGTTTATGTTATATGTACTTCCAAAAACAAAAGGTCAAAAAATTTGGGGTCCTAAATACATTAACATAATTTTGACAACCATATTTACAATCGCCTTTACCTTCCTTGTAAGAAAAATCAAATAAATAATCTTTATTAATTATTTGTGTCTGAATGTTTTTTTTTCGAAAAAAAGAGGTAATCTATACAAATTATAGATTATGCGACATTATTGGGATTTTTTCCCCACATGCCGGGAGTTTTTAGAAGTTTAGTCTGACATCACTGAAATGTTAGTTGAATGTCAAATTCTTTGTTTAGTTGCTTATGGTAATAAATTTAATTATGAAGAAGTGAATTGAACTAAGGCGGGTTAATATACATATAAGTGTAAAGTTAATAAAAATCGTATGTGTATAGTTTGTAAAAACGTTTAGATAAATAGAAAAAAATATATTTAAGAAAAATGGGATGTGCCGCGAGTTCTGAAGAAGAACCACAACAAAATCGACCAAAATATCGAACATGTACAGATACATTTTGGCTTGGAGTTTTCATATTATTCTGGCTTTTTTTGGTAAGTTGCAAAAACTAAAGTAAGTATAAAAATTTTACATTAACGCTTTAACGTATGGCGGCATAACCGCAAGCAAATAAACATTAGGTTAAAATAAGATTTCATATTGTTAGCTGAAATGCAAAACCACGTAACTAACAAAAAATCCAAATATGATATTTTAACATATTTAAGTATACATACAGTATCGGCCAAAACCTAAGCACCCCCTCAGTACATTTTTTTAAAATAATAATATTTTTAAGAAAACAAAGATATTAAAACTTATTTTTTTGTTTGTTAGTTTTTAAGTTAATTAGTTTTAAGAAAAACTAATTTTTATTTGGCCGGTAAATTAATACATAACGCCATCACCAATTCTGGCTAGAATATACTAGCCCGTTAATTCAATTGAAATTAATATATTTTTTTTATATAATGAGTTTAGTGGTTCTCCTCCATCATACAAAATCTTTTTTGCATGCAGACAATCATAGAAGCCTCTGATAACTGTATCGCGGTACAGTTATGTGACGCCACGACAATTCCCCACATGCGAGAGTGAGACGCAAAATTCTCGAAGTGCGATAAAAAGGGACGGCCTGGTTGTCCTTAAGAAATAATGACCAACGACGCGCGAGCTCTTTACCTCACCAGAGCTATTTTACGACTGAAACTTATTTTTTTATTTTTTTATTTATTTATATCCTTTTTATTGAAAAACACAAACTTAAGGAATTCAGAATTTAATGAAAAAAAAGTTAAAGCTCAAAAAATATTTTAAGGTCCAAATATAAGCGGACTAAACTAAAGCACCCCTAATTTAGGGTACAAAAAAAACTCTGGAATTCAATATTTCGTTGCGAACCCTTTATTATGGATGACACAGGCACATCTTTTAGGCATAGAGGATATTAAATTATTAATTACGTCAGGTGATATTGATTCCCAGGCTATTTTTGCGGCTTCAAATAAATTTTCTTTGGTTTTGCAATTTTCTCGGTTGATTTTTGAATTAACGATCTCCCACAAGTTCTCAATTGGGTTAAGATCGGGGGATTGGGCAGGCCAACGGAGAACTTCTATCGAATTGCTCTCGAACCACTCTTTAACAACTTTTGACGTGTGTTTTGGGTCGTTATCTTGCTGGAATGTCCATTTAAGTGGCATCTCTTCTTTTAATATGTCACGTAAAGGCAACACGTATATTTTAATTGAAATTCATTTTATTTAAATAATAGTAGGAATAGAAAATAAAGAAAACAAACAATAACATTATTTAATATGAATGTGTACGACACCGTTTAACTACAAGCGCTGAAGACGTTCTTCGTTGACGTTTACTTGAGAACTGCTGCGTTTCATTTCTCGCCTGTAACTTCAGCTCTTACAGTCGGCCATCCTGTTGATAATCGACCTCGATTGTAGACAGCACCATCATCTGTATCGTAAGCCGCTTCATTTTCATCGCTGGAATATCCGGTTTCATCCGCTGGTAAGCTGCACCAAGGCTTGATTTTATCTGACGAGTATATTGATTTGTAATGACGCTGTGTTCTGCTGGATCCTGGCAAATCCTCTACGACATATCTATCCTTGTCTAGAACGCTAGTAACCATAAAAGGACCTTTGTAACGAGGCTCTAGTTTCCGGGAGGCACCAGTTGCTGCTGGTTCATTTTCAACTAATATTAGATCACCTTCGTTGTAAGTTTTTGGCTTGGCATGTTTCCTGTCGTAATACTCTTTGGCTTTTTTCCGACTAGCATCAATTTTTTTGGCTGTATCGTGGCGTAGATTGTCTAATTCCTCAGAATTCATTACGTCATCATTGTGAATGATGAGTACGAGCTTATGCTGTAAGATGTCTCTTGGTTGAAAGCCGAATAGAAGTTCCTGTGGTGTTTTGCCAGTCGTCTTATTTTGCATACTGTTGATTGACCATTGGATACGCCTTAGTTGCTCGTCCCAGTGTTTGTCGTCCTTCGCTGATGGCAACAACATTCCTAAAATTGTTCGGTTAGTCCGCTCCGCGTGACCATTTGCTCTAGGTGTACGGACTGCATTTAGAATGTGTTTTACATCGTTAGCATAACAGAAACGTGAAAATTCATGTGAAGTGAAAGCTGTTCCCCGATCAGTGATAATTCTTGATGGCATACAGAAATACTCGCTGACCTCATTTAGGATGTTAAGAACGTGTTTTGTTGCGGTGCTTTTGACGGGTTTGACGATGGTAAATTTTACTTGAGAACTGCTGCGTTTCATTTCTCGCCTGTAACTTCAGCTCTTACACACGATACATAAAACGATCCATATTTCCATCAATCTTATGAATTGGCCCAATCCCTTGCCCAGAGAAACAACCCCAGACCATTATGTTGCCGCCTCCGTGCTTTACAGTGCCTTTGCAATATTTAGGATTTAACCGTTGCCCATTTGGTCTGCGCACACGTCTTATGCCATCTGAATCCTTTAAATTAAACTTCGATTCGTCAGAAAACAGCACAGTCTTCCATTTTTGCACTTTCCAGCTTAGATGAACCTTGGCAAATTCAAGTCTGGCTTTTTTATTTTTTGACGATATAAAAGGTTTCTTTACTGGTCGTCGACTGAATAATCCGGCCTCTACCGCCCTTCTGCGAATCGTTCTTTCGCTAATTTTTAAATTTAGGCGGTTTCGTATGTGACTAGAAGATGCTGTAGGATCATTTTTAATTGTCCTTTTAATTAAGGAGTCTTCATGTCGTGAAGTTTCACGTGGCCTTCCGCCAGAATGAGTAGGAGATGTACGACCAGTCTGCGAAAACTTTTTAATTAGCCTAGAAATAATTGATCTGTTGATGGAATATTTTGCACTTAATTGATGTCTTGATAAGCCGGCTCTCCAATAATCAAGAATTCTAATTCTAAACTCACTTGAATATTTATTACGTGCCATTACTCTTAACTCAATGAAAACTTTGAAACAATGACATTTCTCGCATAAATTTTTACAAGTTCTTCTTCTTAACGCTGCAACTTAGTAGCTGCTGCATTTTTGAAGAGTACCGTTAACGAATACAGTAATGTCGCAGTAGCGTAGTAAAATTTCCAAACACAATATTAGGGGGTGCTTTAGTTTAGTCCGCTTATATTTGCGACTTTAAATAATAATTGAACTTTAAATTTTTTTTATTAAACTCTGAATTCTTTAAGTTTATGTTTTTCAATAACTAAGATATAAATAAATAAAGAAATAAAAAAAATATGTTTAAATATCTTTGTTTTCTTGAAAAAATTATCATTTTAAAAAAATGTACTGAGGGGGTGCTTAGGTTTTGGCCGATACTGTATGTTATTAAAAGACACATGACTATACATTTTTTTGATGGTACAAACAATTTACAATCATTGTGTTTAAATATCTTCCTGTAATATTTTTAAAAATGTAGTTACGTGGTTTTGCATTTAAGCTGGCGATATGTAACAAAGTGCCTTAAACCACATATGGTAGGGTTAATATAAAAAGGGCGTACTTGTTTTTTAAATATCGTGTTTTGCTTATTCTGGCACAGTGATGAAAAAGTTGATACGATTGGGTGCTGGAAAATAACGTTTTACACCTCTGGCTAATTAGAGAGTCTCATTTGCATTCTATAATTAATATGGGAATTAAATGGTATTATTTTGCCATCTCCTCAACTATATTTTTTTTTCTTTTCATTTCGTTTTCTTTAATACTTTAAATAATATCATTTTTAAGATGGCTTTCACCAAAGATTGTAAATAATATTTAAGAGCAATGACAACACTTACAATATTATTTTACAATAACGATTTAGAATAATCTATATATATAAAGGAATAACGTTACTGACTGACTGACTTACTGACTGATTCATCATCGCACAGCCCAAACGCGCAGAGCTAGAAGCCTGAAATTTCGACTATGGGTACCTTCCCTTATGTTTAGATCCACTAAGACGGGATTTCGGGAAATTCGGACCCGAAGGGGCTTAAAATGGGCCAAATATGGAAATATCCGAAAGTTAATATCTCCTAAACCACAAACGATACAAACAAAATTTTAAATATATCGTATTTTACTCAAAAAATAAGCAGACCCGTGTCTGGCATTTTTTCAAAATATTAGACCCTTAAGGCTAAAAAAGGCTAAAAACTAAATTTTGATAGTGCCTAGGTCCACTTTGTAACTTCTAAACGAGTAAAGGTACAGACATAGTTCAAAATGCAATCGACAGATACTAAAAAAATATGAATACGTTTTTGCCACTTTTTTGAAATTTGGACGTTGAGGGGTAAAAAAAGGGTTCAAAAATGGGTAAAAATTCTATATTGGTACTTTTTGTAACTTTTGAACCAATAGAGATAAATACGTAATATAAATTACGTTCGACAGGTATCGACAAAATTAGAATATGCTTTCGATACTTTTAAAAAATTTTGGACCCTTAGGCACAAAAAGGGTGCAAATTACATATTTGTAATTTTTTGGTACTTTTTGTAACTTCTTAACTAATAAAGGTAAAAACATAGTTTAATTTGCGTTCGACAGGTCAGGACAAAATATGAATATATTTTTAATACTTTTTTAAAAACCTAGACCCTAAGGGGCAGACAAAAGAGTACAAATTTGTAAAGTGGTACTTTTTACGTACTTTTTGTAGCATCTGAGCCAAAAAAGATAGAAATATAATTCAAACTGCGTTCGACAAGTCTTGACAAAATATGAATAATTTTTTATACCTTTTACAAACTTATGACCCTAGCGGATAGAAGAAAGGGTACAAATTACTTTTTTGGGACTTTTTAGGTACTCTTTGTAATTTCTTAACCAATAAAGGTAGAAACTTCATTTAAATTGCGTTTTGCAGGTCTCAACAAATTAAAAATATATTTTTGGTACTTTTTTAAAACATTGTTCCCTAAGGGGTAGAAAAATAGAGTACTAAATATTTATAATATAATATATATAATGGTACTTTTTGAATATTTTTTGTAACTTCTAAACCAAGAAAGGTAGACACATAATGTAAATTGCGGTTGGCAAGTCTCAAAAAAATATGAATATGTTTTTAAAAACATTTTAAAAATTCTGGACCATAAGAGGCATATAAAAGGGTACATATTATATAGTGGTACTTTTAAGGTACTTTTTGTAGCATCGAACCAATAAAGGGTAGAAACATTATGCAAACTGCGTTTGACTTGACACAATATGGATATAGTTTTGGGACTTTTTAGAAATTTGTTACCTTGAGGGGTAGAAAAAGGGAACAAATTTCCAACTGGTACCTTTTAGGTACTTTTTGTCACTTCTATATTAATAAAGATAGAAACATAGTTCAAATTGCGTTCGACAGGTCTCGACAAAATATAAACATTTTTTGACAACTTTTTGAAATCTATCTATCTATTATATAAAGAAGGGGTGTGTGTGTATGTATGTATGTTTGTATTTTATAGCTGGCCACACCAGTGGACCGATTTTTTTGAAATTTTTACAGGGAGTTATCTCAAGTCTGGAAGGAACAATAGGCTACTTTTTTTTTAAAAACTATTGCTGCCACGCCCACAACACGCCCAATTGTGTGGGAAGGTTAGGTTATGAATGGCCTAACAAAATTACCCAAGGCCATATTGATCAAACGCGTAGAGCTAAATACATGAAATTTATAACACGTGTTAAGCTCTACATGTTTGTTTAAATGCACATGAATTTTTAAACATTGGGCCCGTAAAGGGATAAAAAGGGGGCAAAAAGGGAAAAATCTGTAACCTACTATCTTTTGATGTATATAAGATAGAAACAAAATTTAAAAAGTTTAGCGTTTTCCTTAAGAAATAAACAGACAGGTATCTGGAGTTTTTTTTTTAAATTTTGGTCCGAAAGGGCGAAAAAAGGGGTTAAAATTATATTTTGGTACTTTTTGGTACTTTTTTGTTACTTTTAAACCAATAAAGATAGAAAAATTTTTCAAATTGCGTTCGATAGGTTTTACAAAAATATGATTACGTTTTTCGTACTTTTTTCAAATTTTGGGCCCAAAGGGTAAAAAAAGGGTTAAAAATATATTTTGATTTTTTTATTCGTTTTTTGTAACTTTTAAACCAATAACGATAGGAACATTATTCAAATTAAGTGTAACAGGCCTAAAAAATATGAGTACGTTTTTAGATACTTTTTTTAATTATTAAATCCTAAGGGCAAGAAAGGGTTAAAATTAGGTTTTAGTACTTTTTGTAACTTTAAAATCAATTAAGATAGAAACATAATTTAAATTCCTCTTCCAGACCGATTTTTGGAAATTAGTTCACACATAAGCGGCTTTTAAAGTTAAAATTTTGAAGGTAAAAAAGTGGGCGGTGCCATGCCCATAAAAGTTAAACTTATTATGCTGGTACTTTTATTGCACTGATTTTTTAAAATTGGCACACATATAGAAGGCCTCTAATTCCGAAATTTTAAAGGACAAAAATGGAGGATTGCAGCGCCCACAAAAATGTAAGTTTTCATACTGGTTCTTCTATTGTTGCAATTTTTATGAAGCTCAAAAATAGACCGATAATATTTATTTTCGGTACAAAAATGGGTGGCATAAAGATAGACAAACGTGAAAAATAATGTGAAGATAAGGCCATATTTGAGCCAGTTATAGCCCAAAACGCTTAATCCGGGAGGACATTTGTATGGGAGCTCTGTCGAAAAATTAACTGATCATCACCACAAACAACATGCTTTTTTCTTATGCCAAAAAACTTATCTGTTCCAAATTTCATCGAAATATCTGCAAAAATGCGGTCTCTACTTTGTTTACAAGAATACATTAATAAGGCTGAATTCCAAAACGCAGTTTGCTTTGCATTAAAAATTTTCTTCTTCTTCACTTATTCACTCTTTACAATTTGGACAACGTTTTTTGCTTCCAGGACATTAATATAACTGTAAGCACTCATTTGGAAGTAGAAGATATTACCAGAAACATCATCTTTGATTTCAGGAAAAACTTGAAATTTCGTGATGCAAAGCAAACTGCGTTTTGGAATTCCACCTAACTCCCAGCCGGACAGATGGACTGACAGGTTTTAATCGACTCAGAAAGTGATTCTGTGTCGATCGGTATAATTGGAGGTGGGTCTCAGACCTTTTTCTTTGGTGAGGCACAAAAATTTGCTTAAAAGCATAATAAAATTTGAATTTAACAATATAAGAGAAGTTTGAACACCTTTTGAAAAATATTTGATATGTGATCCCTGTATCTATCTATTATATAAAGAAGGGGTGTGTGTGTATGTATGTATGTATGTTTGTATTTTATAGCTGGCAACACCAGTGGATCGATTTTTGTGAAATTTTTACAAAGTGTTACTTCAAGTCTAAAAGGAACAATAGGCTACTTTTTTTTTGGAAATTATTGCTGCCACGCCCACACTACGCCCATTTGTGTGGGAAGGTTAGGTTATGAATGGCCTAACAAAATTACCCAAACGCGTAGAGCTAAATACATGAAATTTATAACACGTGCTAAGCTCTACATGTTTGTTTAAATGCACATGAAATTTTAAACATTGGGCCCGTAAAGGGATAAAAAGAGGACGAAAAGGGAAAAATCTGTAACCTACTATCTTTTGATGTATATAAGATAGAAACAAAATTTAAAAAGTTAAGCGTTTTCCTTAAGAAATAAACAGACAGGTATCTGGAGTTTTTTTTTTAAATGTTGGTCCGAAAGGGCGAAAAAAGGGGTTAAAATTATATTTTGGTACTTTTTGGTACTTTTTTGTTACTTTTAAACCAATAAAGATAGAAAAATTTTTCAAATTGCGTTCGATAAGTTTTACAAAAATATGATTACGCTGTTCGTATTTTTTTCAAATTTTGGGCCCAAAGGGTAAAAAAAGGGTTAAAAATATATTTTGACTTTTTATTCGTTTTTTGTAACTTTTAAACCAATAACGATAGGAACATTATTCAAATTAAGTGTAACAGGCCTGAAAAATATGAGTACGTTTTTAGATACTTTTTTAATTATTAAATCCTAAGGGCAAGAAAGGGTTAAAATTAGGTTTTAGTACTTTTTGTAACTTTAAAATCAAATAAGATAGACATAATTTAAATTCCTCTTCCAGACCGATTTTTGGAAATTAGTTCGCACATAAGCGGCTTTTAAAGTTAAAATTTTAAAAGTTTAACTTATTATGCTGGTACTTTTATTGCACTGATTTTTTAAAATTGGCACACATATAGAAGGCCTCTAATTCCGAAATTTTAAAGGACAAAAATGGAGGATTGCAGCGCCCACAAAAATGTTAGTTTTCATACTGGTTCTTCTATTGTTGCAATTTTTATGAAGCTCAAAAATAGACCGATAATATTTATTTTCGGTACAAAAATGGGTGGCATAAAGATACACAAACTTGCAAAATAATGTGAAGATGAGGCCATATTTGAGCCAGTTATAACCCAAAACGCTTAATCCGGGAGGACAAACAACATGCTTTTTTCTTATGCCAAAAAACTTATCTGTTCCAAATTTCATCGAAATATCTGCAAAAATGCGGTCTCTACTTTATTTACAAGAATACATTAATAAGGCTGAATTCCAAAACGCAGTTTGCCTTGCATTAAAAATTTTCAACTTCTTCCCTTATTCACTCTTTACAATTTGGACAACGTTTTTTGCTTCCAGGACATTAATATAACTGTAAGCACTCATTTGGAAGTAGAAGATATTACCAGAAACATCATCTTTGCTTTCAGGAAAAACTTGAAATTTCGTGATGCAAAGCAAACTGCGTTTTGGAATTCAACCTAACTCCCAGCCGGACGGATGGACTGACAGGTTTTAATCGACTCAGAAAGTGATTCTGTGTCGATCGGTATAATTGGAGGTGGGTCTCAGACCTTTTTCTTTGGTGAGGCACAAAAATTTGCACAAAAGCATAATAAAATTTGAATTTAACAATATAAGAGAAATTTGAACTTCTTTTGAAAAATATTTGATATGTGATCCCTGTATCTATATTATATAAAGAAAGGTTGTATGTATGTATGTATGTATGTATGTATGTATGTATGTGTGTATGTATGTATGTATGTATGTAAATACATATGTATGTATGTTTGTAATTTATTGCTGTGAACACCAGTGGATCGATTTTTTTGAAATTTTTACAGAGAGTTACTTAAAGTCTGGAAGTAAGGGGCTAAGATTATATATAGAAGTTTATAAATAATTATTGCTTATTAAAACTTTCTGAATATCCAAAACTGTAAGCCTGGTAAATTTCTAATTTTTATGTGCTTAGTAAATAGTAGGGCTGACTTATTATTATTAATTGCAACTTATGTGGGGCAACCAATAAATTTAAAATAATATAAATTCTTTTGTGTTAACATATTTGAATAATTTTACTATGATTGGGGTAGCGAAGCACACCGGGGCTTAGCTAGTATATATATAAAGGAATAACGTTACTGACTGACTGACTTGAAATTTTAACTGTAAGTACGTCTCTCGATACATTGATCCACTAAGCTGGAATTTTGGAAATTTCGAACCTTTAGGGGGTTAAAACATGCCAAATAAGAAAAAATCAATATGTTATTATCTTCTCAACTATACACGATAGAAACAAAATTCAAAATTTTAAAAGCATCGTATTCTTCTTAAACAATAAACGGACCCGTGTCTGCCACCTTTTCGAAATTTTGAATCCTAAGGGGAAAACAGGGTAAAAACTTAATTTTGATACTGCTTAAAATAATAACAAAAAATCTTTTCTTTTAAAACAAATTAACTTAAAATGAAAAAATTTTACTGCGTTGGTTTTGTTTAATAATACGCAGAGTAAAAAGAGAATGTAAATCATCTGCTTAAGCGTTTCTTTCCTCAGTCAGTAAAGCCAAAATTTTAAAATCAATTCACTACTTTAACGCACGATGGACATAACTCAAACTTGATATAGGTATTCAAAACTAGGTAAACCCTACAAAAATCCTACGGGTTGAATTCTATTATATAAGTATTTACTTCGTTTAAAATCCTTAATATTTTCGGAGTTAAACACAGACTTAGAGACTTCAAATTTAAACATAAGGTTTCTTCTTATCTATCTATCTATATATATAAAGGAATAACGTTACTGACTGACTGACTTACTGACTGATTCATCATCGCACAGCCCAAACGCGCAGAGCTAGAAACCTGAAATTTCGACTGTGGGTACCTTTCCTTATGTTTAGATCCACTAAGACGGGATTTCGGGAAATTCGGACCCGAAGGGGCTTAAAATGGGCCAAATATGGAAATATCCGAAAGTTTATATCTCCTAAACTACAAACGATAGAAACAAAATTTAAAATAGATCGTATTTTACTCAAAAAATAAGCAGACCGGTGTCTGGCATTTCTTCAAAATATTAGTCCCTTAAGGCTAAAAAAAGGTAAAAACTAAATTTTGATAGTGCCTAGGTCCACTTTGTAACTTCTAAACGAGTAAAGGTACAGACATAGTTCAAAATGCAATCGACAGATTGGACGTTGGGGGGTAAAAAAAGCGTCCAAAAATGGGTAAAAATTCTATATTGGTACTTTTTGTAACTTTTGAACCAATAGAGATAAATACGTAATATAAATTACGTTCGACAGGTGTCGACAAAATAAGAATATGTTTTCGATACTTTTTAAAAATTTTGGACCCTTAGGCACAAAAAAGGGTACAAATTACATATTTGTAATTTTTAGGTACTTTATTAACTAATAAAGGTAAAAACATAGTTTAATTTGTGTTCGACAGGTCAGGATAAAATATGAATATATTTTTTAAACTTTTTTTAAAAATCTAGACCCTAAGGGGCAGACAAAAGAGTGCAAATTTGTAAAGTGGTACTTTTTACGTACTTTTTGTAGCATCTGAACCAATAAAGATAGAAACATAATTCAAACTGCGTTCGACAAGTCTTGACAAAATATGAATATTTTTATATACTTTTTAAAAACTTAAGACCCTAGGGGATAGAAGAAAGGGTACAAATTACATTTTGGTACTTTTTGTAATTTCTTAACCAATAAAGGTAGAAACTTCATTTAAATTGCGTTTTGCAAGTAAAAGTTTAAGAAATAAAGGCAGAAAACATCACCTTCACTTAATAAATTTCTAAAACTGCGCTTACGAAGTAGCGGGTCACGTGCTAGTATTTAATAACAGGCTTAAAAATTGTGACTTTTACTAAAACATGCCCTCTTATTAAATGATTTTAAAATTGTAAATACAGTTAACATAAAAATACAATCACAAGGCGCACATATCGCCGTGCAGGAGTTATCTTGCTGTATTTTACAGCAGTTTTAAAACAGTTTTTTTTTTTATAGAGTTGCTAATATCAAACCAGCGTATAACTTAAATAATTATGCAAAAGATTTACAAAATAGAGCAGTTTTAACAATTTTTTTAATTGGTAACGCGACATAAAAATTTGCCAAAATATGGCCTATACAATATAAAATTGTATAATTTTTTGAAGATGGAGAAAGCTATAGCCGTGACACTTAATTTTTTATATAAGGCAAACTTTTAAGCACTATCCAGCCAAATCTTTTTGAATTTATATATTGTACTAGGTTTTTGTTGTTTAACAAAGCAATGAGTGGTCGTTATTTAGATATAACACTCGTTAAATTTTTCGAACAGTACATTTTTGACATAAACGAGGATTATTTTACAACTTCACAAATTTGGTATTGAGTTTGTTGTAGTTGTAGTCGTAGCGATGATCGAGCCCGTAGGGTCATATAAGAATAATATATGTAAAAGTCGCAATGTATCACAAAAATAAATTATTTTCAAATATTTAAGATAAAAAACGCAATATAAAAAAGTATTTAATGAACAAGATATTGTTTAATGTATAAAAAAGAAAAAAATAAAAATATCAAAAATATGGGAATATAAATGATAAAAAAAAAATATAAAAAGTAATCCTTTTAATGTATATGAAGCTTGCAATAAGAAGACATTTCATATATATTTCAAACAACTTCTCTTTAAATTTCATGAAGGAACGCTCAAAACTTCTTCGGAAGTCCATTGTAGTCTTCATACTCTCACTAAAAACGATCTGTCAAAAATATCTTTAAAATGCTTCATTGCTATTTGAGCTATTGCTCTCTCTGCTCTTATCCAACGTATTTTTTGCCCAAAAAACTGTAACTACTTTTTACCAGATTTGAAGTGGATACTTGTTATAGTTTCTCAAATTTAGTGCATGAAAAATTTTACAAAATTTGTACAATTGTAGGAAGAAACCAATTCCCTTGCTCCTATTATCTGTATCTGCACGAGGTTGTTGCAACATTGGTTCTTTTTACATAAATATATATAAATACATATTTATGAACTTTGTCTTAAAAAAATTGGCTATTTTAAGGTTTTGCTTATATCTCGGTCTGCAGTGTATCTATCTTGATGATTTAAAATAACATTCCGCCTGGGAATATTTCTGATAGTTTGACACCAAAGCGTTTTCCGCGACCTCCTTGAGCAGGAGCTCAATGTCACTTTCCGCAATCAGCCCTGTCCCCCCAAGTTCGTCCTACTTTGTGCATTACCCAAGTCCCTATCAGTTTATAATAAATCCCCATTGGTGGCGTTACCGGCTTACAACTCAGTTAAATTTTCTGGGATTCCCTCATTGCCAGTTCATCGGCAGTCTCATTACCGGCAACGTCACTATGACCTGGCACCTAACAGAGCCTATCACTGTGTGTCGCCATGGATTATTACGTCCCCTCTTCCCTCCGCGTCCTCCCCTATCGTTTTCGCGGTCCTCGTCACCGCCAGAATCTCAGCCTGGAAAGCGCTTCAATCTTCTGGAAGTCTTTATAACATCCCTACTCCCGTATCCATTATTTAAACACCAGCCGCTGAGTCCACCTCTATCATCGATCCATCGGTGAAGACTGTCAAACCCAACTGCCGCAGGAGTCGACCATCCCGGGCCCTTTCCAGACTGCCGGTATGTCCAACTATCCCCGCCCTAAGCACACCTGAATCACTATGCCTAAACAAGCTTCTTGCTGCCATTCCAGCAACGAAATCCTCAATTTAAGGTAGATGCAGGATGATATCCAGCGCTGTCTGTGGTGTACTATTCCTGGCCCCTCTAATGTCAAGTACATCACATCTCTGGACCTTTGATAACAGCTTCCTTATGTCGTCCTTTTCCAAGGCCCTTCATCATACGAGGCTACCGTACGTAAGAATTGGTCTTACAACGGATGTGTAAATCCAGTTCACCATAATTGGTTGCATGGGGGTTGCAACCCATGGAGCATTGCACATATAAACGTGGAAATTTTGTAAAGTTTTCTATTTCAAAATCAAGGATAGCGCTCGAAACAAAGTAATTTTATTATGTTTAATATTTGCGGGTCGAAAACAATTTGGATGGATCAGATGACTTGGTATACAAAAAAAACAAGGTGAACGGTAGTAAGATTCTGCACAGCCGAATATAGCGTACTTACATGTTTTATACTTATAATTAAAAGATGCAAAAATGGACCAAAAATATATATGTATGTATGTGCGATTAAGCCAACTTTCGACTTCAATCCGGCATAAATTTCGTATGTTAGGAATCACAATTGAATAAATATGCAAAAATATACCAAAAATATGAAAAAAGTACTATTTCTCTATCAGTTTGACTTTTCGTCTACTTAGTTGACTTTCGACCTCAATCTGGGTCAATTTCATATTTATTGATTCATAATCTCAAGAAAAGTAAAAAAAAATAGCCAACAGTTTTAAAAATAAGTTTTGTCTGCATATACATATGTATGTACATACATACTACTATGTTTTAAAAATATTCCTTTGTCTTTTTTAACCCTTAGGGTCCAAAATTTTTTTAATGACGATGATAAAAAAAATAAAAATGATAATTTAATAAAAAATAAATAAAATTTAAATTTACTGTCGGCTTCTTTGTATGTACATATGTAGCTTTAATGTTTCAAACATCTTCTTTTCAGATTGTCATTGCAATATTTTCATTTGTCTATGGAAATCCCTTGCGTGTCATTAATGGTTATGACTCATTTGGCAACACATGTGGCGTTAAAAATAATGAACATTTTCCAAACTATCCGCTATCCGGTTTAAATACAATCGATAAACCGCACCTTTTATATTTTGATGTTCGAAAATTAAAGGACTCAGTTAAAGTGTGTGTTAAGGAGTGCCCTAAAACAACATTAAGCAAGCCAGAAGATGTATACGATTACTATATAAAAACGCAAAATAAGTTATGTCGTTACGATTTTAATATGTCAACTATAGCGAATGCTAGACAAGGTGATTTGTCAAAGTTATTTAATTATTTAGGACCATGTCCTGACTTTCCAATTTATGAAAGGTAAATAAAAAAAAAACACAAACATATGCATTTATATTTAAATGTATATACATACATACAAATCGTTACCTTAATATAGAAATGCCCTAACTCGTTTTTTTAAGCCAAGATTTTTTTAGTAAAATTGTGATAAATAAAATAAACGAAAATATGGGCTTATAAAAAAAACGAGTAATAGCCTTTTTATATTAAGGTTACGATAAGTGCATATCATGCATACATATCGATGGCTTAATATGAAAAAGGTCTAACTCATTTTTTTTCAAAACAACGTTTTTTGCTTATTCTGGTAAACAAATGTCATGATTTGTATATATAAAAAAAATTTATACACTAAACCACAAATAAATTGTCACATAATTGTTGACAAAATATTTTTACTTTATTTTATTTATGTATTGTAAAAAATTACTCATTTAAGTTATTACAATCCTTCCTTTTTATAAAGTTTTGACTATCTTGCTGAGTATGGGTTATCTACAATAGTATGATTAAGCAAAGTTTAAACTTTACAAACTTTCGAAAAAATATAAATGACGACTAGTATGTAACAATGGTAGTAAACAAATAATGAACTTATACCAATTTCCAGCAATCTCTTAATAACGTTTTTGCATAAACCATCGTGTCAATATTCGATTTTAGCTATATAGTGATGAAAAGATAAAGTTTTACCAAAATCAATAAATCCATCCAACTACCCATAACTTCGGGCAATAAAGATATTGGAGAAAAGTTAAAAAATCATTTAAGAACAGTTAAAAAGAAGTAAAACGAGAACATACATATATATGTACCTTACAAACATTAAACAAATATGCTGTGGAGGTGAATCTAAAAATGAAAAACTTAAGTAAGCATTAACTCGAAATATAAAATATTAAATTTTGTTACATACTTTAAAGTAAAGCTAAATAATTTTTCTTTCATTTAATATGAAACCTGTTAAAATAAAAGTAAATTAAATAAAAAAGTTATTTGCCTATTTTGTCCAGTGCCTGGTTTCTGTATGGTATGTGAGAAGTTATTTAGTCGAGAAACTTACAGTCGCCCTGTCAAGGACAGAATGAATCAAAGAAAAACTATTATAAATTTTTAATGTTAACTTGCAATATATTTAAATTATATGACTCGCGCTGTTAATAACTGGAACACTTCTATAATCTTAAAAAATTTCTCGATGCGAAAACTTCTCGCAAGTTACAGAAACGAGGCACAGATTTCGACTGAACCCTTCTCTATGTATGCATGTACGTATATGCATTATGTAAATATATGTACCAATATCAGTAAAGATATTTTATTTTTATACCCACACCACTTACATACATACGTGCTGGGGGTATTATGCGTTTGTGCAGACGCCCAAAAATAATTGTCCGATACCCACCTTCAAGTATACTGACTGACTCGCAATCATACCCTCAATCAATCTTATCATGCCCGTCCGTCGTGTACATGCGTTCTTTCGATCAAAGTAGAGGTCGCAATTTCATAGATATTTTGATAATATTGGGCACAGATAGTTTTTTTTGCACTGGCGCGAAACCTATTGTTAATGGTGATGATCGGTCAATTTTTTGACATAGCTTCCATACTAATGTCCCCCCGGAATAAGAATTTCGGGCTATAACTGACTCGTATACTACTCTATTTTAAAAAAAATTTGCACATGTGCTCTTTATGTCTTCAAGCAGTGCACTAAACAAAAATATGATCGTTTAAATTTTTTTACTTTAACCCTCATAAAATGTCCTCCTGGAATAATCATATTGGGCTATTACTGTCTTAAATATTACTCTATTTTGACAAAAATTTGCAGATGTGTCTAACTTTATGTCCTTAACTAGTATACAGAATAAAAATATTATCGGTCCATTTTTTAAATGTAGCCCCCATACAAATGTCCTCCCGGTATAAGCCTTTTGGGCTATAAATGGCTCAAATATTACTTTACCTTCTCAAAACTATGTACACGCGTTTATTTTTATGCCACCAACTTTTAAAGTGAATAGAAAACTTGTCGGTCTATTTTTTATATAGCCCTAATACAAATGTGGTGTAGGGTATAATTTGGTCGGGTTTGACCGACCATAACATTCTTACTTGTTTTTACATTAATTTTTTTTATTTTAAAAAAGTACTTCTATTTTACACCGATGTGTTCCAAAGAGTAAAAATGCTCCAGTTCAAGAAATGTACAAAATGTTAAATTCCTGGGACGCTGCTCAACAGTTTTTAGGTGATATATACGCAACTTGGCATATTGTTGCAATTATATGTGGCATAGCGTTCTGTAAGTTTTAAAAGCACTTTAAAATACACAACATTTAAGCGTATTTAAATTTGTTTGATCGTATGTATGGCTTTGTAAACTATTTTTTTTTTTTTTTTTGACTTTCAGTAATTTCTATCGTGTTGGTATTTCTTATGCATTGGCTTTCACGCATTGTATCCTGGCTTATTTGTATTTTAGTTATTGTTGCCAGCATTGGTTTGTGTGGTTCCTTATGGTATGCATATTATAGCATAAAGCAAAAACAACAGATAAATACACAATTTTCTTATTTGGAGGAATTTGTTCGTAATGAACAAGCCGTTTTTACGCTAGCCGTTTTAGCAACGATAACTATGGTAAAATATATTAAAGTGTTAAAGAATAAATCATGACTTTTTTTATTTTATTTTAGATAATATTAGTTGTGATTATATACTATTTGAAAAATAAACTGTCTGGTTTATCTGCGCTATTTGAGGAATCTGGAAAATGTATGATGAACTTGCCGGGACTTATTATAGCCCCACTTTTAGCATTTATTGTATTAGCAATTTTTTTGGCCTTTTGGGTATTTGTTGTTATTTGCATAGCAACTGCAAGTTCTCCAGGAGATAAAAATCCCTTTGCCCCACTCGACAACACTGCAGCACATGCTACCACAACAGATGTTACAATCACAAAAACGGGCTCTAAGAGTAAGTTCTCATATACACACACACACATGTACATTTCGAAATGTCGGATTTTTATATACTGCCGGCCAGGCTATATTCTCAGTCCTTTATATTAAAAAAAAAAACAAATAAATGAAAATTGGGGTAAATTCGATTAGTTTAGGTGGACCGAAAGCGATTTTTCCTGTGACAAATGTAATATAAGTCATGGGGGAATAAGAAGGTGACCTCCCTACAAAAACAACTTCCTGTACAAATTAAGCATGTATTTTCTTGTTGCTTAATTCCAGCTTATTTGTCAAAAATGTTGCGATCACACAGTATACATAATCATTATATAACATAAAAAATTTGCAAAGCTAAGTAAGAAAACATAAGGCGGAAATAAAAGTGAGCTGAACAGTTACTTTTACTTTGTTCAATATACCTTAATAAAAGAATTGAAAAAGCTTTGAGAAACTGCAGTTCAAAAATGTCATCTAAAAAACAGTCAAAATTACCACCTTCCAATAAAAATAATAATATTCAACTTGATAAAAACCATTAGTACAAACTTACATCAAAAGTATGTGCATATGTTTTTTTATATATTCAAAATGTAGTTTTGCTTTGTTTTTATTTTTTATTTAAGTAAATAAATGACGGGCCTAATTACGTAAAACGCAACGCATTATAACGCTAACACATGTATGGAAAAAATTTAAATTTAAAAAACGTTTCCATACATTTTGTTAATGTTCCCTAGCGTTGCGTTTTAGGAAATAAGGGGGTAATTTGTTTTAGGAGTTAACCCTTGTTATTTAAAATAATTATTTTATACATATATTTAAAAATAAGCTTTCTAATCGAAAAATAGTCAAAGAAATCTTTGACTCGGTTTTCGCAACAACTCAGTTTTTGCAACAGTTCAAAATTTCTATTGATTGCATTAACCGATGTTACACTGTAAGTATATCATTAACACATGACATTACATGACTTTAAACAAATACCAATTTTGGATGGAGTAAACGACGGCAAATAAATTGACTGTAGCTAATTGACTAATTGACATGACTTTAAACAAATACCAATTTTGGATGGAGTAAACGACGGCAAATAAATTGACTGTAGCTAAAAATTGACGAAGAAGTCGACGTCGACAACGACTTTTGCAATATGGGGTAACATCGGATATATTGTTGAAAAGAAGATAATAAAAAAATTTAAAACAAAGGTCGATGAAATATAACTATTTTTTTAGTTTTTATTACAAATTGCTTTGTCTTTCGGCATGCAGCAACAATACAATTGAGATTGCAGGAAGTGAAGATATTTTTAACTAATAATTTTCTTATAAAACTTTTCAGGCTTTCAACCTATAGAATACAACGAGCCGAGGACATTAAAAAGCATGTTCTGGATTTATGTGGTTGGTCTCATTTGGACAACAGAATTTATATTCGCATGTCAACAGTTTGCGCTTGCAGCTGCAGTTGCCTTTTGGTATTTTAATAAGCCAACTAATTCTCCTACTGTTTATGCAATTGGCAAATTGATAAAATATCATTTGGGTACTGTAGCAAAAGGTTCTTTTGTTATAACGATTTTTAAAATTCCACGACTAATTTTAACATATTTATATGCCAAGTAAGAAAATGTTTTTATAGATATTTATTTTTAATCCTTCGATAACCAAATGTTGTTATGGTCAATATGTCGGAAAGGTTTATTATTGAACTCAAAATTTCAAAAATATTGATGATTTTAGAAAAAAGAATTATTTGAATATGAATTGATTTCAAAATACCGTTTGATTGCAGTTTTAAACCAAAGGAAGATCCACACAAAAAGTAAAAAAATATTAACAACCCCAGGTATAGCCTCAATACAATTTTTCAGAAACATATGAAATTATTTTTTATATTTATGTATAGAACATATTTATATGAAAAATATCAACAAAAAAATGGAATATTGTATTGTAATAGTAAAAGGTACAATAGTACGATATTCGGAGCTTGTGAATTGATCAATTATTTTGACTAAAAATTTTGTATAAAAAACAGGCCGGAAATGCATCACTGCGCTGCATAATGACTTTTAGAGTAGCGAAAAGTATATTTAAATGCACTAATTTGCCTCAAAAATGTTTTTTTTAATAAAAAAAATTGCTGCAACTTTAGCATTATTCACCGTTTTTAAAGCTTTTTTCCGTTTTTGTAAAAGTTTGCACTCGTGATGCAGCGCAATAATGCATTTCCGAACAGGCCCAATATTAATTATGAATTACACAAATATTTTTATACCAATATATATTATACAATATATATTAGTAAAGGTGGAAAGATCTTGACTGCCACTTACTTGGGTGGGCCCTGAGTTTAATCAGAGTCTCTGGGTGTAGGAGGAAGAAGGCAAGCATACCCTCTGAAAAACTTATGAAAAAAGGCCGCCTGAAAGGCAGATGACAGCCGCAGAACCAGTATCGGTCTCAGAAGTCTAACTTTCTACTTCGGCCTAAAAGTAAATGATAACCAAAACCGAAATAAATAAAACACAACGACCTGATTTTGAGGCCCTTTGCTTCTAATAGGTACGATGAAAATATATAATCATATATATCAACATGACAATCTGCTATTAGATCGTACCTTTTAGATCCACCAATTGTATTTCAAAATGATTTATAACGCTTGCAAAAAAAAAAAAAACAAAAAAGTCCCTAGGAACATTGCAACTATCGAAGGGTTAATAATAATTTGTTACAATAAGTTTTCAAAGAATGTAACTGAAAACATTTGGCCATAACACAGATACATACATTTTTTTTCAAACGTTTTTCAGATTAAAAAAAAATGAAGATAAAGGATCGGAATGCGCTACATGTTGTTTGAAATGTTGTATATGTGGTTTTTGGTTATTAGAGAAGTTTATACGATTTTTAAATCACAACGCGTATACAGTTGTTGCAATAGAATCCATTAACTTTTGTCCAGCCGCTGGTATTGTAAGTATATTTTTTTAAATGTCATCAATGGGACTAAAAAGCCAGAATAATCAACTAGTTATAAACATACTAAAAAAAATATTTTTCACTTGTTTCAATGTTTTTTTTATATCAACGATAAAATTAATAGCGGTTTTTTTTTTTTGGTGATACATATTTTGTACTTATTTATTTATCAATTCAACCATAATATACAAGCCATCAAGGCCAAATAACTTATATTACTTAATATACTTATTAACATACCTGAATAACAAAATACCAAATAATGCAAAAAGACATAAATTTCGGCTCCCCAGTCATAAAAGTTCAATTTAAAACACAATAAGAAATATATTAACGTCCCTTAGTAGCACCAAGAAATCTAGTAATCAACAAGAAAGTGTTCATGGGGTAAAGTAGGTAAATAAATAATAGTAATACCAGAATAACTGCCAGAGAAAGGGTTATATAAACACATCAAAATCATAATCAAAGAGCAATGCAATAATAATCAGGTGGATTAAAAGTAATGCAGTAGTTTTAAACGAAATGCATTATTAGAATGCGAGAACAAACGAAGAATTAAAGGCAATCGACTCCAACATCTAGCAACTCTTACAGCAAACGATCTTTCAAACGATCTTTCAAGTACGTATCCTAGGTATAATAATCTGAGGATTTCTAACAGAATGCGAAAACGAAAATTCTCGACGTAAGGCATCAGGCAACCCAGTTTTAATAACCCAAAATAAGATTAATAAATTGCGAAATAGGACAAAGTTCCTAAAGGAACAACCCAAAAACATTTTGACAAATTCAGAAACATGGCTATGCCTACGAATTTTATAAACATAACGAACAATCATATTCACAATCCGATTCAGCTTCAAGACATTACCGCACAAATCCCCCGAAAAAACTTCTAAAGCATACATTACATGAGGCATTAATAAATCAAAGGCCAACTTGCGCCTAATGAAAAAAGGGAGATAGTAATTACTTGAGTAAAATCTTCTGAGGATTCCCACTATCCTTCCATACAAATGATCAATATGACAACTAAAGTTGAGTTGATCATCGACGACCACTCCTAATAGCTTTAGGTGATTGGCGAACTCAATCCTAGCACCATCAACAAAAACCTCAACATTCCCCGAAGGGCCGAAAAATAAAGCTTAAGTCTTAGATGGGTTAATTTTTAAACAATTCTCAACCGACCAGTCCACAATACAGTCCATAGTATAATTAATTTTAGACTCCAAAACATCAGCATTACCACGATCAGAATTAAAAAGAAGAAAAATGTCATCAGCAAACAAGTAAGGGTCACAAAAATTTAGATTAATATGGTCAGTCAAGTCATTAACATAAAGTATAAAAAGCAGAGGGCCTAAGACAGATCCTTGGGGAACACCCGAAGTTAAAAGAAGTGTGTTCGAAACCGTACCATTAAATTCTACAAACTGAAATCTTCGAGACAAATAGGAAAAAATAAGCCTACAAGCAGAGTTAGAGAATCGAAACAATAGCCTCAACTTGTTGCGGGGGGTCCTAAGGGCAAAAATAACACCATAAAAATATGCCCCAGCCGCCGATGAAAATTTGGGCATGACGGCGGGACGAAAGCATGAGGGAGAGGGCAAATCAGCCATTTATTTTTTTTCTCCCAATGTTTAAAATTATATAGTGGGGAGGAGCATGCGGCCAAATGGAACCACTAGTTCCAGCCCGAGTCCCAGTGACATTATCTTTAATTTTTTTTGTATTTTTTGTAAATTTTTTGTTCGTACTTTTTAACTTTTTGTTTTCTGTTTTCGTTGTAAGAATTTTTGTTTTCTTTGTTAGAATTTCTGTCTTTTGTTTTCCTGGTTTTTTTTTTTGTTAACTTGTAATTTTTCGTTGTAAATTTTAATTTCTTTGTAGTATTTTGTTTTATTTTTTTGGAGTTGTGTGCGTTCTTGTTAAGTTTTTTTTTGGTAATTTTAGTGATTTTTGTTTTGTTGTTGTTTTTCTTTTGTAGTTTTCATTTACTTTTTGTTGACCTGTAAAAACCTGAAAAGAAACATAGATTTAAATATATTCATTACGAATAATTGAAACGATACAGTCTTACCCTTTTTATGCACCAGAAAAAACCGTCCAAGACCTGAAAATAAAGAAAAAAGAAATTTAATTTAATAAATTATACTTACCATCACGCAGCTGCCAAAGAACCTAAGATAGAAATACAATAATTAAAAGGTTGGTACTCCTGCTCATGTTTGTTATTAGTGTAGAGTATGCGCTATAGGGTAAAACACATAATGATATAAAAAAAGACAGGGCTGTATTTTCATTCATAGAAAAGGAAATAGAGTAAAGTAAAATAATTTGAAAATTTTGAAAAATATGAATGAAAATACATGCTAACTAAAATTCATGATACCCTGATATGTAAAAAACCCAAAGGCAGAAGAAATCAAGGAAAATTCGAGAAAAAGTGGAAAAATGTCTCGAAGCTAAAATATGGCTGATTTTAATATAAATTCTCTACCTGAAAATTTACATAAATTTTAAAGGCGCGAAAAATAGGCGCAAAGAATTATTTTATTTATTTATAAATATAAAAAATCATGTGTAAGTAGTTACCTGAAAAAAAAATTGGCGGAAAATCGGTCTCTAACACAAAGAAAAGTAGTTTTACATTGGGTGAGAGAAAATTGTAGCGGGATAGTTTTCGGGTTTTAAACATAAAATTTTGTTGGATTGAAACAGTATAAAAGGGCAAAGAAAAATATCAAGAGTTATTATACATACTTACTTAAAAGTGTTACAGCCTAAAAATTTGTGGGAATATAAACTTAAAAATTTATTTGTGAAAAAACTAAATATAAAATATTAATTTGTGTTTTTGTGCTTCCTTAACGGAAAAGATAAGTGGTGGTCAAGCCGACGACTCGAAATTGAATAAAGTTTTGAATAAATAATAAAAATAAATAAAAACGTAAGTCTTTTTTGTAAAAGTGCCTATAAGGAAAAAAAAATAGAAAATTACATTTGTAATTTGTTTTTTTTGTTAATAGCTGGCTATTCGTCTTGGGGGTAAGGAAAAGGCCAAAAAGTCCCCTAATAAAACAGCAAAAAATAGCCAGGTAAGGAGTTTTTATTTTCAAATTTATATATATGCATAGTTTTGTGCACTACAAAGTAAGGCTGTAAAGCAAAAATCAAAAGCCAGTGACCACAGCGTGTAATAAGATCCAATAGAAATCGTTAAAAATCTGGATTGTAAAAGTTAAAAAATTAGCAAAAGTTTTTTTGTGTAAAGATCTGACAAGAAAAAGATTCCAAGCAATAGCACCACCGTGGCTGTGGAGAGATTTTTTTCATATACTTACCAACAATAACAAACAATCAAGAGCAATAATATAGTGGAGTTTTAGGAGTTTGTGTTATTTATTTGTAAAATTTTTGTGTAAATCGTCAAAATTTGTGTGCTATTGTGAATTTATTTGTTATGTGTTAAATTAAGAGATTTTTATTTCCTTTTTATTGTTTATAAATACGTTATTTTTTTTTTTTAAACTAAAGATAGATTAAACATAGAAAATTCAGTTTTAAAAGCTCAATACGAAAACGCGGAAGAGTAGATTTAGTGTTGAACTTGAAAAGCACCGTGTAACGTCCTTATAGAGCTCTGTCAGGCGTAGTAAAGTTGGTACCGAGATCCTAAAGTGAGGAGAGATTTGTGTTGAGCAGGTAAAATCTGAAAAGTGAAGAAAATATAGAAAATATTAAAAAAAAACTGAAATTAACACAAAGAAAATTAATAATAGATAAATTATATAGAAAAGGAAATATTTAATTTAAAATTATTATTTGTATTGTATGTTTTAGTGTTTGTATAAACGTAAGAAAAATTTAAGAATTCGTGTAGTTAGTTATAAGATAATATTATTTAATAAAACAATGATTTTTTATAGTTGAAACAGAATCTCAAAATGATGGAGTAAATTAATTTATATGGCAATGGTGTAAGGTAAGTGGTAGAGCAGTCGTGCGGATATTGGGTCGTAAAAGGGACAGAAAGTGTGATGAGGATGATAATTTACGACATGGTTGGGTGGGCAACATGGAGAATAACACCTCTCTCCAGAAATAGGCTTCGATATAGGTGAAAGTTGTGTTTGTGTGAGTGTTGTTGTTAGCAACGTATTTTTTTTATTGTGTTGACGGGTGACCTGGCGAAGGGTTGGAACCTCCTGAGAGTCTTGGAGCTAGCGTGGGAACTCGTCGGGTGCACAGGACGTGGTATGTTGACAGAAAGTATCGTCCGGGCCGTAACATATATAAAAATGGCGCCCAATGAAATGGATTAACTTCCCGTAACATATATAAAAATGGCGCCCAATCAAATGGAGCAACTTCGGTGTTACTTCATCCGTGGTTGTATAATAGAGGCATGTGATGTCAGCTAGACATGTGGCAATAGCCCACTAGAAAATTTTAAATAGCCCAAGTAGAAATTATGTTTCAAAAGAAAATGTTTATAGCCTCTGTAATCTGAAGGGAGAGAAAGAGTTGTATAAATAATTTGTCTTTGTGAAATATAATATTCTAAACATATACTTACAGAGGAGTGTACAGTAGCTTGACATATACAATGATGTAATGTTTTAATTGTACTGCACTTGCTCTAATGTTTTTTTTTTGTAAATTTGATTTTTTTTTGTAAACAATAAGGGTTGATGCGAACGTGTAAGGTCCAGTAGCCGTTCATGATATATAAGTCATATGAATGTTGTACGGGATATTTTTGCACAGTGAAGCGTAATCTCATTTCTGCGTAAGAGAGAATGACGTACGTGAACCGCAAGCCTTGAATACCGTGTTTTAATTTTAATTTTTGTCTGAGTAACCTATATCGAATGCCAAAATGAAAAATTTGAAAATTGAAAACCGCTGCGACTGTCACGACCATACATCATTGCCTGATCTGAAATAAATATAAAGAGTTTTATTAAATAATAAACAAATATATAAAATTGTTTAAATTTGTGTTTTAAAGATTTAAAAATTTAAACTACTTATTAATTGAATTCTGTTTTTATAACTGGTAGTATTATTCTATATAAATTGTATTTTTGTAAATTAAGTAAATTTAATTGTAAGTGTACTTTTAGTTTGATTATCAGTATTTTAGTTTTTGTAAGTGTTTGAATAATTGCTTGTATTGTTTGTGATTTGTTCTGTATTTATTAAACGTTAGAGAAAAGTACATATTTATATAAATTTTAGTCTTAGATATTTATGTTGTGATTTAATTATTAATTGTTTCTTTAAATCAATATTTTTTTTTGTTTGTGTTTTACCATCGGCACTTATTTGAATATACCTATTTTTTTAAACCAATACAAATAAACATTTTTCTTGGCAATAAAAAAAAATTAGAATTAAAATATATCTCGTTAGAAGAGTATGAATAGTGATACAACTTCCAAGGCTCATTCTAGAAAGAGAGAAAGAAATCCTATATTTGACTTAAATAGATCCGTTTTTAGTCCCTTACCAAAAATTAATAAAACCGAAAGTAAGAATAAAAAAATGTCTAATCCTTCAAGAATAAGTAACAACCAAATCATAGATATGTCTCAAACCATAAATGCAGGGAATCCGGCCCTTAATACAAATAGTAGTACATCCGGTGCCGCTAACAATAATTATAATAACAGGGTAGAAGACAATATAACTCCCGAATTAGTTGAAATGGTAGTCGATGAGGCTAGAAGCGTCCAAAATTCGATGGAAGAAAAAATGAAGAAAATAGTGCAAGAGGAAATGAGCGAGTTTAGAAAGAGTTTGGCAGAACTAACAAATATTGTGGTGGATCTTACTAGGGTAACCGCTTCGAACCAAAATACGGGTGGAGGTAATACTAATGCTTCAAATCCAGCAGCAAGCGACAGAACTTTACAGGCAGAAGGCGTGGTAAATACGAGACCTGTATCCAATAATAGTTCTGGTGGTCACAGTACCTCTAATGTAGAAAACTTAGCGTTACCATATCCAAGACCGATCGAACTAAACAGCAATTTTCCAAGCACTGAGCACTCACGTATACGGGTAGATAAACTGGGAATTATTTTTGATGGAAACCCATCACGTCTGAGCATAGATGATTTTGTGTTTAGGCTTGAGCATTTGCAAATGCACTACGGGATACCATGGTCCGAAGTCATGAGGGATTTTCACTTGTTGTTGTCTGGTGCAGCCAAAGAATGGTATTGGCTATATGTGAAAACACATCGTGTATTTGAATGGCCAGGGCTGCGACATGCTCTTTTGGGGCAATACCAAACTTGTCGTTCGAATTTTGAAATTATGACAGAGCTGGTAGAAAGAAAGCAGCAAGGGGGTGAATCAATTGACCAGTATTTTCAGGCCATGTGCCATATTAGATCAAAACTAGTTCAACCGATCCCAGAATACGATATCATGAAAATAATAAAGCGTAATATAAAAGAAAGCATTGGGAGAATAGTTTATCCGATTTCCGTATCCTCGGTGGAACAACTACGAGTTGAATGCAATGAGGCTGAAAGGAATTTCCCAAGAAGAGAAAACCGTAACATGCAACCAATTGTACGGGGAAATAGGCATATCAACGAAATTTGTCTGGAGGAAAGTAATATGTCGAGTGATGAGAGTACATGTTCCCAGGACTGCGAAGAAATTGCTGCAATGAAAATCAGTTCACAGCCGAGTAGACAACCTATCGTGTGCTGGAATTGCAGAAAACCAGGCCATGTTTTCATGGAGTGCACATCCCTGGAGAGAACAATTTTTTGTTATAAATGTGGTAAACAAAACGTAATAACTCCGAGATGCCCGAATTGCCAGTCGGGAAACCACTCAAAGAGCGTAGGCTGGAAGGGGGACCAACGTTCAACGGGAAATCATTGCCCTTCGGAGAATTAGATAAGGAGGTTGTTAATAGTTGTCAAGTATACAATATGTCACAATTAAGGCATTATGTACCAAGAGAAATAAGAAAAAGAAATTATGAAGTAGTTAGAAATAAAATATTTGGAAATTATTATGGATCAGGTCGTAGTTCGAATAGAATAAGAAAGATTCGAGAGAAATTTAGAGAACGCCGTAAAATAAGAAGATTTATTGTAGAGTCGGTACATAGAGTACGAAAAGATAATCAGGACAATAGATGCTTCGCTGAAGTTGAAATAGATGGGAAAATAGTTAATGGTTTATTAGACACAGGTGCGTCGGTTAGTATATTAGGAAAGGGATGCAGAGAATTCGTGGAAGATTTAAACCTTGAAATACAACCGTTATTGACCAATGTGAAAACTGCCAGTGGTCAGTATTACCGGGTGTTGGGAAAAGTAAATATATCCATTAAGTACAAAGATCAGGAGAACAAAATGCTGCTGTATCTTTGTCCAGATTTGGAACAAAAACTTTATTTAGGTATTGATTTCTGGAAGTTGTTTAAATTGGCCCCAGATATTATTGGAATAGAGGAAATAGATTTAGTAAAAGTTTCTAAAGATTTTGTTTCAGAAGGTATTGAGTATAAGTTAAGACCCCATGATTTGAGTAATGATCAAAAGTTAATATTAGATAAAGTAATCAGTGAGTTCGACACTTTTGAGGAAAAAGGTCTGGGAATAACGCATTTGGAGAAACATACAATCAAATTGATAGATGGCGCTGAGCCTATTAAAGATCGTTATTATCCGATATCCCCTGCTGTGCAAGAAATAACCTATAAAGAGATAGACCTTATGTTGGAAATGAATGTGATAGAATTGAGTGAAAGTCCGTGGTCAAATAGAACCACAATTGTCCGAAAACCAGGTAAAAACCGCTTCTGCTTAGATGCTCGAAAGTTAAATAAGCTAACAGTAAAAGATGCTTATCCACTTCAAAATATCGACGGTATCTTGAGCAGAATAGATGAAACGTATTATATAAGCAGTGTCGATTTAAAGTACGCCTTCTGGCAAATCGAACTGGACACTGAAAGCAAAGCCTACACAGCATTCACTGTAGCTGGTAGACCTTTATACCAGTTTAGAGTGATGCCGTTTGGACTTTGCAACGCTGCTCAAAGACTTTGTCGACTTATGGACAAAGTCATACCGAACCGTTTGAGAGAAAATGTTTTCATATATTTAGATGACCTTTTAGTGATTTCAAGTAACTTTGAAGAGCATACTAAGTTGTTAAGCGAAGTGGCAAAATGTTTAAAAGATGCTGGTTTAACAATTGGTCTAAAAAAATCTCAATTTTGTTTCCAAGAATTAAAGTATTTAGGTTTTATAGTTGGAGGGGGTACACTCAAAACCGATCCAGATAAAGTTCAGGCAATACGAAATATAAGTCAGCCAAAGTCAGTGCGAGAAGTGAGAAGTTTTCTCGGTACTGCAGGGTGGTATAGGCGTTTTATTAAAGATTTTTCAGCCATATCTTCCCCTTTGACAGACACGCTAAAAAAGTCGAAAAAGTTTATTATGACACCTGAAGCAATAGATGCGTTTGAAAAACTGAAGAAAGCCTTAACGTCGGCTCCTGTCTTACGACATCCAGACTTTTCTAAAAGATTTTATATCCAATGTGATGCGTCAGATACAGGAATAGGAGCAGTGTTATACCAATTGAATAATAATAAGGAAGAACACCCAATAGCGTTTTACTCGCAAAAATTGAACCCATGTCAAAAAAATTATACGGTTACAGAAAAAGAATGCTTAGCAGCCGTAATGGCTGTGAAAAAGTTTAGACCGTATGTCGAGATGATGCCATTCACCATCATTACCGACCACGCCAGCTTGAAATGGCTAATGACACTAAAAGATTTGAATGGGAGACTTGCGCGTTGGTCATTGCAGTTACAAGCGTTCGATTTTCAAATAGAACATAGAAAAGGCTCCGAAAACACTGTAGCTGATATGCTTTCACGGATACCTCAAAAAGTAACAATAGAAGAAATACAGACAGAAGATTTGCTAGACTTCGAGACAACAGAATTTGAGTCTGAAGAGTATTTGTCCCTTATAAAACAAATAAAAGAAAATGTTGACAGTTTGCCAGACATTAAAGTAAGCGACGGAAAAATTTTCAAGAAAACTATTGATGTAACAAATATTGATAATCCGTACCAGTGGAAATTGTGGATACCACCTACCTTAACACACGCGATTATAGAAAAGGCCCATACAGCAAGTACATCTGCACATGGTGGTATGACAAAAACTTTAGAAAAGATAAAAAGGTTTTTCTACTGGCCAAAAATGACTGTCCAGATAAAAGAGTTCGTAAGAAACTGCCAGGTTTGTAAAGAAACAAAGCCATCAAACCGAAATCTCATGCCTGAAATTGGTCAAGAAGTTGTAACTGAAAGGCCATTCCAAAAACTTTATATAGATTTCCTGGGAAAATATCCCAGATCCAAAAGTGGTAACAGTTATGTATTTATAGTGATGGATCACTTTACGAAATTTACATTTCTTAAAGCAATGAGAGATGCTACCACTAACAATGTTATTAAGTTTTTGACACAGGAAATCTTTTATAAGTTTGGAGTGCCTGAGATAATCCATAGTGACAATGGATCACAATTTATTGCAAAAGGATTTCAAGATATGATTAAGACATTTGGAATAAAGCATATGAAAACTGCGGTTTATTCTCCCCAATCGAATGCGTCCGAAAGAGTGAACCAGTCTGTGTTGGCAGCGATTAGAGCCTACTTAGAGGAGGACCACAGAGACTGGGACCTTTACTTGGCGGAGATTGAATGTGCACTACGGAATTCGGTACATTCAGCAACTGGTTTTACACCGTTTTTTGCTTTATTTGGCTTCCATATGTTTTCAAATGGAGCTGACTATAGATTAGCCAGAAAATTAATGTCTTTATCAGATCATGAAATATCCAAAATAGCTAACAACGAAAGACTAGAAGTGATCAGAGAAGAGATAAGAAAAAATATGCATGAGGCATACGAAAAAAGTGCAGCTAGGTACAACAAGCGAGCTAGAAATATAAAATTAGTTCCAGGACAGGAAGTGTATAGAAGAAATACAGTCCTAAGCGACTTTGGTAGAAACAAAAATGCAAAATTCTGTCGTAAATTTCTTAAATGTCGTATAGTCAAACCTATAGGCAACAATATGTATGAGTTAGAGGACTTACAAGGAAAATCTATAGGGGTGTATCATGTAAAAGATATTAAAGTTTGAAAAGTGATAGTATCTAAATCTGTGATAAAAAACTTATATACAATGTGCAATATTAGGATAAGTAAAAATTTTTGAATATACAAATTTTTTTTGATTATATTTATTTTTATTATTTTTTTTTGTGTGTATTTGTCCTAATATTTTACAGTGTACCTGATTTTTTTTTAGATTTAGAAACTATCTGTGATAAAAGGCCAAAAACAACGTGCAATACCAAATAAGTAAAAATAGGAAGCAAAGAGTTTGACTTGAAACATTCTAATCTCAAACGAGTTTATTTTAATGTAAATTCATATTTTTTTCATACCTTATAGCTCGATGGTAACATTTTAAGTACTCACAAGTGTTGGTTGTAGTGTTTTAATCTTTGATTGTTGTATTGTATTTGATTGCAGTTATGTTGCTTTAGTTTTAAGTTGTTGTATAAGTCCTATTGTGTATTGTGTTCTTATTGTTAAATGTAGTATTTTCTTTCAGTGCTGTAGTAGAACGATGTGTTTTTTTTTGCGTCTTCAAATAGGGTGTAACGAACGCCAAGTATACTTGCTCACCAGTCCCTGAAAAGAGAAAATGGGTAACAAAGTAATAGTTCATATAAAAAGATCGACTAGAATATACTTCCCGTAAGACAAAGTAGTTATCTGGATAGATAACGTACAGCAAGAGGTCTGGACCTTTTAGTTGTAAAAGGACCCCAGACAGGTAGTCATTTATAGGCGTTTACTTCTGCGTCAGTGGATAGGAGAAAGTAGATGTGTTCTCAATAGTGTTTGATTATTATTCATAAGTTTTGTTGCCTTAAATGGGCATTCGTTTAATATTTTTATGCACAGTGTAGTGCACTACTGATAAATCAGTAACAAGAACCCTTTAGTATCATTATATTGAGTTTTACCTCTACGATTTCTTTTCCCTGAAAAGAAATTCGGCAGAGTAAGGTCGTCTATAGGTGACTGTAGTTGTACCGTTGAGATGGGGATAACGTCATCTATGGGAAATCGGATGCACGTATACTTGATCATGCTTACATACTGGATTTAGTGCCCGGCTAACTGTGAGGTATGTTGATGAGACTCTGAGTCAGGGTGTGGGAGTTCCCCACGTTGGGCTTGTTGAAATGATAATACCCGCACACCGTTCCCGCTGGTAGTCTGAGGGAATATGACCAGGAACACAGATATCACATACCTGACATACATACATACATGCAATCATTCGCAACCAAGAAGCGAAATAAGCTCGATGTATAGTTAGAAGAACATTACGAACAAGTAGTGCTAACCAGCGACCCCGGAGTTTTGTTGCGGGGGGTCCTAAGGGCAAAAATAACACCATAAAAATATGCCCCAGCCGCCGATGAAAATTTGGGCATGACGGCGGGACGAAAGCATGAGGGAGAGGGCAAATCAGCCATTTATTTTTTTTCTCCCAATGTTTAAAATTATATAGTGGGGAGGAGCATGCGGCCAAATGGAACCACTAGTTCCAGCCCGAGTCCCAGTGACATTATCTTTAATTTTTTTTGTATTTTTTGTAAATTTTTTGTTCGTACTTTTTAACTTTTTGTTTTCTGTTTTCGTTGTAAGAATTTTTGTTTTCTTTGTTAGAATTTCTGTCTTTTGTTTTCCTGGTTTTTTTTTTTGTTAACTTGTAATTTTTCGTTGTAAATTTTAATTTCTTTGTAGTATTTTGTTTTATTTTTTTGGAGTTGTGTGCGTTCTTGTTAAGTTTTTTTTTGGTAATTTTAGTGATTTTTGTTTTGTTGTTGTTTTTCTTTTGTAGTTTTCATTTACTTTTTGTTGACCTGTAAAAACCTGAAAAGAAACATAGATTTAAATATATTCATTACGAATAATTGAAACGATACAGTCTTACCCTTTTTATGCACCAGAAAAAACCGTCCAAGACCTGAAAATAAAGAAAAAAGAAATTTAATTTAATAAATTATACTTACCATCACGCAGCTGCCAAAGAACCTAAGATAGAAATACAATAATTAAAAGGTTGGTACTCCTGCTCATGTTTGTTATTAGTGTAGAGTATGCGCTATAGGGTAAAACACATAATGATATAAAAAAAGACAGGGCTGTATTTTCATTCATAGAAAAGGAAATAGAGTAAAGTAAAATAATTTGAAAATTTTGAAAAATATGAATGAAAATACATGCTAACTAAAATTCATGATACCCTGATATGTAAAAAACCCAAAGGCAGAAGAAATCAAGGAAAATTCGAGAAAAAGTGGAAAAATGTCTCGAAGCTAAAATATGGCTGATTTTAATATAAATTCTCTACCTGAAAATTTACATAAATTTTAAAGGCGCGAAAAATAGGCGCAAAGAATTATTTTATTTATTTATAAATATAAAAAATCATGTGTAAGTAGTTACCTGAAAAAAAAATTGGCGGAAAATCGGTCTCTAACACAAAGAAAAGTAGTTTTACATTGGGTGAGAGAAAATTGTAGCGGGATAGTTTTCGGGTTTTAAACATAAAATTTTGTTGGATTGAAACAGTATAAAAGGGCAAAGAAAAATATCAAGAGTTATTATACATACTTACTTAAAAGTGTTACAGCCTAAAAATTTGTGGGAATATAAACTTAAAAATTTATTTGTGAAAAAACTAAATATAAAATATTAATTTGTGTTTTTGTGCTTCCTTAACGGAAAAGATAAGTGGTGGTCAAGCCGACGACTCGAAATTGAATAAAGTTTTGAATAAATAATAAAAATAAATAAAAACGTAAGTCTTTTTTGTAAAAGTGCCTATAAGGAAAAAAAAATAGAAAATTACATTTGTAATTTGTTTTTTTTGTTAATAGCTGGCTATTCGTCTTGGGGGTAAGGAAAAGGCCAAAAAGTCCCCTAATAAAACAGCAAAAAATAGCCAGGTAAGGAGTTTTTATTTTCAAATTTATATATATGCATAGTTTTGTGCACTACAAAGTAAGGCTGTAAAGCAAAAATCAAAAGCCAGTGACCACAGCGTGTAATAAGATCCAATAGAAATCGTTAAAAATCTGGATTGTAAAAGTTAAAAAATTAGCAAAAGTTTTTTTGTGTAAAGATCTGACAAGAAAAAGATTCCAAGCAATAGCACCACCGTGGCTGTGGAGAGATTTTTTTCATATACTTACCAACAATAACAAACAATCAAGAGCAATAATATAGTGGAGTTTTAGGAGTTTGTGTTATTTATTTGTAAAATTTTTGTGTAAATCGTCAAAATTTGTGTGCTATTGTGAATTTATTTGTTATGTGTTAAATTAAGAGATTTTTATTTCCTTTTTATTGTTTATAAATACGTTATTTTTTTTTTTTAAACTAAAGATAGATTAAACATAGAAAATTCAGTTTTAAAAGCTCAATACGAAAACGCGGAAGAGTAGATTTAGTGTTGAACTTGAAAAGCACCGTGTAACGTCCTTATAGAGCTCTGTCAGGCGTAGTAAAGTTGGTACCGAGATCCTAAAGTGAGGAGAGATTTGTGTTGAGCAGGTAAAATCTGAAAAGTGAAGAAAATATAGAAAATATTAAAAAAAAACTGAAATTAACACAAAGAAAATTAATAATAGATAAATTATATAGAAAAGGAAATATTTAATTTAAAATTATTATTTGTATTGTATGTTTTAGTGTTTGTATAAACGTAAGAAAAATTTAAGAATTCGTGTAGTTAGTTATAAGATAATATTATTTAATAAAACAATGATTTTTTATAGTTGAAACAGAATCTCAAAATGATGGAGTAAATTAATTTATATGGCAATGGTGTAAGGTAAGTGGTAGAGCAGTCGTGCGGATATTGGGTCGTAAAAGGGACAGAAAGTGTGATGAGGATGATAATTTACGACATGGTTGGGTGGGCAACATGGAGAATAACACCTCTCTCCAGAAATAGGCTTCGATATAGGTGAAAGTTGTGTTTGTGTGAGTGTTGTTGTTAGCAACGTATTTTTTTTATTGTGTTGACGGGTGACCTGGCGAAGGGTTGGAACCTCCTGAGAGTCTTGGAGCTAGCGTGGGAACTCGTCGGGTGCACAGGACGTGGTATGTTGACAGAAAGTATCGTCCGGGCCGTAACAAACTTATTAACTAAGGTAACGTAGTTAATAGAATTAAAAGCTTTTGTTAAATCAAGTGAAACTACGGTACAGATTTTACCCTCATTAACGCAGCGACGAATAAGATCCGTGCAATTAAGCAATAACGACGTGGTGTTATGGCCACGACGAAAAGCATATTGACAAGGAATGATATATTGCGAAACAAACACAAGCATTTGATCTTTTAATACATGTTCAACAACTTTAGACAAGGCAGGAAGTATAGAAATAGGACGCAAATCGTCTAAGCACCGAACAGACTTACTCTTAGGAATAGGAACTACTCTAGCCGTTTTCCAACAAGAAGGAAATGTGGAAAAGTTTAAAATCTTATTGACAAGATCTTAAGAAAGCGTATAGGTATACCATCAACACCAAGAGACTCAGACTTTACTTTACATAATGCCACAACAACTCATCTACACTTACAGATCTGAATGAAAAATTTCCATAAGTGTACATTTATATGTACTTACCAAGACTTTTAAATAAAAAGCATGTTATTTCGGCAATAAAACAACACATTGATTTAAGCATCAGTCCAGTTTCACGTTTTTCACGTTTTGTTTTACGATGTAACATGAATAGTATAATTCAGACAAATATTAAACTATAGAGGATCCATTAAGTGTTTCTTAATATCAAAAATTAACTTTTTGAACTGAAACTGCACTTGATTTGACAAAACCCTGCCGGAATTTTAAAAAGGTCGATTGGCTTAAGTATACAGGAACAATGATCTGACGATAGGTTATAGCATCATGTTATCAATAAGCACGAAAAAACCGTATGTTAAAAAGCTGATGAAATAAAGGTCGTAAAAAAGAGCACTGAAGAATAATTGGCTTTGACATAAAAAAAGTTTTTATTGGGGGAGAAAAATAAAAGTCAAAAAGAAAAATAAAGATGTTGAATCTATACTACAACCAATTTTCCTAGATGTGTCAATGTGCGAAAGCAAGAAGCCATTCGTTTTATGAATAGAGAAAAATTTGTGTGTCAATTATGTCCAGCAACCCAACTTAAATTGAGTTGTCTAACGGCAATCAAAATTACTCAGCTGTTACATTCTTAATTGCATACCTTGACTCAGCTGTATCATTCTAAATTGTACACCTTGAGACAAGTTCATGTCTAGACAAACTTCAAACTCAGTATATAAAAAACCCAGTATAAAAATACCGGATTTTTTTTATTTGTTTGTTTGTTTGTTTAGATTTTAGGTTTTAGTTTTAACAAAAACTAAGGTTAATTTGGCCGCTAAATTAATACATAACGCCAACACCAGCTTTGGTTAGAATATACTAGCACTGATAATTCTTTTTAATTTTAATATTTTTTTTCCTTTTTGAGTTTAGTGGTTCTCCTCCATCTATTCAAAATCGTTTTTTTTTTTATTTGGATTTAGAAATTTTTCTAGGTATAAATTTGTCTCGCCAAGACGTACAATAACCATTTGTTAACTAAAAACTGTTAGCCGTCAGTTGCCAGCTGTAATACAATTTCGGCAACTGAAAACGGAACTGAAATTGAGTTGTCAAACGTAATGGACACATTTAACACTTCCACCTTCCTTGGCCCGAAAGACGTTCCTCCAAAAATCCAATAAATTGTAACATAAATCCAAATGTTTATTCAAAATATGAGGGCTTGCATTTGTCCTTTCTACGTTTCACTGGCATTGCGGGGTTGTATTAATGTCAAAAGCAAGAAACAAACAAGCAATTTGGTACTGCATCGCTTACCACCTATGAAAGCACTCATCGGCTGACAGCTGGAATAGTATAAACTTTAAAGGCAAACAGAAAAAATAATGGGGCTTACACCAATGATATAGTAAAACTGATTGGATTGGAGCTAAATTGATGTGGCGTTGGTACAAATTTCAATCTTGCTGAATTTATCCGATTAAGAGTCAATACGAAAAAAACGGAACTTGTACGGTACTATTCTCCCAATGGATTTCGATATTAGCACTAACTATGAACAAAGTGAAACTCAAGCGGTATACTCGACAGGAAATTGTATTGGAAGGGGAACACTGAAAAGATGCGAAGATGTTAACCAATGTTATATATAGGTATACATACGTGTAAGAGCTCAATCGGAAAAGTTGGAAAATAACGATAATGGGCTATTTACGGCAATAGTTACTTTCATTGGAAGTTATTTCATAATTAATTAAATGCCAACTTGTATGAAAAATAAAATAGAAGTTTCTTAATGTTTTTTTTGGGAGTTATTTCATATTTAATATCAAAATTTTTACCGAATTCGGACAAATACTAGCATTTTGTTAAAAACATTTTAATTTTTTAAAATTAGTTATCTCAAGTTCTTAAAAAAAACTTTGTTTTCTATCTAAGTCTGGTTTTAAATAAAATTTTTTATTTTTTTGATAAATGCTAAATCACATTTTTTAATTTTTAGGCATGGAATGCAATGGCCACAAACGCTTTACAAGTGGCTACAATTAACAGTGTTGGCGATTTTATTCTATTTTTGGGAAAAATAATTGTTGCTGCTGTTTCGGGCCTTATTGGTATTTTTGTTTTAAAGGATAAACCTGGCCTTAACTTCTACATGGCTCCTGTTATACTTATCATTGTATTTTCTTTCTTCATTGCCCACATCGTTCTATCCCTTTTCGAAGTACGGTTTGAATAATATTTAAATTCTTATTACGTAATAACTATGCACATTTTTATGATTTTATGTAACAGATGGTTGTCGATACATTATTCTTATGTGTCTGTGAAGATAAAACTATCAATGGACGTGGTGGACGTTGGGCTCAGAGCAATTTAGCAAAATTAGTTGGGGAGGAGCCTTTGCAACCCGGCGAAGAACCGCCAATACAAGTAGTCGAAATGATGCCTATCAATAAGCAACCATTTAGTATGACTAACAAACCAATGGTAGTACCAGATGGTGCTGGGGAACCAAACGACTATTAAAGAATCAAATATTAAATATATTACATATTATTGTCATAAAATTTAATTGCTGTCGGAGTTTAATGTAAGATCAACAAACAAATATTTTTATAACAATAACTTTAACAATACCTACAGTGCAATTTCAACATAATACCATAAAACCAAAATATTTTAACTCATAACACAAAAGTATTTATTTTAAATATGTATATATTTGATGAAATTATTTTTCAACGCACACTCTCATAAACTTTTATTAATTAAGATTTAAATTTTATATATTTTTATTGTGTGAAAACTACCTATATTTATACAACTTAATTAACTTTTTTAATAAAAAAATCTCAAAATTTTATTTATAAATGTTTTTAAGCTAGTTTTTATATCAACGTAATAATAATTATTAAAAAAGCGAGAATCATGTGCTAGCATTTTTGCGTGTGATAAAAATAGGGTTTTTAAGGTAAGGAATCACATCTATTATTTTATGCTAAAATATAACTTTTATAATAAAATTTTTAAGCACCGTAAATGCGGTTTAAATTGGACAAGCACCAATTTTTTTTTCTAATAAAAGCCTATGTAAAATTGATTAGTTTTGCACTAAAATTCAAAGTGATTCAAGATAGCTGCCCAGGCAAAAAAAGACAAACCGATTCTGTCCTGACGTTGGGAGAGGACTCTCAATATCAAAATAACGTAAATTTAACAAGTTAACAATGCTGTCTCGATGTTAAAGTGATAATGCCAAATGGGCGTCTTTCGACTCTTGGTTTTTATGTTGTAGCAGTACTGTAAATTTAAATTATCGGTATTAGAATAACATCTTTTGTTTTTTCTGTCTTAGAAGTTAGACTTGCTTTTGTTAAAATAATGGACATTGATACTTTAGGCATTTAAATGAGAGATTTCCTTAAATAAACATGTTTATATGTAGCAAAATAAAACATGCAAAAGACTTTCCACGCATCTTAAGTTTTTTTAGTTTTTTCTTTCGTTTATACATTTTTTTAAATTATATAAAAAAAAATTTTTTTTAAAGCAAGTTTGACATTTACAAACTATGGTTGCAATTTTGTGTATACAGTTCTGTAATGGTACAATATTTTAAAAGAGTCGAAATTTTGTGTTTACAGGGCTGTGGTGGTACAACATTTTTGGACCATCGTTTTAGAATCGTATATTTCTGCCTGGATGGTTTTGTTTTTTTTTTTAACTTTTCATCAATTTTTTTATTGTATTACAAAAAATGTACTAAAATGTGAAAAATTTTTGTTTTTAATAAGTACCTGAATGCATTGCAGTTGTGAAAAAAACATACAAATATACTTTACTAATTTTAAAATCAAGTTTATCTCAAAAAATAAATTTTTATACCGTCGACGACGATAACTCGAGGAAAATTAAAGAAACAAATTTAATTTATTAAAATAGGAATACATGCAGATGTATACACACATATTTTATTTAAAATAAGATGTAAAATGGTAACTTACATAGATGTACAAAGGTATATATATAGTTCTTATATTTTAGATTTTTGCTTTTTTACTTTCACTGCACTGCATTTCTTTTTTTCAATAATTTGTTTAACAGCTTCCAATTGTTTCTGCTTTATTTTATGCGTTAAAGTATCTTTTGTTGATTTCTTTTTTGTATTTAACGCTTTTTCCAACTGTTTTCTCTTGGCCTTTTCAAGCAAAAGTTTGGCCGTTTCAATTGTGTTGTCTGCAAAAATTTCTTCGTTCTCTACGCCTTCATAGGCGTCTTTAGGCATTGTGGCTTCATGATGTACCTTCTGCTCAATACGATTTACATAACGCTCTTTAGCAGACTTTTTTAGCATTTGTCTTTGTTTAGCTGGACTAACGTAATCGGAATTTTCCCACAAGGTCTTTCCGGTGAAGGAACCTTCAAAAAGTTTTACTGGATTCATTACAAAGCGGGGGCCAATTTCTGCCAAACCACCATCTTCTGAAAGTATTTGAAAATTTCTAAACCAAATCCGTTTATCTAAATAGGTAAACGTGTAAACATGATCTATAAATGGCTGACTTTTGGGATGGTAATTAGGAACCCCAAAAATTTGTGTGAACATTTCTTTTAATAATTTTAAATGTGGTATTTCTTCAAATTTTGCGTCAAAAGACAATAATGGCCTAGAACCTCTTAAGCAGTTTCCAGTCATTTTTAGTTCTGCCATTGTATGTATATTTTCAATTAAAAATTTTGCCGATGGTCCATTTGGTATTTTAGAAATCCACATATAAAGATCTCTCTTCCGCCTTCCTTCAAAAAGTATAGACAAATTGCAGTGCTTCATTTCACACATATCGTTTATTACAGCTAACGTTTTGGACCTTTCCATTTTCGCCTCAGATCTATGGTGCGGCATTAATGTTTTAATATCCTTCATTAAATGTCTATCACGGTGGTTTATACCTCGAGCTGCAAATACTAATACTCTTTGTTTGTTTGTCCATTTTTTCTAAATAAAATGTTAGTGTTAAATGTGTTTTTCAACTCTTACGTTATATAGAGCAATATATTATGTATACCTTCTTTGGAATAACATCCTCGGAGGATCTTTTTGGTAGCAACGGCGTATTTTCCTCACTTGGAACTATTTCCAGTTCAGCTGCTCTGTTCTTTTTTTGAATTTTTTTACCCATTTTAATATTCAACAATTACTTATTTTGCACGTGTTTACCAAAATAAGAAACTAAACAATACAAAAAAAACGGCATTATTTAAAAGCGGCGGCGCGTCGTCGGCGATGTAAATTTCTTTACAAAGGCTGCCACTTTTTTTAACGGCTAGGTTCTGCTAGCCTAGGGACAAATTACGTCATATGTTTCGAATCGAAATTCTACTCGATCAATCGAACGCCAATGCTTATATTAATATAGGAATTCTAATTAATTTTTTTAATTTCGACTCGAATCGAATGCCGTAATTTGCCCCTCCTAATTTATTTGCTGATTATGTTAGGTACAGACTTTGCATTATATTTATGCAATAAGGATTGTTTAATTGTTGCTTGAATAGTTTATCTGTAAAAATTTTTTTTAATTTTGCAGAGTTAGCTTTGAATAAAGTTAACCATATTACTCTTCACCTTTTTGTCATACTTATATATTTAACGTCTGATGCTTTGGATAGCATTATCTCTCCCCTTACGCTGCGGCCACAATTTCTTAAATTTTAAGTTTTCAAGTTGAGTACACGTAGTGTTTGTCAAATTCATTCGAAGTTACGGTTGCGACGTAGGATGCACGCAACTTGATAATCATTTTGATCATTAATTTTATTTCTTTTTTCGTCGTCAAAAAATAAACAAAACACAAAAATTATTTTATATATATCATTATTAAAATTTTTATTTATTTGCGACTGAATTTTGGTCTAACACACTCGTTTACATTATTCTATTTCTATAGAAAAAATACACGAAAACTTGGTTCAAGTTATTTGCGAAAATAACTATAATCAGCTGTTTATTTGATCATCAACTTGAAAGGCGATTGAATCAAAAAATTATTATCAAGTTGCTTTCAAGTTCGAAAAGTTTGAGAGTATTAGTAAAAATGTTTGAGTGTATTGCAACTTAAAAGGCAAACATTGAACGTCTGGTCGCTAATTATTGTACTTCTTGACGAGACAAATTCATGCCTGGACAAATGTCAAATTCCAAATGAAAAAAACCCAGTATTTTTATTAAGGGTTTTTATGTACTGTCTTTGACGTTTGTCTAGGTATGAATTAGTCTCGTCAAGACCAAGGCGAATTCATAGAGAAGGTGGTCTCGACAGATCAGCTGACTATTTTTTGCTCGTGCAATATTCCTCACAATGTGTCAAAAGTTTGTCTATGTGCTTCTATTTGATTTAAAAAAAAATTACGCCTAGGTTAGATTATTAAACTAAAAATTTAAAAAAGTGTTCTTAATTAATAAATAGTAAAACCAAATGATGCGTTCTTGTGCTTTGTGCAAAAAAAACACTGTAAAATTAATTTTATTCACGTTTTCTTCTGCAAATAATTTGTGTTTTTCTTTTAATGATACCATATACAAATAATTTGTGTTTTTTTCAATGATGCCATATTTGTGTTTGACATTTTAGGTACGAATTTTTTGCCTGCGTCCACCTTATATGAATTCGCCTTGGTCAAGACGTACACCAAGGTGCTCTTACAATATCAGCGGATGCAAAGTGATCCATACAAATGGAAGCATTGGGCAAAAAGTTTATCTTGCAAACTTCACTCCACAGCTTTCTTTTTCGTTTATCTTTTGGGACAAAAAGCTTCCACTACTACTTTTTTCTTTTTTGTTGCACACACAGCACTTCCGCATGTTTGTTTTTTTTGTAAACTTAAAACAATTTTTTAAACTATGCGGTTTATATATATAAAACTAGTTTGTAGCTTTTTTTTAACACTATATTTCACGTTTTTTAACTTTAAAATATAAAAAATTTTAAGAATTGTTCAAACACTTTTTTTAGCTTTTGTTAGAATAGCGAAATTGTTGTTTGTAAACAAGAAAAAAAACTACATAAACAAAAACAAAATTTGACATTTATATAACGAAATACCGCTACTCAGCTGTTTATCTGAGGCTACCTGCCCCCCTGTTCTGTAACTGGCGAGAAGTTTTCGCAGCGATAAATTTTTTTTTATTGTCATAGTCTTCCGATTATTAACAGTGTGACTTAGATAATACATAAACTCTCATTATACGTTACAAGTTAAAATAATTAGGTTTATCGTGTTCATCCTGTCTTTTACAAGGCGACTATAAACTTTTCGATGCGAAAAGTTTTCACTAAAGTTACAGAACACAGGCACTGTTATTAGTGTACCCAGGGTACCCTGACGTACCCTTATAGCCTTTTTACACTTACTTACATCTTTCATCTTTCATCAATTTTCAAAAATGTTATCATCTTTCTATATGAATTATACAGGTTTGTGTGTCAACTTTTTTCGTCATCTTTAAAATATGTTCCTAAATCATTTGGTTTCACTTATCATTTTTCGATTATTTTGGTGTCATCACTAGTGAACGAAGTTGAATAAAAACAGCAATGTATACAATAAAGGGTTGTTTTTATCAGGTGAGGTTATTTCTACAACAAAACGACATTTCAGAAACATGTTTTTGACATAAAAAGCATAAAAATTGGATGAAAAAAGTATTGATTTGCTTTTTTAACGCCATCTTATATAATTACGTCTTGTAAACAATTAGAACTATATATGTGTGTGTGTGTGTGCATATGTTTTTTAATACAAATGGGAATATATGTACATACACACAACATGCATGCATTTTGTAAATTTCGCAAAGGCGGAAAATTAAACAATTAATAAATGTTTACATACAATTTTTATTTTATTTACATTTATTTTATTTAGTTTTCAATAATTTTGAAAATAAAAATTCTGTTAATATAATTTTTTTCATTATTTTATCTCTTATCACTTGGCGTCTTATATACAGTAAAATTGACGGATGAAAGATGTTACAAATGTAAACACAATTTTCACATTTTTAACATATTCCATGCGTTCCTGCAAAATGTACGTAAGTGTAAAAAGGCTATTAATAAAAATTTCAAAATTACTATCTCGTGTAGACTGTTACTTATCGTCATATATACGTCACTATTGAAGAAGCAGCCGGTGTAGACACATTTAAATTAATCGCCATTTTTTTTTAACCGTGAAAGTAAAAATCACTTAAAAACTTTATATTTTTGTTGAAAAAAATATTGAAAAAGTTATAAAAGTACATTATAACAAAAGTTTACATTAAACAAAATATGTCTGAGTATCGTTCGCAATCCCGTGATGGTGGTCGTGGCGGTGGAGGCCGTGGTGATTATAGTGACGATGACCCACCAATGTCTCGTTTGTTCATTATTTGCAATAAGGCTCATACTGAAGAAGACTTTCGTGATGCTTTTTCTCCCTTCGGTGAAATTGAGGATATATGGGTTGTTAAAGATAAACAGACGGGAGAAAACAAAGGGATTGCATATGTTAAATATGCTAAAACTTCTGACGCTGCCAAGGCTCAGGAGGAAATGAATGGCAAAACGATTGGTACATTAGATCGTACTTTAAAAGTGTTGGTTGCCGCAAAGTAAGCTTTATAAACATGTATTGTAATAAATATATTATATTTTAACGTACTTTATATTTTAGTCGCAACCAAGGCTCAAGCAAATCGGATAATGAACATGAAAAATATGTCCGTCTTTTTATAGTATGCTCAAAAACTGCTACTGAAGAAGAATTACGAGATGAGTTTAAACAATGGGGTCCTGTAGAAAATGTTACTTTGGTAAGAGATAAACAATCTGGAAATCCAAAAGGTTTTGGTTACGTGCGTTATCCAAAGTTTTACCATGCTGCCGTAGCATTTGAAAACTGCCCGTCTAAATATAAGGCAGTATTTGCCGAGCCAAAAGGCTCAGGCAATCGCAATCAACGAGATCAATATGGTGGAAGAGATGATAATTCAATGATGAGTAGTCGTGGTGGCAGTGTAAGTGGTTTTGGAGGTGGAAATGGTGGTATGGGGATGGGTGCATCAGGTGGGGGATTTAACAATGGCGGTGGCTTTAACAACGGCTGGGGTAGCAATTCTCTCAACAACGACATGGCGCAATTTTTACGTATGCAAAATGTGCAAGTTCCACAACCAACATGTCTGGAAGTTATTGTTAGCACATGTGTTAATCAAGATCAATTATGGAGATTATTTGATATTATTCCAGGATTAGATTACTGTCAGATAACAAAAGAATGTAAGTACATTCTAGTGCATAAAAATGCTCAATATTTACTTGTATATTTAATACAGATATTGTGTAGGAAGTACACTTATACTTATTGGATTTCAAGCCAAATCTAGTTGATTTGAACTAGTTTTTCCATACAAAACAACATATACTTCAGCACAAACTTTTGTCTAAATCTACCCAAAATCTAGCACATAGCTTCAACAGTGGCATTGTTCATTATGTGGTTTTAATTTCCATTTAGGGCACAAATCTTTTATTAATACAGTAGAATACCGATAATCTATATATATAAAGGAATAACGTTACTGACTGACTGACTTACTGACTGATTCATCATCGCACAGCCCAAACGCGCAGAGCTAGAGACCTGAAATTTGGACTGTGGGTACCTTTCCTTATGTTTAGATCCACTAAGACGGGATTTCGGGAAATTTGGACCCGAAGGGGCTTAAAATGGGCCAAATATGGAAATATCCGAAAGTTAATATCTCCTAAACTAGAAACGATAGAAACAAAATTTAAAAATTAACGTATTTTACACAAAAAATAAGCAGACCCGTGTCTGGCATTTTTTCAAAATTTTAGACCCTTAAGGCTAAAAAAGGGTAAAAACTAAATTTTGATAGTGCCTAGGCCCACTTTGTAACTTCTAAACGAGTAAAGGTACAGACATAGTTCGAAATGCAATCAACAGATACTAAAAAAATATGAATACGTTTTTGCCACTTTTTTGAAATTTGGACGTTGAGGGGTAAAAAAAGGGTTCAAAAATGGGTAAAAATTCTATATTGGTACTTTTTGTAACTTTTGAACCAATAGAGATAAATACGTAATATAAATTGCGTTCGACAGGTATCGACAAAATAAGAATATGTTTTTGATACTCTTTTAAAATGTTGGACCCTTAGGGTACAAATTACATATTTGTAATTTTTAGGTACTTTTTGTAACTTCTTAACTAATAAAGGTAAAAACATAGTTTAATTTGCGTTCGACAAGTCAGGGCAAAATATGAATATATTTTTTAAACTATTCTTAAAATCTAGACCCTAAGGGGCAGCAAAAAGAGTACAAATTTGTAAAGTGGTACTTTTTACGTACTATTTTGTAGCATCTAAACCAATAATGATAGAAACATAATTCAAACTGCGTTCGACAAGTCTTGACAAAATATGAATATTTTTTTATACTTTTTAAAAACTTAAGACCCTAGGGGATAGAAGAAAGGGTACAAATTACATTTTGGTACTTTTAAGGTACTTTTTGTAATTTCTTAACCAATAAAGGTAGAAACTTCATTTAAATTGCGTTTTGCAGGTAATAGTTTAAGAAATAAAGGCACAAAACATCACCTTCACTGAATAAATTTCTAAAACTGCGCTTACGAAGTAGCGGGTCACGTGCTAGTATATTATAAAAGGGACAAACTTCTTTTTATGAATTAGAGGAGTTTTCGAATTAAAGAGATTTCGATTAAACGAATTATATACTGTTTTTACGTGTTACTACGGTTTGAGGGGTAATTTTTACGCCACACTCTTCACAATAATAAGAAATAAACTATTCTAAAGAAACACAAAAAATAAACAGGAATTGCTATTATTATGATTTTTACATGATATATTTTAAATTTGTTAAAGCATATTATCGACTTTTTACCGCATATTTTATGGGCATAAATCCCTTTTTTAAGAGCATGTTTTTGGTTGCCCTGCTGGTAAGTAAAAATAACTATTGGGTACTTGAACATTTAACTATTTGCTAAAGTAACTTACAATATAAGTGTAATATTTCATCGTTATAGCTATTATAATTAATGGCTAGACCAAATTAAGCAATTTCAAAATGAATTTTTTAAAGTTAGAATATCTTCACGATTGAAACTTTGGTCGTACACCCATTGACGCGTTAAAGCTCTTCACTGACTAATGATTTATTAAATTTGTACCAATTTTTTTATGGATTTCTTTTACAGTTCAGTTGGGCAGAATAGACTTTGACAGGCATTATTTTGTTAACTGTTTTTTAAAATTATTTCAGATGGACCACGTACAAATGAAGCAATTGTGGTATACGATAATCCAGAAGCAGCTATATATGCCAAGTTTGTTAAAATTAATTTTTTTTAATTTTTAAGTATTTTATTAAATATTTGAAAATGTATTTTTTAGGGATAAACTACACGGTCTTGAATATCCTGTTGGTGAACGTATAATTGTTAAAGTGTCTGGTATGAGTTCTTCGCGCATAGATACATCTTTTATTGATAGTAGGTGTTAAAATTATACACTTAATATACATATACGGGATTGTGATAGAAACCGATAGTTGTCGGAATCGGATTTTAAAGCAAGCTATAAAAACTTTTGTGTAACTATTTTTTTAAAATTATAATTGAATTCAAACCGGTAATCTAAGAAATAAAAACAAATTATTCAAGGTTATAACTTTGAAATATCTATAGGTCATTTAAAATCCGATTTCGACAGCTATCGGTTTCCATGACAACCCTGATATAATAAAACCCCGTTAAACTTATAAAGAATAGCCTGTAAATCTATGTATATCCTATTAGTCCAATTTATAAACAATTTATTATTTTTTAAAAGTTTATAAAACGAGATTCCAATACGATATCCGTTTTTGAAAAAGAGAAAATATTTTGGGTATTTCTCATAAAACTTGTTTTTGGTTTTCTTAACAATCTATTTTAGAACGCACCAGAAAGGATTCTATTTGCAATGTCCCATTGCCTCCATCACATCCAATGGCATCTAGCGACGCCCCAGTAGCACAACGCTTGTTTATTGTTCTGGCATCGGTAATATAGGTTTAAATAAATAACTAAAGAAATACTTAACATCGTACTTTTTGTATAGAATCTTCCCGTTTCAATATTAAAAAAAGTATTCTCCTGCTGGAAGGGATTAATTGACGTTTACTTACTACCAAATAAAAATTGCGGCTATGTAAAGTATGCTGACAGAGATTCGGCACAAAAAGCTATACAAATTTTAAATGGTGCTGAAGTTTGTGGTTCTAAATTGAAGGTATTTAAAAAGGGCCTAAAATTCGAATTTAAAAATAAATATATTTTTTTCGTTAAGGTAATGGAAGCTGAAGAAAGGGGAAATGGTGTTGGTGGTGGTAGCGATGGTGATAATGGCAGCCGCAAACGTATGCGTCGAAACTAAATGTAAGTTTTTTATAACCAATATATTTAAAACATTTTCTTAGTATTTTGAAAGTTTAAAAGCTTTAGTTCTACTTAAAACGAATTGAAAGGTAAGTAAATTGTAGCTTTAATTTTTAACAAATTAATATAAAAATTTTTATATTCATAGACTTGGACTTTTCGATAGCCTTAATGACTTACGAAAGTCTATATACTTTGTTTTTAATTAAAGCTCTGACCATATACGATTGCAATATAATTTTTGTTTTCTATTTTCACAGACATCATTTAAAGAAACGAATGTACTAAACATAAACTGAAAGAAACAAAAATAAAATTACTTGAATGATTATAAACTGACAGCTACGGAACTTTTAAATACCTACAACCACTGGAAAAAAGAAAACGAAACGGATAAAAAGGGCAATAAAAACAAAGGACTTGTAAGTGAAACATGGACCTTTTTTTATACCACTTCAAACGAAATTCCTCATATACACAGACCTCTATCAATTTTTTATTATTACTACAACTGATACTCTACCTAATATGATATGCTCAACTTTAGTTTCATACAAACATGTTATGACAAGACAACCATGGTATTTAAAAATGGAAAGAGTATTAAAAATTAGGCATATACCATATACCTAAAAAATAAAAACGTGACGATGCTGCAAACACAAATAACTAAAAACATTAACCAACACAAATTGTAACACTACTACCTACCCTTTACAGAAAAATTAACTAAACCAGAACATAACAAAACATCGATGTTGAAAGCAGAGACGTTTTAGTCAATTTGGACGATGAAAATACAGAAACAAATTCCATTTCCACATACGCATTTAATCTATGTGTATAGTTAGTTGTGACTTACATAAATTTTTCTTGTACATTTTTTCCACGTAATTTGTATTCTTAATTCGATTCTTTTTTTAATATTTCATTCAAAAAATATACATTAAATATGATTATGATTTAGTTTATTAATGATTCAAATAATTATAATTAAAACCCCCATTTATATTCTTCGTATTCTACAATATAAAATAAATATATATCAAATAACTTGCATTTTTATTTATTTCTATTTAACGTTTTATACTGGTGGCTTGGTGAAACTGGAGAAAGACCAGTAGTATAATTTTTGGTAATTGACCAATGTTTAAAATTTATTATTGAATCTTCTCGAGCTAATAATGTTTAGGTTTGAAAAGGATTTGAAAGCGCGAACATTAAATTGTAAAAAACAAAAGTTTTTTACGCGGACTTAACAAAATTTGCGTTATAAAAAAAGCAAAACTCAGCTCAAAAAAGGATAGATGGTAAAAAAATAAATGCGAGGCATCCAGACTAAGAAATATGCTTAACTCCACTTTATTGTTAGTTGTAACCCCGGAAAAAGTTGGAAGAGTCGGAAACGATGTTAATGGTATAATTTCACTTAAGAACCTCTAGTTTAGTTTAAAAATGTTCATTTGATGATTGTTAACAGCTATGCTAGGAAGGATTTTTTAGTGTGGAAGAACATTTTTTTTTAAATAGAAAAAAAATACACGTTTGAAAAAAACCCAATTAAGAGATGAACCCGAAACATTTGCACAGTTACACATAGTGGTGAGCGTGTGTGTGACTAGGGTGTTTGTTCAAAACACCATATCTATACGTCGATTTTTTTTGTGTAACGGCTATTTAAATTATAAGTTTGGAGCCTGAATAAACGAGTATTTTAAATTAGAAATAAAAACACAACTAAAATTTATAATTTTGAAATATCTATAATACTACGTTTCCATCTACGTGATTTGCGCCAAATCATTTAATTTGCTCAAATAAAGTAATTTGCTACATGATTTCCCATATATTTTTCATACGAGCAAATCATCTCAAATGACTTGATTTGCTCAAGATTATTTCGAAATTTGTCTATGCAACACTGCGCGGAGGCTATTTTTACAAATGCAACTTTGGGGAATCCATTTTTGGTGAGTAGCAAATGCGAAAAAATGACAGCTGATTGCAAGGAGCATGCATCAGGTGGGAGCAGTTCTACAAAAACAACTTAATTTGTAATAAGAATGTCAAGACAGATAACAAAAACTCACAAAATCTTTTTCCTTCTTTTAAGCTTTTTTTAGAAAACTACAGTTGTTGTTTGTAAAAAAGAATCAAATACATAAACATAAACAAAATTTGATATTTTAATAACGAAACACCGGTTTCAGCTGAATAACCGAGGCCACCTGATATATGTGTCAGATTGAATTCGAACATAAAATTACTTACAACGTAATGGAAACACTTCGAAATGATTTCCTCAAAATTACTTAATTTGCTTATAATGGAAACGTACTATAAGGCATTTTCAAATCCGATTTCGACAGCTATTGGTTTCCATGACAACCCTGAATGGCTGTATTATTAAACGCAGGGTTCTTTGTATCACGAAATTTCAAATATTTCCTGACAGCAAAGCTGCAGGTTTTGATAACGCCTTCTGCTATCAAATAAATGCTGAAAGCTATATTAATGCATTGAAATCGGAGAACATTCCTGCACGATTGGTATTCTGTAAATGGTTCGATTTGCCGCATTGAAACAGGTTTGTTAACTCGATTAAAATCGTATATTCGGTTTAAAAGCGAGAAATTTACTCGAATACCGTTTACCGGACTTTTTTCTGTTGAATTTTGACCTCAATTATGGTATTTAGTGCATTCTTCCGTTAGTCCATTAGCAACCTAGCGCCTGCTGAGCTCAGCACTGGCCACATAGCCCCAGCCACCCTGTAGTCAATCACTAAAGATTAATAATAACGACCCTTTGATGGTCTCACAGCTTCTTCCTTAATGTCACATCTAGGGCCGAGACACCACAAGCCAGCCCTTCGAAAATTTCATAGCCAAATTTGTCTTAGTGTCCTGTTCGCCCACTGAAGATATATAATAATGGCCCTTTGACGGTCTCTTAGCTTCTTCCTTATATGTCACATCTAGGGACGAGATTATCGGAAATTTCATAGCCAACTTTGACCCAGTGTTCAGAAATCCAGCAAAGTCTGACGTTGAAGGTGCTCATAATCCCAACATGGGCCTTCCTACAGTCCTTCGTCAGCTTAGACCTGATGCAATGCATCTTTACGGCCCTTAGGGCCGCCTGACTCAACATAAATATGAAACTTACTATCCCTTGGAACTGTTCCAGTTTACCGCCTCTGGTTGAAAGCCTCAGCCCTTTCCTATTAAATTTTACATTTGTAGAATGCAGCACTAGGGTGACCATTCGTAATGATTTCATCAGTACATGTACTGTTTTTTGGTTAAGTGTACTAATTAAAATCTGTGTACTGAAATGTACTAATATTTGAGAAAAATTACTGATTGTACTGATTTTTAAAATTGAATTGAAATTGAATGAATTTCAAAGTTTTTAAATTCTATTCTAATTTTTTTTTTCTCAAAATACTTAAGTTACCACCAAACTACATAGTTAACCCAACATGCATATACGCATGAAGGGACGCAGCTGAAGCTTAAACGTTTATTTGACACGAGCGATTATTTCGCGACTCTTTTTTTATCCCCCAGACGATTGTTGTTTGGCTCTTGCAAATGATGGTCTAACAAGTAATTTTGACGATTGCTAAACAAGAAAATCTTCGTTTATGTGTTTTTGAGATCATTGTACTTAATTTTTCAATTTATATTTTTTAGCAACATTTTGACAATTGTTGTACGGAAGCTTTTTTGGTAACCAGTGTCGTCGTTTGAACATTCGAACCATAGATTATTAAACTTTGTGATTTGTATGATCCCTAAAAGACTGTTAATTACCAGCCATACAATTAGCTGCTGTTTTTTGTGAATTGTTGGGCTATAATCGCTTTTTGAGTTTTCTTGCATTAAAATAGGGACTAAGTTTTTTAAGTTTCATTAATAAAAAACTAAGTTTGAGATATAAAAGTTTTTAATTCTGCTATTAATTCAAGCAATACTATTCAGAAAACCTAGTTCCTTTTAAAAAATTTTTATTTGGCTAAAATAAATAAGAAAGAACGCGAAATATCCTTACAGCCAAATAAAGAAAAAAATTGTTTTCTTTGATGTTAAAATTAACAAACAAATCCTATTTTTTCCGAAATACACCATGGAGAATAAATATTGCAGGTTTATGTTAAAATAGTAAACGACATTTTATGTGTCGATTATGTACAGCATCCCAACTTCAGTTAGTTACCCAGTGGCAACCAACACTACTCGGTTGCCACATTGTAAAAGATTTGTTAATTAAAATTGGCAACAGTTAGTCGTCAGTTGGCATCTGTAATATAATTTCGGCAGCCAGCAACCGAACTAAAGTATGGTTGCCATACGTAAACGACACGTTAAACGGATTATAAAAAACATTAAAAGAATTAGATTATTAATCATTTGTAGCTTTTTTGATAAAAAATCGAACTGTTTTAATTAATAAACTTTTTTTAACTCAATATTTTTTGTTGTATTTTTTCTTACAAAGTTAACTTGCTTTTTAGCTACAACAACACAAGACGGAAGGACAGACATGCTTAAATCAACTTAGCAAGTCATTTTAAGTCGATCCCCATAACCGAAAGTAGTTCTTAGACAATAAAAAGTAAAAAAACTTTTTATTTAAAAAAAAAATAAAAAGTGTACTGATTTCGAACCAGAAATAAATGGTCACCCTAAGTATGCATTGAGTCTCTTTTTGGCCCTGATCATTCATTTTTTGTAACAGCTAACTATCATGGATAAACCAGAAAAACTTAGCCTTTCATGCCATTCGGAAAGTCGAATTTTGGGCGACTCGTTCGATCACAGCGGCTGTTATTTCCAGAATAACACGAGTAATGGAGGCTTCAAAAGCTTAAGTTGTAGCTAACATATTCCTGATGATTTCAGACTTAACATATTCCCAGAGAAAATACTCTAAAAGTGTGATAGCACACGATCTACATAGGTGGCCAATTTATCGTAGCAACACTTAAGATCAAGTTTCTTAAAAACTCATTGTTTTATGCACTGTATGGCACGTAAACCGTTGAGTTTTTTACACTTCAATATCCTTACCCAAAATATGCAAAGTTATTAAATACGATAAGGCAAGCTGTTGAGAACGACGACGAATAGATTTGTTATGGCCTTTGCGTACACGCTCAGCTACAGATAATATATTCACTTCACGTGCTGGATATGGTCTACTGGAACAAATTATCATCCACTAATGTAAACTAGCACTCAAATTTGGAAATGGTATTGGCACCGCAAGTTCCTCGAATCGCGCGAAAAACATTTTTTACAGAACGCAGTTTTTCGCAATTCTGCTTATTAATATGGAGACACTGTTGTGGTCGTTTTCATGATGACTTTTCAAAGAATAGTGAACAAAATCTGTTTACCATTTTTTAAACTAGTTACGCGTGATCTTAAATAAAACATAATAAAAATCAAACTTCACAATGAATCCCATTAAATATTACGTTATCGGGTCGCAAAAAATTGCTGAAGAAAATACAAACGGATTGCCAAACATATGTATATTCCTGGTTAAACATGCAAATGCTCTCAGTCCACTTCTTTAACATACATATTAAGATTTTAAGGCAGTGATGTACAATAAGTTAAAATACATTGATTACAAAGAAAAAAAGTTACAACTTAAGAAAATCTTCTAAGTCCCTAAAAAAGAGGGTTAAAATATTTCTGTCAAATTATACAATCACATTTATTAAAAAAAATTACTGTTTTATAATATTTTGCGTTTACAAAATTCAAAAATGTTTATGCGAAAAAAAGTTTGATTGTTTTTTGTCTTCCTGTAAAAACTTTAAATATGAACTTATGGTGTTTTCTTTTCTGAGCATAAATGTTGCCATTTTATTTTGTAACACTTTTTTAAAACTACCTAAACCTTTGAAAAGTGGTACATTTTCAGTGACTACAACAGAACAAACAATCACTATATTTTTAGATGAGACCTCGTTTTTTAATTCCATTTTATGATTTCTTTACAGAAATAAAATTTTTTTATTCAACGTCAAAAAACTGATAGCAAAAAAATAGATCTTCTTCTTTTTAAAAAGGCAGTGAGTAACCCTTTGATTATTTTAGGGGCAAAAATGTAGCATTTTTTCATTTTTTTAGGGCAACATTACCAGAAAAGAACTTACAACTCTGTAGCAATGCTGCCTTGCTTTTCAGAAAAGAACAGAAATGAGTGCATAGGGCAGAATAAAGGCAGCATTTCTGCCAGAAAAGAAAACGCCATTAGATGTTTTGCATGTTGAGCCAGCGACATACTCTTATCACAATGAACAGGGTTTAAAACAATTGTTTTAATTAAATTAAAACAATTTAACTTTAAAAACTTTTAATAGAAAGTTGTCATCATACCACAAGAATGACTTTAACTGATTTTGGTGCATGTATTTGTAGTAAACTTTTTCTTCCCTTTTTATAGTCTAACAGTATGTTTCTACGTAAATCATTAGGCTTTTGATGTTACGCAATAGTTTAAAACAAAAAAAGGATTAAAACACTTAATTTTTATAACAAAAAATAAAAGTTCTGTTTATATATTTTACACAATATTTAAATATTGGAATTTCATAAGTACGTTTACATTTTAAAAAAATTTATCCAAAGGATCGTTAAGCAAAGTTTTAAAATGAAATATGATTAATAGCAATTTAAAATGTAGTTATAAATTTAGAAATAAATGTAAAAATATATGAAAAAAACTTAATTGTTATTGCATTATATATTTTTATAACATAGTATAAGAATATTGCTATTATTAGTATTGACAATAAACAAAAAATGATCTTCAACTTATACATTTTTAATCCTTTTTTGGACTTGTATATGCATCAATTGGGCATTCGTTTTGATTTTGTAAACACCATTCTGGCTGTAAAGCTTCAGCCGATATTCCATTTTCTACTAAACGTTCACGATGCATTAGGAGACGAGGTTCAGCCTTACGCCAAGATTCCTTTGGATTTGACCATAAACGTTCAGCCAATGCACTAGCTCTGGGCCAGAAGCGTTGATCTAACGTGTGTTCATCTATTTGTTCGGACCATATGGCTGCTTCGGCTCCCAATACCAATGGTAAATAATCTCCGGCAATTGTCTCCATACGGTTTTCATAAACCTTTTGCCAACCAATATAAGGAGAGCACCAATTATTCCCATCAGCTACCCAATTAGCACCACCGCAATCAAAGTAGAGAGCATCGTAATTGGATACTACAACGCGAAAACCACGTTTAAGAATATCTGTTAACTTTGGATCCATTCCGCTTGTCCATATTTGTATAATATAACGATGTTTGTCTAGATAATCATCTAAATACGGTACGTCAGTTAGGCGACTGGTCCATAAAGTAATCGGAATTTGCTTGCCTTTGGCTGCAATATCCACACGTTTTAAAGCTTCTGCTTGAAAATGACCCCATAAACGAATAAAATCTGTTTCCTGCAAATCCCATCTCCGTTTAGATGTCATCCAATTTCGAATTTGTTCACTACTGTTCCAACAATTAATGGAAACTTCATCACCACCCATATGAAAAACATCTGGATTAAAGAGATCAAACATATCCTGATAGATATCTTGAAGTACCGCATACATATTATCAACGGTTGGATCCAACTGGCCACAGGGCGGTTCTACACAGTAGTCCTTCCAAGGCTGAGCATTAAAGCAAGCCGTCATGTTTTTATGTTGCCAACCTTCGCCTACATGAGCAGGTGCATCAAATTCGGGCATAACACGTATGCCTCTTACGCGCCCATATTCAACTATATCAGCTATATTCTCATGGCTATAAATCTTTCGCGATGAATATGCCCCTAGTTTATAAAGCTCAGGTCTTGCTTTTATTTCCATAGGAAAACTATGTGAATCAGTAATGTGCCAATGGAATGTATTTAACTTTACCATTGCCATTGCATCTTTAAAATAAATTGCAAAAAAAAAAAAATACAAAAACAATTAATTGATGTAATAAGTACTTTTATAAGATACCTCCTGTGGGGTAAATTCATACTTACCCCCTAAGGGCAAATTACAGCATTTGGTTCGAATCGAAATAATACTTGAATTCTATTATTTTCGATTCGAATCGAATGCTTTAATTTGCCCCCAGATTTTGTTTAAATTCGGGCTGTTATAGAAACCGATAATTGTCGGAATCGGATTTAAAAATTCCTTTAAGATATGTTGGAGCCGTGAGTATCGTATTTTTATTTCAAAATTCTAAAAAGCCTTCAAGATATGTTAAAGTTATAAATTTCAGTATCGTGTTTTTATTTCTTAATTAGAATACAAGAGCCAAATTGTCGTATTCGATTCGAATCAAAATTTCACTCGATTGATCGAGTTGTCAATGCTTTAGGTATAGAAATTCTAATAAAAACTGGGGCCAAATCGTCGCATTCGATTCGAATCGAAATTTTAAAATTCTTATTAGAATTCCTATACTTAAAGCATTGACAACTCGATCGATCGAGTGAAATTTCGATTCGAATCGATTGCGACGATTTGGCCCCTGCTTTTAATTTAAGCTTTAAAGTTATAATTTAAAAAGTGGTTACAAAAAAGTTTTTATATCTTTTCTTTTAATTAGGTTTCGACAACTATCGGTTTCCATGACAACCCCGAATACATATGTATTTCGTTTTATAAATAAGGCCCTACTTATGTTTAAAAATAATACGTTACTTAATTGTATTACAGAAAAGTTTCCAATTGCATTTCAGAACGTTCTTATTGTATTTCAGAATTTTCTTTTTGTATTTTAAAATTTTGTTTATTAACCCACAAATTGTTTAAAATTTTAAAAAATTGTTACCAGAAGTGTTCATTTACTCAAATTTACTCAAAAAAATTGCACTGAGAGAGAATAAAAAACTGAGATATTTAATTCATTCGTTTACTTTTCCAAAAAAATTCAATAATACTGAGTAGTAAGAAATTACTCTCAGAAAAAACTTTTGTATCAAAAGTACGCGAACGGAAATCTTTTTAAAAATGTAACTATAGAAACAGCACACATTTTTAAAAATACAAATGTTATTTTGCAAAAACTGTTTATTTCCTCAAATTTGTTTTTCTATTTAAACAGATCTTTACAAAACTTAAAACAAAGATTTACTTTGTTAAATATGTACTTTGTTTATTTGTTTACATAAGAACACTAAGTTTCTTTTCTTAACTTTTTTACCAGCAGAAAAACGTCAAGTAAAACTTTTAAAATACTCAGTAAAATAACTGTTACTTAACGCTCTTAATTTGTTTTCTTTAGTTAACACTTTTTTGTAAACGAACGCAATTGAGTAAAAAATATTAAAAACTTTGGAAAAACTTTAGGTAAACGAAATGAACTAATAAAAAAATAGTTAAAAATTGTTACTTGTATGAATATTTTAAGCAGCTGTATAGTGTTTATTTACACAAAAAGTTCCCTGCAAGAATTTACAATAACAAAATACATTTGCTTACAAATTTTTGCTGGAAAAGCGTTCGTTTACTTTTGAATATATTTCTTTTGTTAAATTTCTTTTTACTCTCCCGTTGCACGTATTTACTAGGAAGTTATTGAACACGCCTATCATTTCTTATTAAATTTTAAATTTCTGAAATTAAATAAGAAATTTCAAACACGCCATTCAGACTATGTTACTTGTAACACGTTACTGTAACATGTTACATTTATTTATAAGCGAAGGGAGTAGAGAAGGCAGAGACGTTACAAAAGTAACACGATTTCTGTTTTTCGTGTTAATTTTCGGCGTTTCTCTGTTGACGTTTTCGTTTTTTCTTCTATTTTTCTTTATTCTCTTTCGTATATCAAACAGGAATAATCCCTCAATTAATTAATTGAGGAATCCACTTATACTTTTTAACAAATAAAAAACGAATAATTTTATTTTCTTTGACACATATAACAAACATATACACAAAAATATGCCATTATAATGACAGTCAAAACATTCAAGAAGAAGAATAAACAACGAAACCAAAACAAAAAATAAAAAAAGAGACAAGTTTGTAGTAACATATTGTAACTGCTTGAAGTTTTTGGAAGTTACTTTAAAACGAAATAAGAAAAGAGACATGTTACATAGTCTGAATGCCGTGTAAAACGGATAAAAATATTATAAAATTGAATTGCAAATCTACATATGTGCGCATATATGTTTTTAAGCGGTTGGTTTCCTTACCTAAGGTCCTTTTAATTGCTGTTACACTATAGAAATTTCTTGATGTATCTAATAAAACACCTCGCCATTTAAACGCTGGCTTGTCGTATATTTTAACTGTGGACACAATCTGCAGTTCCCATCTTATGTCATCATAAACGATTAATTGATTCAATGTTTCTAGAGCATGGCGTGCTCCAAAATATGTTTTTGCTTTTATATTTGCAAATACTTCGTGGTTCCCCGACGTTTTTATTTCTAGTTCATAACTTTCATCTGTTTCTAATGTTAATCTCGGCTTTTCGTTATTATGTATATCATTTTCTTCCAAATCGACAATTATTTTAAGTGGATACCCTTGTCTCTTTAACAAATTCTTATTAGGAACCTTATTTTCAATCATATTCATGAAACGTTCACGATTTAATTCCCAGAGTTTAACTTGATGATGATATTTAGGCAAGTAAAACTCAATTGTATTAAGATCAATATGTAATACAAATGAATCAAATTCTTCTAAAACCGTCGGTTTTGGCCATAGTGTGCCCACAGAATCACCGCAAAACAGTCGACATACTGGCAAACTGATAGCTTTGTTCCATGAACTTTCATTTAACTCCACCCTAAGGCACTTGCTTTGCCGACATTCATATCCAAAAATAAGGCTGAAATATTGAAAGGTTTAAGGATGTACATTAGGGGTGACAGCCAAATTTTTTTTATTCAATTTCAAAGTTTGCCGGTCGGAATATTGTGACACTAGGTCTGAAAGTTTGGCCTTAAAAATTTCATCGAGGTTAAAGTTCAAATATAAGCAAATTTAATTGTTTATATAAAACAAAATTTTAAAACTCGTTACTTTGACACATTATTTTTTAATGCTTTAGTGATTTAGGGTCGTATGCAAAAAAAAATTTTAAATTTAAAGTAGACTTTAAATACAGGGGGCAAATTACGGCATTCGATTCAAATCGAAATTTTAAAATTTTTATTAGAATTCCTATATTAAAAGCATTGAATTGATCGATCGAGTAGAATTTTGATTCGAAACGAATGCCGTAATTTGCCCTCTGATGTTGTATGAAAATTTGGTTTTAAAAACCTTTTTTATATAAAAAAAAATTTTTTTTTTTGATACGGGCCTTATTTATTTTAACGAGAAGAACAATAAAACGGATTATTTGGAAATTAACCCTGGCAAGTGATTTGTGTCTAATTTACCCTCTAAACTATATTATTGCTAAAGCTATATTTACACTACCTAAGTTATCATCTGTTTCACAAATAAGTATCATTTGTATAGTGTAATAACATGTCTATTTTAATTTGTTAATATTTTCGTCTTATCTCAGGTGAAAATAGAACGTGTTATATTTTCAAATTATTTAACGTCTGAGCTTTAAATGTAAGTTTTAAAAAGCTACTGCATTAAATGATTGGTGTTGTTTTGCCATAATCTTAATACCAGGTTAACAACTTTTAAAATTAGTGAACTAAAACTAGCTTAAATCATTAAATTTTATTTATTATTCAGTGTAAATGAAGTTTTAATAAATTTGTGATATAAAAAACTATTTTTTTATTTATCTTTTGTTATCCATAGTTTTCTAATTTTATGACTTCCGACTTCAAACATCTCAAAAAATGCAAAAAAGTGTCAGAAATGTGAAAAAGTCTTTTTTTACAACATAATTGACTTTCATTCTTTTTTGAGACCTGTCAAACGCAATATAAATTTTGTTTCTATCTTAATTTGTTCAAAAGTTACAAAAAACACCAAGTAGTATCATAGTAAAGTTTTCACCCTGTCTCTTCCCTTAGGATCCAATGTTTCGAAAAAGTACCAAAAACATATTTATATTTTTTGAGTGCTGTTAAAAGCAATTTGCATTTTGTTTTTAAAAATATTGGTTCAGAATTCAAGTTGAATTTATTTAAAATTTATATGTTTAGAAGTTCTAAAATTTACCTGAGCAGTTTTAAAATATAGTTTCTTCACTCTCTTGCTGCTTTAGGTCTAATATTTCAAAAAAGTATAAAAACCATTTATATATCTCGAGACCGGATTCTACCCATGTATTCTCCTTAGAATATTTCAGAAAATTACCAAAACCAAATTCATATATTTCGAGACCTGCCCAACGCAGTTTGGATTTTTGCCTATATATTTATTCGTTTAAAAGTTAAAAAACAGTGTCTTAACAGTACCAACATAAAATATTTGCCCCTTTCTTAACCTCTAAGGGTTAAAACATAAAAAAAATTAAATTTAAAAACTGTTTTCATAGTTTTTGAGACCTGTCAAACGAAGTATGAATTTTGGTCTATCTTTTGTGGATCAAAAGTTACAAAATAGGCTTAAGCAGTATCAAAATGTACTTTTTAACTATTTTACCCTTTAGGGTCTAAGATTAAAAAAAATGCGATACCTTTTAAATTTTCTTTTTATAGTGTATAGTTAAGATATCAACTTACTGATTTTTCCTTACTTGGTATATTTCCCATCTTATTGGATATGTAGAAGTACCCACAGCTCAAATTTCAATTTCTAGTTTTTTGCGTCTGGGCTGTGCGATTATAAATTTGTAAGTTTTAACGCTATTCCTTTATTCACCCCTTATGTACATACATACGCACATAACTGATCGGTATTTTAAGAATTAATTGAAAATTGTAATTTTTTTAATATAAACCCCGAAAAGCTCATGGAAAGAAAAAAAAATCACGTTAAAGGAAAAATGGCTTGCCAATAGCGAAGTGTTTAAAACCACGTGTTAAGAGTTTTATTTCTACGGTCGGAAAAAAAGAGGTCGCAAGAACCTAAATGTTTTTTAATTGATTTTAGTGTGCTAAATTGAAATCTGTTTTAGAAATGTATTCTGCCTTCACATAAGTGAGTCACATAAGTAAGTCATTCCGTTTGTAATTTCCATCCCTCTGCGACCCCATAAAGTATATATTTTCTTGGTCCGTCTGTCCGTGTTATGGTTAAAATCAACTTTTAATGCGCCCGAAGTCGCATAAACCCGTAAGTGGTAACAAACCATCAAAAATATCTGCAAAAAAAAACGATGTATGCACATATAAGCCAGCAACCACGACTAAAGTCCTTGGGCAACACCCACCCGCTATCTCAAACGATGAGAAGCGGCTCCCAAGACATCCCAAGACATCCCGTTCCATCCTTGCACAATTGAGATCTGGATAGTGCAGTATCCTGAACTGCTATCGTGAACGGATTATTTCCGGCACACTAAATCAGTGCCCTGACTGCCTCCAAAGTCCTCATGACTCAGTGCATTTGTTTAACTATCCCAATAGGCCAACTAACTTACGCCTAATCGACCTATTGATGAAACCGACTGAGGTGGCACAATTTCTCCAGCTCCCAATACCACCACCTGACTGACAAACGCCAATTTTAAATATATTTTCAGGAAAAAACAACCGTCAACAGTGGAACTGTTACAACAACAACCTCTGTTTAATTCTCTAAAATTTGTACATAAAAACCTCTACAACTACACCAGAGTTGCACCTATACGGGTGCAATGTAGGTCTAACTCCCATTAATTTTTTCTCGCGAACATTTTTGTAGAAGATATACTCCATCTCAGCCCCTACTAGAGTTGCCATACACACCCTGGTAAGGGCGCACAGCTTCCAGGGTGCTCCAAAGGTCAAATGTAAGACTGACCCCAATTGACTATTCTTCACAAAAATGTATGTTGCAAATACTCTCTATTTTTATTTTGAAAAAATTACGGTAAAAACCCCAACAACTTCCTCGGAGTCCCTCTTAAAGGAGTAAAATGTATTGCAGACCCCCACTAGTGTCTTCCTTCCAAACATATTCTTAGAACATACCCCCTAAATCTATCGCCTAAGGAAACTCCCATACAAAGTTGGGGAAATTGTTATAAATTCCCCCCTACAGCTTACAGGGTGCCCGTGGATAGGTCAAATGTACGACGGACCCCAACCTGTTTTTCCTTGCAAACATTTTCCTAAAACATACTTACCCTCTATCTCTACCACTAAGGGGGCGTCATACAAAATTTGAAAAAATTAAAGTAAAAGCCCCTCCACGTTGTGAAAGTGAAATATGTATATATATGATTTGGGGCAACCGAATATAGCGCACTTACTTGTTTTAAATTTTGTCTGCTGTTTTATTCCTAACGAAAATCGTAAAAAGTTTCCCGGGACCACTTGCCATTAAATTTTTTGTCACGTGCTTTAACATCTTAGTAGAAATTTTTACTTAATTTATATGAATGCTTTTGTATATCAGTTAGGTTTCAATATTAATTATATGTTCCTTTTACTCTAAAATTGACATTTAATTAAAAAAAAAATATATATTTTTTTCCTTAACAACCAAACAAATTTATGTTAAAAACTGATGGAAATGATGTTCATACATTTAAATGTTTAAGTTAGAGATGACAGTAAAACGAATTTTATATTAAAAATTAACTTTTACTTACTCTTGGCTTGATCCAAATAAATATTTAGTATTAAATACTAAAAATAAAATCCAAAATGACATTAACCTCTGCATTGTTATTAAAAACATTATTTTCGTACACATGCAATGCACATTTTAGCTTGACTGTTTGTAAATATGTAACTGCAAAAACAAAAAATATGTGTAATCTTAATTAAAAAAGCTTTAACTTATGAATTTTTTAATACATGTACATAGTATCTATATATTCATACGTATGTAAACTATGTTATATTGGCTGCCTACAGGTAGCCGAGCTCTTCAGACACTAACCACGTAAGATGTTGTATTCAATAGATTTGCGGTGGGAATGCTTAAAAAAGTAAATAATATTTGATTTTAAATTGTTTGTTAAACAACAAAAATCAATATACAAACATACATATGTAAATCAAGTCACTTAATTTAAGTGTGAACGTTATGTTAGGCTATGTCGAACTTTAAACACCCTTCACAGTTGCTTAGGCATGCAAAAAAATATATTATTCTTGGGGAAATGCGCTCCCAACTAAAAAAAATCAAAACAGAAAATAAAAATGTTTCTTGTTTTTTGATTTTTTTAATGCTTTATGTTGGTCAGAATGGTCATTAACTGTAATCTGTTATTTCTTCTATTATTTATACACGACCCTTGCTTTGTGCTTAAGTTACTTACTAATTAAACGTCCGGATATATCTGTAAGCCTATTTACACTGGAGCACATAATGAGGGTAATGTTACATTCGAGAAAGCCGAAAAAAGCGCTCTTTCTTGCTAATAATCCGCCTGAAACTACAGGCAGTAAATTTAAAAAATAAATTAAAAATAGATATTTATTAGAGCTTTTTGAAAAATGACCCTAAAATTTTGTATTGAAAGAACCAAAAACAATTTTGGGCCATTTCTCCTATTTTTTTTTTGTCATTTTTCATTTCTAAAATCCCGGTGATTTTTGATTTTTGGAATCACCCCAAATTTCTTTAATGTTTGTGGCGGCCACTTTTCATTTTAAAATTTTTCAATACTTTGAAAAATGGTTTAATGAAAAATGACCCCGAAACACTAAATTAAAAATGGCCCAATTTTGAAAATTAAAAATAATCCAATTAAAAAAATGCAAATTGGCACCAAAAAGGGAAAATTGACAAAAAAAAAAGCAAAAAATTTTCAAGGAAAGGAAAAATGGCCCAAAATGTGAAAATAAAAATGGCCCAAAAACAATTTAAAAATACGAATCAAATTAAAAATTGCCCCAAAGTTAAAGGTATAAATAGCTTAACGTTTTTACATAAATGGAGCAAGGTTAAGTAAACGTAGCTGATTTTGGATAGTTGTCATAACATTTCGTGTCTAGAAAGAAATTATTTTTTTTAATGTGCTAAGGGTTCGCGTTAGAAGGGTTTTGGATAGCCGGCATTCTGCCAGGGACAAAGGCTTTACACTCTAGTGGATTTGAGCCGCCGGCTTCGCTGCAGCTTTCGGCAAAGGCGTAGAGATAGAAAACATCACCGGTGGTTTTTTGCACTGGCTTCGCTAAATAAAAGTACTTTTGTAGTTGTGCCCGGCCGAAGGATTCAGCGAAGCCGGCGATTTGAATCCCCATGAGTTGTAATTCATTGCGCTCGGCCAAAGCCAAGCTGTCTAAAAACCTTTTTGTAGGCTATTTTTAATTGAACCATTTTTCATAGTACTGAACAATTTAAAAATTAAAAATGGGCCCAAAAAATTTTGGGTGATGAAAAAAAATGAAAAATCACTACCCCAGTTCATGGTACATGCCCCAGTTTTAGAAACGAAAAATCACTTCAATTTTATAAATGAAAAATGGCCCCGAAAACAGGAAAAATTGCCCTTAATTCTTGTGTTGCTGTATTCAATATAAAAATCTTGGGCCATTTAAAATTTTTACTTTGAGGTAATTTCTAATATGGGCTATTTTTTTAATTTAGCTTAATATTGAAATTATTTTGGGGTAATTTTTCATTTTCAAATGTGGGTCCATTTTTCCTTTCCATTAAAACTAATTTTTGGGGCAATTTTTCCTGTAATTTTTTGGGCTATTTTTTCTGTTTTTATACCCTTCACATAGTGATAAGGGCATATATCACTTTGTCATTCCGTTTGTAATTTCTTTATTATTCATTTGCGACCCCATAAAGTATATATATTCTGGATCCTTATAGATAGGGAAGCCGATTTAGCGATGTCCGTCTGTCCGTCTGTTGAAATCAAGTTTCCGGAGTCAAATAAAAAGATACAGACCAGTTAATGGTGTCAAACTATTAGAAATATCCTGGAGACAATCCCTATTTAAAATCAGCAAAATCGGTTCACTATTGACCGAGATATAAGCGAAAACCCAGAGTAACACATTTTTTTTAGGACAAAATCCGTGCATATATCCCTATATATGTATCTCAGTAAGTATAGTCACTCTTGCCACAAAACTTGGCACGGATACTCCCAAAGAAGGGACCTAAATAATGGGAAAAGTTTTTTTAGATTGGACCAGGGGAAGGGGTAGTTTTCCTACAATTGCACAAATTTGGTGAAATATTTTATGCGCTATATCTCGTAAACTATAACAGCTATCGACTTAAAATGTTCTTAAAAAAATAATTGTACGCAAAGATCTACACTTAAAAGAAAAAATTTTTTGAGTGGGGGCAAAAAAAGGGGTAGCTCCCATACAAATCGACAATTATTATAAAATATTCGATACGCTATATCTCGGAAACTATAACAGATATCGAAATGAAATGTTCTACAAAAAGTAATTGGGCGAGAATGCCTACGCTCTAAAGAAAAAATTTTTTGAGTGGGGGCAAAAATAGGGGTAGCTCCCATACAAATCGATAATTATTATAAAATATTCGATACGCTATATCTCGGAAACTATAACAGATATCGAAATCAAATGTTCTACAAAAAGTAATTGGGCAATAATGCCTACGCTTTAAAGAACAATTTTTTTGAGTGGGGCAAAAAAAGGGGTAGCGCCCATACAAATCGACAATTATTATAAAATATTCGATACGCTATATCTCGGAAACTATAAAACATATCGAAATAAAATGTTCTACAAAAAGTAATTGGGCAAGAATGCCTACGCTTTGAAGAAAAATTTTATTGAGTGGGGGCAAAAAAAGGGGTAGCTCCCATACAAATTAACAATTTGTATGAAACATTCGATACGCTATATCTCGGAAACTATAACAGATATCCACATCAAATGTTCTACAAAAAGTAATTGGAACACAAGGCCTACGCTTTAAAGAAAAAAATTTTCGGATAGGGGGTGAAGAAGGGATAGCTCCCATACAAATTTACAATTTTTATAAAATTTTCGATACGCTTCTTCTGGAAAACTATTACAGCTATCGACTTCGAATATTCTACAAAAAGTAATAGTCAAATAATTCATACATTTTGGAAAAAAGTTGGAGAAGAGCAGCGGGACTAGAACATTTAATAAGTTTTATTAACCTTTAAATATGGATAATGTCGAAAACTTTTACAACTTTCGACCTCAAATCTTCTTCATCTATTTCTATTATTCATACGAACGTTAAAATTTTGTTATTTTTTCTATGGGCTTTAAAACTCGCACAAGGTTTTTTATTATATTATTTGCAGTACAAAATTACTCGGCTGGGTATATTTAAAGACCAATGTGAAGGGTATATAAGATTCGGCACAGCCGAATGTAGCGCTCTTACTTGTTTTTTTTTTTTGATAATTTTTTATAGTTTCTGAAATTGGGATGATTTTTTATTTTTGAAATTGGGGACATTTTTTAAGGAGTAATTAATTAGATGTGTAGCCTCTTTCTTTTTATTTATCCGCTAGAAACCATATGCGATAAATTAAAAAATAAATTAAGTACGAGAAATTCAAAAGATGTATGGATGGATGGATGTTTTGTAAGTTATTTTACTTACAGGTTTTTTTACCTTTATAACAGAAATTTACAATACGGTCTACACATTTTACTTAAGTACAACATACATACATAGATATCGACATTTTTAATGCAAACTAATGTAGGTACACTTCTTTTTCTACAGGAGAAGTAAAATACATTTTCAAAATCAATAATAATTAGGTATTTTGCCAATTTTAAAAAGTCACCGTTGATGATAGCAAAAAAAATATTTAATTTTATGTGACCATCCAGTTTACTTAAATCAAAAACTCGACTTCAACATTTTTTGTTTATAAATAGATTATGAAAAAATGTTTTTTAGTGATATGCATATGTATAAAAACATTTCAATAACTTTATTTTTTTAATAATTTAATGTTTGCTGCTATAATACTTTTTCAATATTAGTTATAATAAACAACGTACATACATATATGTATGTATATGACATCATCACCTAACAACTGTATATATGTTCATTAAGGTGGGTCAAATTGTATGGATGAAAAAACCTGATGATAAATCGTATAGAAAAACTAAAATTTACAGCATATGTATTAAGTCAAGTCCCACCCTGTGAAAATCCACACAAAGATTTACATTAACACTTATGAATTAAAAAATATGGAAAATTTTCAATATTATTTGAATTTATATTTTCTCCTAAAAAATACAAAGAAATATTTGAAAATAGCAAGTAAAATCCCTGCAAACACCGTTAAGAGATTCAAAATTGATTTAATAATGATCGGGTTACAAATGCTTAAATGTTTACCTGTGTGAAGATAAATACGTATTTGACTAGCAGAGACAAAAACCACAATTTTTAGCAAAGCCAATTTTGGAGTTAACATAGCCATGTTACGCATTTAACAGAGCTCATGTTAACAATTTACTTAATCAAATAGGTCAGTACCAGGAAATAAATCCCAGTTTCCAGACCCTTCCATATGGAAAACGTGATCGAAATATTCCTTATTAAAATTAGAATAGTCTGATAGCTAATATATTCTTAGACAGCATATAAAATAAGTTTAAAAATAATTATTTTTTATGAAAACCCTTCGTAAGATGAACAACTAAAAGGGTCAAATATGGAATGGAATTTATAGACCAAGCGGTGTCCTATTAAATTATGTTACTCATATGTATAAATTGTGTTTTGGAGTTTTTTAAAAAATTTTTAAAAATTTCACTTTGGGAAAAATGATGATATCCTTGAAGGATATTGTGCATATTTGGCCAAGTCTTTCTTTGTCACTCATATAGACTACATGTATAATAAAGACCAAGGAGTGCTCTATTAGACTATATAAGTCATTAGCCTGAATTGTATTTGGGAGTTTTTTAAAAAATTTTTGAAAATTTCATTTTGGGAAAAATGATGATATCCTTGAAGGATATTGTGCATATTTGGCCAAGTCTTTCTTTGTCACTCATATAGACTACATGTATAATAAAGACCAAGGAGCGCTCTATTAGGCTATATAAGTCATTAGCCTGAATTGTATTTGGGAGTTTTTTAAAAAATTTTTGAAAATTTCACTTTTGGAAAAATAATGATATCCTTGAAGGATATTGTGCATATTTGGCCAAGTCTTTCTTTGTCACTCATATAGACCATATGCATAATAAAGTCCAAGGAGTGCTCTATTAGCCTATATAAGTCATTAGCCTGAATTGTATTTGGGAGTTTTTTGAAAAATTTTTAAAAATTTCACTTTGGGAAAAATGATGATATCCTTGAAGGATATTGTGCATATTTGGCCAAGTCTTTCTTTGTCACTCGTATAGACTACATGTATAATAAAGACCAAGGAGTGCTCTATTAGGCTATAAAAGTCATTAGCCTGAATTGTATTTGGGAGTTTTTTAAAAAATTTTTGAAAATTTCATTTTGGGAAAAATGATGATATCCTTGAAGGATTTTGTGCATATTTGGCCAAGTCTTTCTTTGTCACTCATATAGACTACATGTATAATAAAGACCAAGGAGCGCTCTATTAGGCTATATAAGTCATTAGCCTGAATTGTATTTGGGAGTTTTTTAAAAAATTTTTGAAAATTTCACTTTTGGAAAAATAATGATATCCTTGAAGGATATTGTGCATATTTGGCCAAGTCTTTCTTTGTCACTCATATAGACCATATGCATAATAAAGTCCAAGGAGTGCTCTATTAGGCTATATAAGTCATTAGCCTGAATTGTATTTGGGAGTTTTTTGAAAAATTTTTAAAAATTTCACTTTGGGAAAAATGATGATATCCTTGAAGGATATTGTGCATATTTGGCCAAGTCTTTCTTTGTCACTCGTATAGACTACATGTATAATAAAGACCAAGGAGTGCTCTATTAGGCTATATAAGTCATTAGCCTGAATTGTATTTGGGAGTTTTTTAAAAAATTTTTGAAAATTTCATTTTGGGAAAAATGATGATATCCTTGAAGGATTTTGTGCATATTTGGCCAAGTCTTTCTTTGTCACTCATATAGACTACATGTATAATAAAGACCAAGGAGCGCTCTATTAGGCTATATAAGTCATTAGCCTGAATTGTATTTGGGAGTTTTTTAAAAAATTTTTGAAAATTTCACTTTTGGAAAAATAATGATATCCTTGAAGGATATTGTGCATATTTGGCCAAGTCTTTCTTTGTCACTCATATAGACCATATGCATAATAAAGTCCAAGGAGTGCTCTATTAGGCTATATAAGTCATTAGCCTGAATTGTATTTGGGAGTTTTTTGAAAAATTTTTAAAAATTTCGCTTTGGGAAAAATGATGATATCCTTGAAGGATATTGTGCATATTTGGCCAAGTCTTTCTTTGTCACTCATATAGACTACATGTATAATAAAGACCATTAGCCTGAATTGTATTTGGGAGTTTTTTAAAAAATTTTTGAAAATTTCATTTTGGGAAAAATGATGATATCCTTGAAGGATTTTGTGCATATTTGGCCAAGTCTTTCTTTGTCACTCATATAGACTACATGTATAATAAAGACCAAGGAGCGCTCTATTAGGCTATGTAAGTCATTAGCCTGAATTGTATTTGGGAGTTTTTTAAAAAATTTTTGAAAATTTCATTTTGGGAAAAATTATGATATCCTTGAAGGATTTTGTGCATATTTGGCCAAGTCTTTCTTTGTCACTCATATGGACCATATGCATAATGAAGACCAAGGAGTGCTCTATTAGGCTATATAACTCATTAGCCTGAATTGTATTTGGGAGTTTTTTTTAAATTTTTTGAAAATTTCACTTTTTAAAAAATGATGATATCCTTGAAGGATTTTGTGCATATTTGGCCAAGTCTTTCTTTGTCACTCATATGGACCATATGCATAATGAAGACCAAGGAGTGCTCTATTAGGCTATATAACTCATTAGCCTGAATTGTATTTGGGAGTTTTTTTTAAATTTTTTGAAAATTTCATTTTGGGAAAAATGATGATATCCTTGAAGGATTTTGTGCATATATGGCCAAGTCTTTCTTTGTCACTCATATGGACCATATGCATAATGAAGACCAAGGAGTGCTCTATTAGGCTATATAACTCATTAGCCTGAATTGTATTTGGGAGTTTTTTTTAAATTTTTTGAAAATTTCATTTTGGGAAAAATTATGATATCCTTGAAGGATTTTGTGCATATTTGGCCAAGTCTTTCTTTGTCACTCATATGGACCATATGCATAATGAAGACCAAGGAGTGCTCTATTAGGCTATATAACTCATTAGCCTGAATTGTATTTGGGAGTTTTTTTTAAATTTTTTGAAAATTTCATTTTGGGAAAAATGATGATATCCTTGAAGGATTTTGTGCATATTTGGCCAAGTCTTTCTTTGTCACTCATATGGACCATATGCACAATGAAGACTAAGGGGTGCTCTATTATGCTATATAACTCATTAGCCTAAATTGTATTTGGAAGTTTTTTTAAAAATTTTTGAAAATTTCATTTTGGGAAAATAATGATATCCTTGAAGGATTTTGTGCAAATTTGGCCAAGTCTTTCTTTGTCACTCATATGGACCATATGCACAATGAAGACTAAGGGGTGCTCTATTAGGCTATATAACTCACTAGCCTGAATTGTATTTGGGAGTTTTTTAAAAAATTTTTGAAAATTTCACTTTTTAAAAAATGATGATATCCTTGAAGGATTTTGTGCATATTTGGCCAAGTCTTTCTTTGTCACTCATATAGACCATATGCATAATAAAGTCCAAGGAGTGCTCTATTAGGCTATATAAGTCATTAGCCTGAATTGTATTTGGGAGTTTTTTAAAAAATTTTTGAAAATTTCATTTTGGGAAAATAGTGATATCCTTGAAGGATTTTGTGCATATTTGACCAAGTCTTTCTTTGTCACTCATATGGACCATATGCACAATGAAGACTAAGGGGTGCTCTATTAGGCTATATAACTCATTAGCCTAAATTGTATATGAGTGACAAAGAAAGACTTGGCCAAATATGCACAATATCCTTCAAGGATATCATTATTTTTCCAAAAGTGAAATTTTCAAAAATTTTTTAAAAAACTCTCAAATACAATTCAGGCTAGTGAGTTATATAGCCTAATAGAGCACCCCTTAGTCTTCATTGTGCATATGGTCCATATGAGTGACAAAGAAAGACTTGGCCAAATTTGCACAAAATCCTTCAAGGATATCATCATTTTTCCCAAAATGAAATTTTCAAAAAATTTAAAAAAAACTCCCAAATACAATTCAGGCTAATGAGTTATATAGCCTAATAGAGCACTCCTTGGTCTTCATTATGCATATGGTCCATATGAGTGACAAAGAAAGACTTGGCCATATATGCACAAAATCCTTCAAGGATATCATCATTTTTCCCAAAATGAAATTTTCAAAAAATTTAAAAAAAACTCCCAAATACAATTCAGGCTAATGAGTTATATAGCCTAATAGAGCACTCCTTGGTCTTCATTATGCATATGGTCCATATGAGTGACAAAGAAAGACTTGGCCAAATATGCACAAAATCCTTCAAGGATATCATAATTTTTCCCAAAATGAAATTTTCAAAAAATTTAAAAAAAACTCCCAAATACAATTCAGGCTAATGAGTTATATAGCCTAATAGAGCACTCCTTGGTCTTCATTATGCATATGGTCCATATGAGTGACAAAGAAAGACTTGGCCAAATATGCACAAAATCCTTCAAGGATATCATCATTTTTCCCAAAATGAAATTTTCAAAAAATTTAAAAAAAACTCCCAAATACAATTCAGGCTAATGAGTTATATAGCCTAATAGAGCACTCCTTGGTCTTCATTATGCATATGGTCCATATGAGTGACAAAGAAAGACTTGGCCATATATGCACAAAATCCTTCAAGGATATCATCATTTTTCCCAAAATGAAATTTTCAAAAAATTTAAAAAAAACTCCCAAATACAATTCAGGCTAATGAGTTATATAGCCTAATAGAGCACTCCTTGGTCTTCATTATGCATATGGTCCATATGAGTGACAAAGAAAGACTTGGCCAAATATGCACAAAATCCTTCAAGGATATCATCATTTTTCCCAAAATGAAATTTTCAAAAAATTTAAAAAAAACTCCCAAATACAATTCAGGCTAATGAGCTATATAGCCTAATAGAGCACTCCTTGGTCTTCATTATGCATATAGTCCATATGAGTGACAAAGAAAGACTTGGCCAAATATGCACAAAATCCTTCAAGGATATCATCATTTTTTAAAAAGTGAAATTTTCAAAAATTTTTTAAAAAACTCCCAAATACAATTCAGGCTAGTGAGTTATATAGCCTAATAGAGCACCCCTTAGTCTTCATTGTGCATATGGTCCATATGAGTGACAAAGAAAGACTTGGCCAAATATGCACAAAATCCTTCAAGGATATCATAATTTTTCCCAAAATGAAATGTTCAAAAATTTTTAAAAAAACTCCCAAATACAATTCAGGCTAACGAGTTATATAGCCTAATAGAGCACTCCTTGGTCTTCATTATGCATATGGTACATATGAGTGACAAAGAAAGACTTGGCCAAATATGCACAAAATCCTTCAAGGATATCATAATTTTTCCCAAAATTAAATTTTCAAAAATTTTTAAAAAAACTCCCAAATACAATTCAGGCTAATGAATTATAAAGCCTAATAAAGCACCCCTTGGTCTTCATTGTGCATATGGTCCATATGAGTGACAAAGAAAGACTTGGCCAAATTTGCACAAAATCCTTCAAGGATATCATTATTTTCCCAAAATGAAATTTTCAAAAATTTTTAAAAAAACTTCCAAATACAATTTAGGCTAATGAGTTATATAGCATAATAGAGCACCCCTTAGTCTTCATTGTGCATATGGTCCATATGAGTGACAAAGAAAGACTTGGCCAAATATGCACAAAATCCTTCAAGGATATAATCATTTTTCCCAAAATGAAATTTTCAAAAAATTTAAAAAAAACTCCCAAATACAATTCAGGCTAATGAGTTATATAGCCTAATAGAGCACTCCTTGGTCTTCATTATGCATATGGTCCATATGAGTGACAAAGAAAGACTTGGCCAAATATGCACAAAATCCTTCAAGGATATCATCATTTTTTAAAAAGTGAAATTTTCAAAAATTTTTTAAAAAACTCCCAAATACAATTCAGGCTAGTGAGTTATATAGCCTAATAGAGCACCCCTTAGTCTTCATTGTGCATATGGTCCATATTAGTGACAAAGAAAGACTTGGCCAAATTTGCACAAAATCCTTCAAGGATATCATTATTTTTCCAAAATGAAATTTTCAAAAATTTTTAAAAAAACTTCCAAATACAATTTAGGCTAATGAGTTATATAGCATAATAGAGCACCCCTTAGTCTTCATTGTGCATATGGTCCATATGAGTGACAAAGAAAGACTTGGCCAAATATGCACAAAATCCTTCAAGGATATCATCATTTTTCCCAAAATGAAATTTTCAAAAAATTTAAAAAAAACTCCCAAATACAATTCAGGCTAATGAGCTATATAGCCTAATAGAGCACTCCTTGGTCTTCATTATGCATATAGTCCATATGAGTGACAAAGAAAGACTTGGCCAAATATGCACAAAATCCTTCAAGGATATCATCATTTTTTAAAAAGTGAAATTTTCAAAAATTTTTTAAAAAACTCCCAAATACAATTCAGGCTAGTGAGTTATATAGCCTAATAGAGCACCCCTTAGTCTTCATTGTGCATATGGTCCATATTAGTGACAAAGAAAGACTTGGCCAAATTTGCACAAAATCCTTCAAGGATATCATCATTTTTCCCAAAATGAAATTTTCAAAAAATTTAAAAAAAACTCCCAAATACAATTCAGGCTAGTGAGTTATATAGCCTAATAGAGCACCCCTTAGTCTTCATTGTGCATATGGTCCATATGAGTGACAAAGAAAGACTTGGCCAAATATGCACAAAATCCTTCAAGGATATCATCATTTTTCCCAAAATGAAATTTTCAAAAATTTTTAAAAAAACTCCCAAATACAATTCAGGCTAATGAATTATAAAGCCTAATAAAGCACCCCTTGGTCTTCATTGTGCATATGGTCCATATGAGTGACAAAGAAAGACTTGGCCAAATTTGCACAAAATCCTTCAAGGATATCATTATTTTCCCAAAATGAAATTTTCAAAAATTTTTAAAAAAACTTCCAAATACAATTTAGGCTAATGAGTTATATAGCATAATAGAGCACCCCTTAGTCTTCATTGTGCATATGGTCCATATGAGTGACAAAGAAAGACTTGGCCAAATATGCACAAAATCCTTCAAGGATATCATCATTTTTCCCAAAATGAAATTTTCAAAAAATTTAAAAAAAACTCCCAAATACAATTCAGGCTAATGAGTTATATAGCCTAATAGAGCACTCCTTGGTCTTCATTATGCATATGGTCCATATGAGTGACAGAGAAAGACTTGGCCAAATATGCACAAAATCCTTCAAGGATATCATCATTTTTTAAAAAGTGAAATTTTCAAAAATTTTTTAAAAAACTCCCAAATACAATTCAGGCTAGTGAGTTATATAGCCTAATAGAGCACCCCTTAGTCTTCATTGTGCATATGGTCCATATGAGTGACAAAGAAAGACTTGGCCAAATATGCACAAAATCCTTCAAGGATATCATAATTTTTCCCAAAATGAAATGTTCAAAAATTTTTAAAAAAACTCCCAAATACAATTCAGGCTAACGAGTTATATAGCCTAATAGAGCACTCCTTGGTCTTCATTATGCATATGGTCCATATGAGTGACAAAGAAAGACTTGGCCAAATATGCACAAAATCCTTCAAGGATATCATAATTTTTCCCAAAATGAAATTTTCAAAAATTTTTTAAAAAACTCCCAAATACAATTCAGGCTAATGAGTTATATAGCCTAATAGAGCACTCCTTGGTCTTTATTATGCATATGATCCATATGAGTGACAAAGAAAGACTTGGCCAAATATGCACAAAATCCTTCAAGGATATCATAATTTTTCCCAAAATGAAATTTTCAAAAATTTTTAAAAAAACTCCCAAATACAATTCAGGCTAATGAGTTATATAGCCTAATAGAGCACTCCTTGGTCTTTATTATGCATATGGTCCATATGAGTGACAAAGAAAGACTTGGCCAAATATGCACAAAATCCTTCAAGGATATCATCATTTTTCCCAAAATGAAATTTTCAAAAATTTTTTAAAAAACTCCCAAATAAAATTCAGGCTAATGACTTATATAGCCTAATAGAGCACTCCTTGGACTTTATTATGCATGTGGTCTATATGAGTGACAAAGAAAGACTTGGCCAAATATGCACAAAATCCTTCAAGGATATCATCATTTTTCCCAGTGAAATTTTTAAAAATTTTTTAAAAAACTCCCAAATACAATTCAGGCTAATGACTTATATAGCCTAATAGAGCACTCCCTGGACTTTATTATGCATGTGGTCTATATGATTGACAAAGAAAGACTTGGCCAAATATGCACAATATCCTTCAAGGATATCATAATTTTTCCAAGAGTGAAATTTTCAAAAATTTTTTAAAAAACTCCAAAACACAATTTATACATATGAGTTACATAATTTAATAGGACACCCCTTGGTCTATAAATTGCATTCCATAGTTGACCATTTTAGTTGTTCATCTTACGAAGGGTTTTCATAAAAAATAACTATTTTTAAACTTATTTTATATGCTGTCTAAGAATATATTAGCTATCAGACTATTCTAATTTTAATAAGGAATATTTCGAACATGTTTTCCATATGGAAGGGTCTGGAAACTGGGATTTATTTCCTGGTACTGACCTATTTGATTAAGTAAATTGTTAACATGAGCTCTGTTAAATGCGTAACATGGCTATGTTAACTCCAAAATTGGCTTTGCTAAAAATTGTGGTTTTTGTCTCTGCTAGTTAAATACGTATTTATCTTCACACAGGTTAAATGTTTTAGCCGAAAAAAATTTACCTGTGTGAAGATAAATACGTATTTAACTAGCAGAGACAAAAACCACAATTTTTAGCGTTAACATAGCCATGTAACGTATTTAACAGAGCTCATGTTAACAATTCACTTAATAAAACAGGTCAGTACCAGGAAATAAATCCTAGTTTCCAGACCTTACCATATGGAAAACGTGTTCGAAATATTCCTTATTAAAATTAGAATGGTCTGATAGCTAATATATTCTTAGACAGCATATAAAATAAGTTTAAAAATAGTTATTTTTTATGAAAACCCTTCGTAAGATGAACAACTAAAATGGTCAAATATGGAATGGAATTTATAGACCCCCTTAGTCTTTATTATGCATATGGTCCATATGAGTGACAAAGAAAGACTTGGCCAAATATGCACAAAATCCTTCAAGGATATCATAATTTTTCCCAAAATGAAATTTTCAAAAATTTTGAAAAAAAACTCCCAAATACAATTCAGGCTAATGAGTTATATAGCCTAATAGAGCACTCCTTGGTCTTCATTGTGCATATGGTCCATATGAGTGACAAAGAAAGACTTGGCCAAATATGCACAAAATCCTTCAAGGATATCATTATTTTTCCAAAAGTGAAATTTTCAAAAATTTTTAAAAAAACTCCCAAATACAATTCAGGCTAATGAGTTATATATCCTAATAGAGCACCCCTTAGTCTTCATTGTGCATATGGTCCATATGAGTGACAAAGAAAGACTTGGCCAAATATGCACAAAATCCTTCAAGGATATCATAATTTTTCCCAAAATGAAATTTTTAAAAATTTTTAAAAAAACTCCCAAATACAATTCAGGCTAATGAGTTATATAACCTAATAGAGCACTCCTTGGTCTTCATTGTGCATATGGTCCATATGAGTGACAAAGAAAGACTTGGCCAAATATGCACAAAATCCTTCAAGGATATCATTATTTTTCCAAAAGTGAAATTTTCAAAAATTTTTAAAAAAACTCCCAAATACAATTCAGGCTAATGAGTTATATATCCTAATAGAGCACCTCTTAGTCTTCATTGTGCATATGGTCCATATGAGTGACAAAGTAAGACTTGGCCAAATATGCACAAAATCCTTCAAGGATATCATTATTTTTCCAAAAGTGAAATTTTCAAAAATTTTTAAAAAAACTCCCAAATACAATTCAGGCTAATGAGTTATATAGCCTAATAGAGCACCCCTTAGTCTTAAATGTGCATATGGTCCATATGAGTGACAAAGTAAGACTTGGCCAAATATGCACAAAATCCTTCAAGAATATCATTATTTTTCCAAAAGTGAAGTTTTCAAAAATTTAAAAAAAAACTCCCAAATACAATTCAGGCTAATGAGTATTGTATCCTAATAGAGCACCCCTTAGTCTTCATTGTGCATATGGTCCATATGAGTGACAAAGAAAGACTTGGCCAAATATGCACAAAATCCTTCAAGGATATCATCATTTTTTAAAAAGTGAAATTTTCAAAAATTTTTTAAAAAACTCCCAAATACAATTCAGGCTAATGAGTTATATAGCCTAATAGAGCACTCCTTGGACTTTATTATGCATGTGGTCTATATGCGTGACAAAGAAATACTTGGCCAAATATGCACAAAATCCTTCAAGGATATCATAATTTTTCCCAAAGTGAAATTTTTAAAAATTATGCATATGGTCCATATGAGTGACAAAGAAAGACTTGGCCAAATATGCACAAAATCCTTCAAGGATATCATCATTTTTTAGAAAGTGAAATTTTCAAAAATTTTTTAAAAAACTCCCAAATACAATTCAGGCTAATGAGTTATATAGCCTAATAGAGCACTCCTTGGACTTTATTATGCATGTGGTCTATATGAGTGACAAAGAAAGACTTGGCCAAATATGCACAAAATCCTTCAAGGATATCATCATTTTTCCCAAAGTGAAATTTTTAAAAATTTTTTAAAAAACTCCAAAACACAATTTATACATATGAGTTACATAATTTATTAGGACACCCCTTGGTCTATAAATTCCATTCCATATTTGACCATTTTAGTTGTTCATCTTACGAAGGGTTTTCATAAAAAATAAATATTTTTAAACTTATTTTATATGCTGTCTAAGAATATATTAGCTATCAGACTATTCTAATTTTAATAAGGAATATTTCGAACACGTTTTCCATATGGTAAGGTCTGGAAACTAGGATTTATTTCCTGGTACTGACCTGTTTTCTTAAGTGAATTGTTAACATGAGCTCTGTTAAATGCGTAACATGGCTATGTTAACTCCAAAATTGGCTTTGCTAAAAATTGTGGTTTTTGTATCTGCTAGTTAAATACGTATTTATCTTCACACAGGTTCAAAATTTTTGGGGAAAAAATTTTGCCGTTACTAAATGCCTTGTCCGATTGAGGTAAAATTTTACATGTAGAGTTGTATTCGAGTTTAAACTTCGAAGAATAATCAGCCTTATTGTGTTTGGCGTAGTCGTGTCTAAAGTTGTCGTATATGTCACAAAAACGACAAGGGTGCTATTCATATAGCATTGGCGTTTTTGTTAGACGGTACCAAAAAACTAAAAACGACTACGCCAACGCCAATCACAATAAGGGTGAATTTCTCTCTTTAACCCAGGGACTACGATACAAAGTCGCAAAAGAGGCCACCTCAGGCATTATACATTTTTCTTTAAATATTAAAAAAAAATATCTATAGAATTAAAAAATTTAACAACTTTTGTACTTTGGTAGCCATGATTCATCTATATAGTGGTTATTAAAGCCCTTGTTTTGCTGCTGACCTGTGTTATTTTTGTCCAAAAAAGCTTCTTTATTAAAGCTTTAATTTAGTTTCACCTCTCCTATTGTCTGTCTGTAATCAAATCCTAGTTAAATTCCATCCACTTTCCGATTTATGTACTTTGAAACTTTGCAAACCCATTGGGTTTCCGTGGCAATACATTTATATAAATGATTCGAAAAGTAAGTGGGGCTACATTAAAAAAAAATTAAAGCTCGATAGAGTTGATTTTACCAGGCCGATTTGTATCAAATTTTGTGAGTACACTAACACTCTAAAGGAAAAAATCTGATGGCCGTAACATGTCCACAAATATAAATACATGAATCTAAATACAGCTATGTACTTCTACCTATTTTTTTTTAACAAAAATTAAAGCATGCTTTTAAAAAAGATTTTTTTTAACTTTTTTTTTTCTTTTTTAAAAAGCTTTTACCAGACTTACACGATGAAATTACTTCCATGACACTTTTGTCCATGACGCTTTGTGTGTGATCAACTTGAAAGGTGTAGTAGTATATTTATAGTGTATCTATTATTAAGATTATTCTCAGTGTACTTGACATCATTATTTATGTATGTAAGTGTACCATATTTTACATGTATTATTTCTAGAACATTCTATGTAACTAAAGCTATCACATATTCATTGATATATTTGATTGAAAACACTAATGTACTTAGTTTTAAGAACTTGTGTCAATTGTTGAAAAAATATGATTATTCAATAAACATTTGATGAACAAACATCGTTGTATGACTAAAAACTCAGAAGTGGGATACAGAAAAAAAGAATAAATTTTCATCATTTAAAGTAAAAATTGACAAAATTTAAATTGGTTTTAATCGGTTGAGTACAACAATGGACGATATAAATAGTTCCTATTCTATTTCACAATTACGTGCCTGGTTGCAGCAGCTTGGCCTGCCGTCAGTGGGTACTAAGAACGCCTTACTCCTTAGATTGGCTGAAGTACCGGTTGAGCAAAGAGGAGAATGCCCACCTAAATTATTGGATGTCGTAAACGTGGATAGTGACGATGCCGATGACACGCCACAGAATGAAAATGATCGAAGTGAAAATGAAAGCCAGACAAATGAGAGAAAAACAAATGATTGTATTAATAAGGGTGGCGCTTCGAAAGATTGTTTAGCAAATGATCGTGGTGTTGAAGGAGCTTCAGTACAAAATGATGGTAATAAATATACGTTTCAATTGGTGAAAAGAGAGCTGGAAATTATAAAGCGGGAAAAAGAAATTTTACGCAAGGAAAATGAACTACTAAAAATGATAGCAGAATACGAAAGAAAGCGTGTCAGCGATGAAGACATAAAAGAAAAGGTAACGAAGCCAATAGACGTGTGTATCACGAATGAAGAGAAATGCAAAGATGGTAAGATTTCCATGTCTTTCAATATTCTAAAGGACATGATACCCGATTACGAAGGCGGACTGTTTCCAGAATTGTGGATTACACAATTTAAAAGTATAAGCGATAAATACGATGTTGATGGAAATACACTCAAAGCCCTTCTTATGTGCAAGCTAAAGGGTAAGGCTCAGACATGGCTACACTCCAAACCGTATTTTATTTATGAAAGCGCAGAGGAGTTGTTGGGTGAAATGAAAGAAATTTTTTGTACAAAGGAGAACAAATTGGTAATGCGTCGTAAATTTGAGGCACGCAAATGGAAGCACGGTGAAGTATTTACCGATTATTTTAATGAAAAAATTAGTTTGGCAAATAAAGTCGGCGTGGACGATGATGAATTGATCGACAACATTATAGAGGGCATTCCTGATGAGCAGCTTAGAGTACAGGCTAATCTACAATGTTTCGCAAATAAAACTCAGCTTTTGCAGGCTTTTTCACGAATTCAATTGAAGCAGAAACGACAACTTGATAACAAAGGCGATCAATTAGCTGATGGAAACCGAAATTTAAGATGCTACAACTGCAATTCTGTTGGGCACTTTGCGGCAGAATGCCAAAAACCCAAACGCCCAATGGGTGCTTGCTACGGGTGCGGTAGCATGGATCACCGCGTAAATATTTGTCCAGAAAGAAAAGCAGCAGTTAATCTAGTTGATGATGGCGACTATGTAAGGTATTTTAAGATTTATATGAATTCTAGTTTTGATTTTAGCTTTTCTTTAGAATGCCTAATCGATTCAGGTAGCCCGGTGAGTTTTGTGAAGAGGTCTAGTATAATGGATAAAATTAATTTGAATAAACTTTTATATTATAATAAGGAACTTTTTGGAGTTAATAAATCGAAGTTAATTGTTTATGGGAAGTTTGAATGTTGGGTGATTGTTAACAATAGGGCTATAAGTATAGAAATGTTAGTAGTTTCTGATGAATCGATGGGTAGGGATTTTCTGGAGAAAGGAGATTTTAGATTAATATCTGTTGCGGATGGTAATATCTGTAGTGATGATAATTTTGAAAAGGCGATATTATCTATAGATTTAGAGGATAGTGAAAATTTCGATCTTAATGTTGGGAGCGATGTAAACTGCTATGATCGGAATGCCTTGCGAGAGATGTATTATAATTTTTATGTGAAACCTGAACGTCCTCCTAAGCCTAGGGTATATAGTGAGCTTAAGTTGAGGTTGAGTGATGATAAGCCTTTTAACTGCAACCCTAGGAGGTTGTCGTATACGGAGAGGACGAAACTGCAGACTTTGTTGGACGAGTATTTGGACAAAGGGTTTATTAGGCCAAGTGACTCAGAATTTGTATCTCCTACAGTTCTAGTGAAGAAAAAGACTGGGGAATTGCGAATGTGTGTGGATTATCGTGTTTTAAACAGGGTAACGGCGAAGGACAACTATCCGATTCCTTTGATCGACGATCTTTTGGATAGGCTTTCTGGTAAAAAGATTTTTACAAAGTTAGACTTAAAGAACGGGGTTTTCCATGTTTTTGTTCATCCCGAATCAGTCAAATACACATCCTTTGTAACACCGTTGGGACAGTTTGAATTTTTAAGGATGCCATTTGGGTTAAAAAATGCACCGTCTGTTTTTCAGAGGTTCGTGAACAAAATTTTTGCTGATATGGTTAGGGAAGACAAAGTGATAATTTACCTGGATGACATAATGATTGCCACGGTCGATGTTGTTGAGCATTTTGAAATCCTAAGAGAAGTTTTTAAGCGTCTAGTAGATAATAATTTGGAATTGAGGAATGACAAGTGTGAATATTTACAAGGGACAGTAAAGTATCTGGGATACACTATAGATAGTAATGGTATTAGTGCGGATGATAGGGGAATACAAGCCGTGAACGACTTTCCAGTGCCGGACAAACAACATTCGGTACAAAGTTTTTTGGGCTTATGTTCTTATTTTAGAAGATTTGTGAAGGACTTTTCCTTGATTGCAAAACCGCTGTACGATCTTACAAAAAAAGATAAGAAGTTTGTATTTGGTAAAATAGAATTAGAGGCTTTTGAGTTGCTTAAAGGGAAGATGACGGAGTCGCCTGTGCTTGCATTGTACAGCCCCAAGGAGGAAACTGAGCTTCATTGTGATGCTAGTTCGATTGGTTTTGGAGCTGTACTGTTACAAAAGAAGGAGGATGGCAAATTTCACCCGATTTTTTACTTTTCTAGAAGAACCACTGAAACAGAATCGAAATATCATAGCTTCGAGCTTGAAACGCTTGCTATAATTTACGCATTAAGAAGATTTCGTATATACCTTCAGGGTAAGAGGTTTAAAATTGTGACGGATTGTAATTCGCTGACAATGACGTTGAGCCGAAGGGAGTTAAATCCGCGTATAGCACGATGGGCTCTCGAACTCCAGAATTTTGAATATGAGTTGGAACATCGATCTGGAAGGAAAATGCAGCATGTGGATGCACTTAGCAGGAGTACGAACATATTAATAGTTGAGTCAAATTCGTTTGAGGAAAATTTGATAATTTGTCAGAATAGGGACCAAAAGTTAGGGAAATTGAAGGAGGATTTGCAAGCTAGTGAGCATAGTTTGTACGAAATGAGAAACGGTGTTCTCTACAGGAAATCTAGGGAAGGCAATCTATTATTTTATGTTCCCGAGGATATGGAGGAGCACGTATTATATAAATATCATGATGAGGTCGGGCATGTGGGAGTTGATAAGATGACTGATCTTATATTAAAGGGATATTGGTTTCCTAAAGTTAGGGAAAAGGCAGCTAGGCATATAGGGAATTGCATGAACTGCATTGTATATTCTTCTAAGCATGGTAAAGAAGAGGGATTTTTGCATTGTATTCCTAAGTCTAATAAACCGTTCGATGTTATTCATATAGACCACTTTGGACCCGTGGACAAGGGCAGACCAGTGAAACATATTTTAGTAATTGTTGATGCTTCCACTAAGTTTGTGAGGTTATACCCGACCAGGACTACAAATACAAAGGAGGCTATTGTTGCTTTGAGGGATTATTTTAGGTCCTATAGTCGGCCAAGGGCTGTGATAAGTGATCGTGGGACTTGCTTTACGTCGAGGGACTTCGAGGAATTTTTGAAGGCGAATGACATTACTCATACTTTGGTAGCCACAGGTTCGCCACAGGCGAATGGGCAGGTTGAGAGGATCAATAGGTCAATTGGTCCAATGTTGGCAAAGCTAGTTGATGTCGGGAAGGGAGTGTTTTGGGATCATGTCTTGGAGCAGGTTGAGTTTACATTGAATAATACTGTACATAGGACAATTGGGGAGCACCCAAGCATTATGTTGTTTGGTACTGGACAAAGGGGAGGAAACATTGATTTGTTAAAGGAATGCTTGGATGATGTCAACGGTGAACAGAGGAAGGATCTGGGGACCATTAGGTTAAAGGCGGCGGACAAACAGGAAAAGGTACAGAGATACAACAAAGAATATGTCGATAGGAAGAGAAAAGCCCCTTTAGGGTATGTGGAGGGGGACTATGTGATGGTAAAAAATTTTGACTGTACGGCTGGCGTATCCAGGAAGTTAATTCCGAAATACAAAGGCCCATACAAAGTGTCGAAGGTCTTGCGTAATGACCGTTATTTACTCGAGGACGTTGAAGGTTTTCAACAGTCACGTACTGCCTACAGAGGCGTTTGGGCTGTCTCTAATATACGCCCCTGGTTTAGAGGACACGAAGGGTCATGTATAAATAGGAGATCGGGGGATCTCATGGTCAGGATGGCCGAGTTGTAGTAGTATATTTATAGTGTATCTATTATTAAGATTATTCTCAGTGTACTTGACATCATTATTTATGTATGTAAGTGTACCATATTTTACATGTATTATTTCTAGAACATTCTATGTAACTAAAGCTATCACATATTCATTGATATATTTGATTGAAAACACTAATGTACTTAGTTTTAAGAACTTGTGTCAATTGTTGAAAAAATATGATTATTCAATAAACATTTGATGAACAAACATCGTTGTATGGGAAAACATGAAATTGTGGCCGCAGCGTAAAAAACTTTTCATAATGTTAACTTATTTGAACGATGCGAATATCGTTAAAATAAGTTGCTGAAACACAAAACACAAAAGTCGAATTCAAAGTAAAAATTAAACAGATCCTTTATGCGATCAAAAATTATATTATTTAATGATGTTCATATATAAGTGTTTTTTAGTACAGCTATACAGTTTACAGAATAATGGGAACAGAAAATCTTTAGGTAGATTTTCGAAGGATAATATTCAATCACAGACCCATGATTTCTTTGGGTTTTTTTTGGAATTTCACGTAGATTACGTTTTTACTAAACGATTTTTGATGAAAAAAAATTTCCAACTCTAATGTACATACATACAAAAACGAGAACTTTATTTAAGTATAATTTAGTCATTGCCCCACCAAAATTTATTTTGCCCCCTTTCTCCAACAAAGCTCAATTGTATAAGTAAAAACAAAATTAATAACGGGGCACATTAAGCTTAGGCGCACCTTAATTTATAATATAAGTTTTGAGATGACGTTTGAAAAGAGAATTTTTTTTAATTTTTGAGGGACTACTATTCACAAGATTAATAAACAATAATCCTACAAAAATTTGCTAAGCTTTCATAGCGAGGTCCCAAAGTTGTGTTTACTGTTTTGGTGTCAATTTTTGGTAAATATTTTTGTTTCTATAAGCTCTGGGGGATATAAGTGTTTAAGTGAAGCAAATGTTTACACTCCAAAGTCAAAAGCCTTAAGTCAATTGCAAAAGGCATTCCTAAGTTTTTTTTTAAATTGGGATTGTTGTTAGGCATAAAATGTCATAGTTTGAAAAAAGTAAAGTTAGTTTTCATGTTTGTAATTAAGCCAAATATTAAAAAAAGCTGCATTTCCTAAACCTCTTTTACGTGCCCAATTTTCCCCCGACTGTATGTCCATCAGTGTAGGTACATTTTTACAGCAAGGAATGCGAGTTAAACCAAATGGTTTTTTTTTAGCGTGCCCCGGTAGGTCAGTGCACGAGTCTACCAGTCAGGGGGTTGTGGGTTCGATTCCCACCAGAGACCCTGGTAAGTCTGCTTCATTCTTCTGTTCTTTCTTTCTTTCTTATCTATCCTTCTCTAAATTTCTTCTTTCCTTCCGTCTCAACCTATTCTATATGCCTCTCCAGGTAACACAAAGGGACCGAATAAAGCGGACCCAAGTGAGCTGTATCCTTTCCTGTTTTTTTTTTTGATCTCGACCAGGGCGCACTAAAGCTTTTTTTTATTAATGCACACAACGTGTGTGCATCAAAATATAATTATAGTTTTTAGCTTGCACGCAACTGGATAGTAAATTCTTTTAGTCTTGTAATGAACTACAGACTTTTAAGCACAAACTTAACTAACGTGAAGTAAAACAATGGACCTCTTCGTAAATGCATCACGAGTGCAAATAATCAGCCTAATTGTGTTTGGCGTTGTCGTGTCGAATGTTGTCGAATTCGACACAAAAACGACAAGGGCGTATTTGTTGGACGGAACCAAACACGACTACGCCAACGCCAACCACAATAAGGGTGAATATTAGAAGTGTAAAGTAGGGAACAGTTTGAGACATAATTTTTATTAAAACTGTTCATTTTAATGATTTTGCAACTCTTAAACGTCATGATGCAATGCAGCGATGCATTTACGAACATGCCCAATAATAATATATGATCCCCACGCAGGCGTACAAATGATTTTTAATTTAACACCTTTTTTACTTTGTTTATATATGTAGGTATATCGCACTGGTTCCTCTAGAGAGGCAACTCAAAATTTAAAAATTTTCAGTAGAGCAAACAACTTTACATCGATTTCTTGCAAAAAGCGAGAATTGGAAAATTTTAAGTTGACTCCCTTAAGAGGAACCAGTGCGATATGTGTTTCTTTTATATTTTGTACATATGTACTTACATACATACGTATGTATTATATTAATATAAAGCTTTTAAATATACTTTTTTACAGATTGTGAGTATATTTTTTCGTCTATCCAATAAAAATAATTAAAAATGTTTGTTACTTTCTGTGTTGTTGTTCTGACTCCAAAAAGAAATGTCAAAGTTAAGGTACCTTTACACGGTAATACATATATTATGATATGTCAAAAAATGTTGTGGGATAATACAAAATCTCATCATGTAAAAGCATAATGTATTGGGTAGGAGAGAATACGGATGCAAAATTTGACAAGTGTTCGGTAAATGTTTATTTTCTAAACCATTTTAGAAACTTGTGTATTCTCATCACATCAGAGGTGTGAAAGATTGGCAGCACTTACAACATCTAATGAAGGTGGCTACACTTAATGAAACAATACACAAACAATCAAAATAAAAGCAGATTTTTTTCATGTTGTTGTTGTTAATATTGTTGAACCTTAACCATATGGCGTTACCCCAAAATGAAAGTGACAAGAAACAACCGATTTTGATTTTACCAACCTCATCCGTGTAAACATGAAAAATAGTTAGAACAGATTTTTATTCTCTTTTTTTAAACACGGAGAGAATTTCATAATATTTTGATTCTACAAAATCTAATTACTTTGTATTACCGTGTAAAGGTACCTTTAATGGCAGGGTACAAGTATATCAGGTAGCCTCAGAAAAACAGCTGAGCAACGGAATTTTGTTATATTATTGTCAAATTTTATTTATGTTTATGTATTTTCTTCCTTTTATACAAACAGCAACTGTAGTATCGTAAGAAAAGCTCAAAAAGAATAAGAGCGATTTTGTGAGTTTTTGTTATTTGTCTTTGACATTCTTATGACGGTTTTAGTTGTTTTTGCAGAATCGCTCCTACCTGATAAGTGTACCCTGGTCTTGACAACTGTAGAACCTAAAGCTATATTTACACTACCTTAGTTGTCGTCTGAGTTTAACAACTGAGACTTATTTTTATGGTGTAATAACATGTCTATTTTCATTTGTTAAAATTTTTGACTGACCTCAGTTGAAAATAGAACGTTTTCTATTTTCAAATTATTTAACGTCTGAGTTTTAAATTTAAGTATTAAAATTTACCGGAAAATACATTAACAAAATTCGACATCAATAAAACGTAATACCGTTACTCAGCTGTTTATCTGAGACTTCGTGTACACTGCTACCATGATACAACTAATCAGGTAATCTCGTCCCTGCAACAACTACAAATTAGTACCAACGTGTCAAAAAAAAGCTCAAAGAAAAAAACGATGAGTAATAATTTTAGTTTTTTTTTTATTTCCACAGGAAGAGATTAATTTTGACATTTTGGCACTAATCAGCTGGGCCGACGAGACTACCTGATTCTTTGTATCATGCCTGCTACCCTGTTTAATATACTTTGATGGCTGATATTAGGTCTGTCTGCGTACACATATTTTGCATCATTTTGTGCAAAATGTTGCAAAATCTTGCAAAATGTTGTCTGCGTACTCCAAATCTCTTGCAGCGAGAGCGCCAAAAAGAAAATTTTTTGACAGTTGGAAGTAAGAGAACTTGCAAAATGTTACTGGAGAAATTTCTTCTTGCAAGATTTTGCAACTAGTTTGAACAGCTGTTTTTATTTACTAATTGAATGAAACAATTTTTGTGAAACGAAAATAAAAATTGAAATTTAACAATAGTTAGAATTGTGTTGATTTTTAACGTTTATAAAAAATTATAACAAACATAACATTTTACTTGATGCTAGAAACGTCCAAATATACAAATAATTTACCGCGTACACATATGCTAAAATTCTTTTGCTTTGTTATTTGAATTGTTTACAAACCGTTCAGCTGTTTTCTTGCAAGATTTTACTGGATACTGTCTGCGTACTTTTTAATATATTTTTAGCCGACAGAGTAAAATTGGTCTTACTCTCCCAAAAAAACTTACTGAGTATTTGCTACTGGAAAAGTACGCAGACAGACCTATTATGTATCAAGGTGTATTTAAGAAGGTGGGAGCGGTTCTGCAAAACCAACAAAATTACAGTTACCCCATGAGTTTTGTTGGTAGAAAATCGTCATACTAATGTAAAAATAGATACTTTTTGTTGACGAAAGTAGTAGGAAGCAGAATCAGAAAATTCTAAATTATTGTTTATAATAAAAAAATGAAATAATATTGTTAAAAATTGGTGTTAAAGTATTGTTTATTAAAAATGGCAGTGGAAAAAAATAAGAGGAAACCTGTAAAGTATGTCCGTGTCTTGTAATAAACTCTTTACAAGCATTTGTTGCACACACAGCACTTCCGCATGTTTCGTTTTATGAAAACTTAAAACAACTTTTTAAACTATACGGTTTTTAAATATTAAAATTGTTGCAGTTTTTTTTTATAATAAAACACTATATATGTATCACCTTTTTTAACTTTAAAATAGAAAAAATTCAAGAATTGTTTAAACACTTTTTTAGCTTTTCTTAGAATAGTAAAATTGTTGTTTGTAAACAAGAAAAAAAACTACATAAACATAAACAAAATTTGACATTAATATAACAAAATACCGTTACTCAGCTGTTTTTCTGAGGCTACCTGATATTAGTGTACCCTGTTATGCATTGTATTCATAGCTGCCAGATAAGTTTAGTTCAATATCGTCAAATTTTAGAAAAACAAATCGTCAAATCGTCAACCCTAAAATTTATATTTTGTGTTACACAATAATAAAAAAACTCGTCATATAAGTGCTTACAAGAATAACACCTTAAAAAAGCAAAAATTGATCATTTTAAGCAAAATAAACTAAAAATACAAAAAGAAAATCTGTATATGTAAATATTTTTCAGTTTTTCGAAAATATTTTTTTTGACACAAATAATCGTTTTTATTTTAAAAATATTTATTTCTTCCTCTGATTTTCTTTTAGAAGAGCCACAAATCTTTAATTTTCAAAAATCAGGGCGAAAATCGTCCAATCGTTAAAAGTTATTTGTGGCCCTAAAAATTGTCAAAATGACGATAAATCGTCAAATCTGGCAGCTATGATTGTATTGTGTGATGAATTAAACGGCAAGATGCTTTGTTTGTTATGGAGGCACGCTAAAATTTCAACTAATATCATTTCAAAAAATATACAACAAATTTCAAAAATGTCATTTCAACTGATTAACCATACGGCAAGTAGGTTTACATGTTTTCCTTTATTCAAATCTTTTAAATACTACTTTACACTTTGGATCAGTTAATAGACATGGAGAATATGAATGGCTAGATCCCAAATCAGAAGATGAAATGTGAGACACAATTTTGCTATGGACCAAATAAAAATGTATTTAATAATAAAAATTAAAAAATTTTAGTATACGAATTACATACATTGATAAAAATGGAAAGCGAACTGAAGTAAAAGGAAAAGTTGGGGATAATGTCTTGTATTTGGCCCATCGTTATGAAATTGAAATGGAGGGTAATAATTTTATTTTTTAAATTTTTTGTAATTATTAATCATAAAACTCAAAAGGTGCATGCGAAGCTTCCTTGGCTTGCACCACGTGCCATGTTTATGTACATAGTGATTATTTAGATAAATTACCAGAAGCAGAAGAAAAGGAGGATGACTTATTAGATATGGCTCCATTTCTCAAGGAAAATTCACGTTTAGGTTGTCAAATAGTCTTAACGAAAAAACTAGATGGCATCGAGTTAACATTACCGAAGGCTACACGAAACTTTTATGTTGATGGTCATACGCCTAAACCTCATTAAATACCTATATTCGAAAACGGTAAAGAATGAAATACGTGATTACATAAATTATTTCACGTGGCGTGAATTCGTAAGGTGGATTTTTATACTTTCATACTATGTAAAACATTGCTATGATATAAATTTATCTGGTTTTACATCCCGTTTTAAACATTGTTATAATTGTAAAAAATTAAAGATTTATTAATTATGTACATACATAGATACTTATGTATCAGTCATTTACTTCAAAAGTGCCTAGCCAGGGGGGTTATGTAGAGTTCCCTCGAAAACGCAGTTGTTGCGCACCAATAAAATTTAATGTTCATAAAAGCATCGCCTATAAAAAAAACTGGGTACCACTCATCCGTTAAACCTTTTTTTAAATACAGTAATGCCGCGGCACCGTTATGTTATTTATTTTAGATTTTCATTTTAATTAAAAAAATGGAAGAGTAAATAAAAGAAAACTAGATATGTATGTACATATTTCGCTTTTTTAAGTTCATTTGTGACAATTTTAAAATTAAGCGCGTTCGCAAATTCAAACTTTGGGCACCTGTTGTTCAGTAGAAAAGCATCAGCGCGACAAATTTTTAAACTTTCACTTTAGTTTAAAAGTGTTTTTAGTTAAACTTACTTTTTTCCTACAAAAAACTATTTTCTTAAGAAAAATCTTTTTAGAAAATATGACGTGTGTGACATTTCATTAATTTTATTTCAAATATTATTAATCGAGCCCATTGGGCCATATATGATTAATATGTAATAATACAATTAAAAGTGATGATTTTCTTAAAATGCTAAAAAATAATTGAAGATTTTTCAGTTTATGACATTAAAAGCTCTTGTAAAATAAATAAAAATAAAATTCAATTTTTTTTATACTGATATGTACATACATATTTGTAATATTTTTATTTTCTTCTGGGCGTAAATTTATCGATTTTTTTAAGAAAATGTTTTTTCCCTATTTTGGGCCGTTTTACATGAAATTGACCATTTATAGAATGCTTTCGTAAAATTTAAAGATGCTACGTTTTTCAACTGGTTAAAATTCGGAATCAATCGATATTTTCCTTAGGTTATTCCGGCCCTCTTCGTAAATGCGTTGCAACGACATTTTGTGTTGCAAAAAGCACATAACTGCAAAACTGTCGTTTAAAAATGTTTATTTAATACAAAGCGTCATTAAATGTTGCATAATTTAATTTTGTACAATTCTTTTTGATTTTTCTAAGTTTATTCTCGTGATGCATTTAAGAAAAGCCTCCATAAAACTATGAATGTATCAAATGTATAAGATAGTAATACAAATTGCTATTTTAAATTGAAAATATTTTTGAAAGCCTTTTAAATTATATTCAAATCGAATTACATAATAACCCCCTGAATTTATTTCTGTGCCTGCAGTAAATAAAATAAAAATTGTGTTTTTAACTAAAACAAGTTTTATTACAAGTCATCTTAGGTTAAACAAAGAAAACAAAGTATATAAATTAGCGATGGTAAGCAACATAAACCTTCATAAATAAAAAATTTTTTATTTGTCTTATAATATTAAGCACAAAAATATATGTTTCAATAAAATTGAATTAGTTATAATTTAATTACAGTACAGTAAATTTCAAATTTAAACTAAGCGTGATAATAGTTATGAAAAAAAATTGCTGGAACTAAAATATAAACTCAAGAAATTGAAAGAGTAAGGTAAATTTAAACCAGTGTTAAAAACTGTTAGTTTTTACTTTTGTTTGTGCTTTTGAAAAAACCAGCAGTCTCAGTCAAGCAAAAGCACAAAACGAAAAACTAATTAAGCAGCTTAGTCGGCAGTCGACTTTTTGAAATGTTTTTGTCTGATTTGCCTTTGAACAGTTTCGTAAGTAAGAGCATTGTCTCTTTGATTTTTTTAATTTGCAAACAATCGCAGTAAAAAATCAAATCTCTTGCTTTAAGAAACTGTAATGAAGCGATTTTTTTATTTTTTCCTGCATATATCACAAAAAAACTTAAAATGTTTATGAGTATGGAAAATACTTAATTCCTTTACTATTTCTATTTTATAATATAAAGTATATCGTTAGCTAATATGCAAAAAGGCGTAACGTAACAAAGTTGTACACATTTGCGTTAAAAAATGACATAACTGTGTTTATGCTTTAATTTACAGTTATACCTTTTTGCATTTTAGCTAACGATTTTTTATACAAACATACATATATGTTGTATAATACATACATACGTAAGTGCATCCATTTAATAAACATGTGACGTCACATGAGACGTGGCGTCAGTTGCTTAGAAAGATCAATCTGGTTTTTGCGACTGTTGACAAAATCTTAAATCAAACAGTGCTGGTGCCTATGATTTTGTAACTTTTCAGAAGCAACGAGACGCTGTTGATTTTTTAGAAACTGTTTTCTGCAGTTTAACTGCGACTGCAGGTTTTTATAATAAGAGTAAGTGGAATCATTGGTCGATTTAAAACATTTTAAAAAAATTTAAATTTATACTTTTGTTGCTTTGACCTAACTTTTTCTAACACTGATCAAAACTAAAAAAATTAAAATTGTAAAATAAAAAAAAACGGAAAATTTTAAAGCCAAGAAGAATCTTAAATTGCCTAATCAGAATTATTTTATTTATTTATTTATTTATTTTTTTTTTTTTTGAAAAAGTTGACCATGACATTTGAACTGTAGTATTAAAATATTTTTTTTAAATCTAACTAAAACATTCAAGCAAAATTAGGGGAAACATTTATATGTATATCAAAATTAAAAAAAAAAAAAAAACGAAGGTTTAAAATTAGTTTTAAATACATAAAGTTTTTACGGACGAAATAAGTGCTTTTAGTTCGATTCATGCGAATTTGAACGAGAACGGGATAAAGAGCGTGAGCCTGAAAGCGAACGGGAGCATGATCGAGATCGTGACTGAGAATGTGAGCGAGAGCGCGAACGAGATGCTGAACGCGAATGAGATTTTGATCTAGATGATGAACGTGAAATAGATCTGGAGTTAGAGAGTGAACGCGATTCTGAACGTTCAATTTCATCTTTGTTCGTTTCACTATTTTCGTCTTTATCACTTTTGGTGCTTCTTTCGCTCTCTGCGCTTTTGTCGCTCTTGACACTTTTCTCACGTTCTTCACGTTTCTCATTCTCTTCATCTTCTCTATGCTCTTCTTTTGTTTTAAGGGATGATTTTTCTTCTTTTTTATTACTGGCACGCGAATCGCGTGAATCTTCACTTTTACCAATTTCTTCCTTAACTTGGTCCTTGTCGTCTTCTTTATCTGACGACTCTGTTGCTGTACTGACTGCGGTAATTTCCTCTTTGGGTGAAATGTTTTCACGGTCACGTTCTCGTTTTTCCCTTTCCTTTTCTATATGTATACTGCCCCCACCGACATTATTTCGTTTATTGCTCTTTTTCAAGGTAGCAACTTCCTTAAGTAAAGTTGCAACTTTTCTATTTAAATTTTCAACTTTCATTTCGTTTAATCGATCGACGTCTTTTAATTTGTTTCGCATCTCAATCTCTTTTTCAAAGTTTTTTCCCTTAAGTTCAGTAAGCTTAATAAAATAAAATAATTATATTCGTTTTATGTAATTACAACTACATATTTATATAATTACCAGTTTATCCTTTTCCAATAACTCTTTGTCTTTTTGCGACAAACGTTTTTCAAGACTAGCAATGCGTTCCTTCAGAGTTGTCATGGCCACAACATGATCGGCGGAGTTTGGGTCGATGCTTATTACAGCTGGTGCTGCAATTGATCCCAAACCCATGCTGCCATTACCGCTGCCTGAAGAACCAGTTCTTAATATCTTTTCTGGCATATCGAGACCTGACATACACACACCAGATACCCCGGAGTTTGGATTGCTGCTATTGCTCGTGGGAATATCGCTGCGACTATGTTTTTTATCCGAAACAGAATTATCACGTTGAGACTTTTCATGAGGTCTTTTTTTCGTTGGTATTCGTCCTTCCTGCTGGGCCTTTAAATAGACGCGTTTGTATGCACAGGTACAAAGCCAACATAATAATTTACCATTAACCTAAAATAAATAGAACAAAATTGAATATGAACGGAAATATTCCAAAAAGTAACGACTAAGACGGTAACAGCTTGTGACTTGTTTATGAACGCAAACTTCCTTTTTTTTAAATCACTACAGCCTACCGGATATTTTTTATACATATGTATACACAAACATTTTTTAATAAGTAAGCCAAAAGTATTTACAAACTAATCCCATTGATTTTTTTTCTTTAAAACAAGTAATTTCCATTTAGAACACAAAACTACTAACATAAAATTACCTACTTAATTTTTGTTGAAACCCTACTACAATACTTTTCTTAGAAGGGTATATGTATATATAAAGTTCTTTATTCGCTAAATGTATTTCTATTCGCACCTTTTTTCTTTCAGCTCGTCTGTCAAACGCCGATCTTAGTTTACATTCTTCACACTGCATTGGCGGTCCGTATCTGGCCTCGTAGGCAGCACATCTTTAAATTTAGTTTCAAATAGTTCAATAGTTTGTTGCAATGGTGTAGCCATAGTCAAAACATCAAAGGGTTGAAATTTTGAAAGTACGTTAAATTTGTGCATTTCATTTATAAATGTAGGAAAAAAGAAGAAAAATGTTTGCGTTCATAAAACCAGGATATATAAATATATTTTTTTTATTAAAGTTTGATGATTTAGAAATGTATCGAACCAAGTTAATTTTCAACATTGAACACACATGATATTTTTGAATAACAGATATAAAAAAGAAACATTCACCCTTATTGTGGTTGCCGTAGTCGTTTTTAGTTTTTTTCAAATGAATAGCACTCTTGTCGTTTTTGTGTCAAATGCGATAACATTCGACACGACAACGCCAAACACAATAAGGCTGATTATTTATATAAGTTAATAAAGCAAATTTTTTAAAATTTTTTTAATAAGCATAATTAACTTTCAGACTTCTTGTTTGCGGTTAAAACAAAGACAGAGGCATTCCTCGAGTTAAAACGGCATACTTGAATTTATATATGTATGTACGTGCATTTGTATACTTATAAGGAGCCACAAAACTAAGCAATATTTTTAATCGCACATTTCATAAGTTTTATTCATGTATAAGTCATCGTTATTTTTGAACATAATTAACATATATAACGCAAACTTAAATTTACATATAAACAAATAAGTAATATTTAAAAAAAATAATCATGTGTACCCAATTTTTTAAATAGTTTTAATCATATTCGAAAATTTTAAAACTAAGAAAAATTTTACAAACCTCATGCATTTAGAGCCACCAAAAGCTGCGACAATCTTACAACATTTACAGGCACTGGGTTTACCGTATTTACTCAGATCATTTTCGCAATTTTTGCAGATATTCTGAGATTTTCTACAAGCAGATATATGATTTATAATTTTTTTTAATTATTTTTTACTATACTCACGATTTTGGTTTAAATTCTGAACGGCAATAAGTACATTTTACAACAGCGGTGGAATTTCGACAATTCTGGAAACATACATTAGGCAAAACATTGGAATAAATAATTTTACATAAAAATCGTGACACTAAATGTTTTTATTTAAGCAGTATCTCTATCAAATATTATTTCGATTTATACTTTTTTACATTAACAAATTTTCTTTCACCTTGCAAAGTTGTGTTCCCCAAGATAATTCCTCAAATGGATGCCTTGAATAACATTTTGAACACGCAAATAATATTTTTCCACTCATAATTTTTGTTTGTTTGTGATATTATTTATCCACTTCTAATGAAATATACTTAATAGTTTTATTTTTATTTAGATAGTTTTATTTATTTGTGCAAAGGACGCAAAATCTCCCACAAAAAAAAGAAAAAATGGCGAAAAATATTTGTTCGAAGATACTACGAAAACAGGGTTGTAAGACTAGTAGGTACTTGGGTACTCAGTACTTGGAAATTAAGTATCAAGTTTGTTATATATTTGCGTAGTTTTATCGTGTGCTATGTATTAGAGGTCTGCTTGACTACACCCAAATGCCGTTTAAATACATTCGTTTGTTTTTCAACAACATAGTGTTTTTCATTCAATGTTAAACAAACTAAATAAATGAACCCACAAGCAAAAGCAAATAAAAAACAACTTCAACCAAAAACAAAATATTACCCATACATTCATATAAATAAATACTGAATAGAATGTGTGAATATTGCTGTATGATTGGTGTAAAAAATTATTATTCATTTGTGTTTGCAAATTTGTCGTTATTGTTGTTGTTAAACATTCATTAACTCGAAAAAACACCTGAATGTTTTTATAAAAACTCTAACTGTAATGAGACTTTGCTATGTTTTTGTATTTTCAAGTGTGTTTTATACACATTCAAAACGAAAACTGTAAAATTAATGTGTTCTTCTTGTATCATTGAGTGTAACACACAATACATTCTTTCTTGTGTTGTTACTGGCTTAACTTTATTTATCTCCCATAGAATGAAAAATGTTTGAATGAATATTGTTTTTGTTGTGTATAGGCAATTAAATGAATATAGTCATGCAGATGTCTACTATGTATTGAATATAATAGAATGCTTAATTTTACTTCAAATACGTCATAAGGTGTACGCTTTATTTTTCTGACACAATACCACAGCTAATAGAGACCCAGACTTTAATCGATGGCTAAGGAAGAAACATCTATTATTTGGCAAATGGCAAGTCAAAGTGATTTCGAGAGAATCGATAAAATAAATAAAAATTATTTTCATCTTTTTTTTAAGAATTACAAATTATTTTTAATTTGTATTTTTTTAAGAAAAAAACTGTATGTATGTGTTTACTATATATAAAATTATTATTTTTAATTTTTATATAAACTTAAAGATAATAATAATTATTTTTCCAAAAAACATAAAAATCAAATATGAATTATTGGATCTTATATATCGCCACAGAAAATGCAAAACGCCCTATCTAACATTTAAAAATTTTTTAGAAGGGGAAAGCATTTTTATGTAAATGAGAAATATATTTACAATTAGCACAAATTTTTGACGTATGTGTTAGTTAAAAAGGATCAACAAATTTATTTCTGCTGAAAAAAAAAGTTTTGCAAGAAGACGTACATATTTGAAGGCTATTATTTATAAAAAGCGAATTTTAAATTGTTTGTTAGATAGGGCGTTTTGCATTTTCTGTGACGATATACAGAGTTGGGCAAAATACATGCTTTGCTGTATTTAAAATACAAAATACTTGTTCCGCTTGTATTTCAGTTTTTAGTATTTTAGCATCAGTTGTTAAATTTTATTAAAACAGTTCTCTGTATGTGAAAAACAATTAAATTTAAAGTAAAGCAATATCAAGGCGAATTTAAAAATTTGCCCTCTGCATTTCTTTTGTATACCCTTCACATAGTGATAAGGGTATATATCAGTTAGTCATTCCGTTTGCGATTTCTTTATTATCCATTTGCGACCTAATAAAGTATATATTCTGGATCCTTATAGATAGGGAAGTTGATATAGACATGTCCGTCAGTCCGTCTGTCAGTCTGTTGAAATCAAGTTTTCGGAGTCAAATGAAGTGATACGGACCAGTTATTGGTATCAAACTATTGGAAATATCCTGGAGACCATTGCTACTTAAAATTAGCAAACTCGGTTGACTATTGACCAAGATATAAACGAAAACTCAAAATAACCAATTTTTTTAGGGCAAAATTCGTGCATATATCCCTATATATCTCAGTAAATATTTTTTTTCAGATGGGATCAGGGGAAGTGCTTTTTTCTCTACAAGTGCACAAATTTTGTAAAATATTTCATGCGCTTTATCTTAGAAACTATAACAGCTATCGACATCAAATGTTTCAAAAATTTTACAACAAGACCTACACTTTGGAGAAAAAATTGTTTGGGTGGGGGCAGGAGAAGGTGTAGCTCCCATATAAAAAATAATAAGTTGATGAGACCTACGCTTTAAAAAAATTTTTTTGGGTGGGGCTCCCTTACATATTAACAATTTTTATGAAATTTTTGATACATTATGTCTCGGAAACTATAACAGCTATCGACTTCTAGTGTTCTACAAAAAGGAATTAATGATAAGAACTATATTTTAGGGAAAAAAATTGGAGAGGAGCAGGGGGACTAGAAGATCCCATAAAAATTAACAACTTTTATTAACCTTATAATACGAATAATGTCGAAAGCTTTTATAACTCAAACCTTCTTCATCTATTTCTGTTATTCTTACGAACGTTAAGTCTTTTTAAAGTTTTCTACCGACTTTAAAGCTGGCACAAGGTATTTTTATTATATTATTTGCAGTACAAAATAACTCGGCTGGGTATATTAAAAGACCAATGTGAAGGGTATATAAGTTTCGGCACAGCCAAATATAGCGATCTAGTTTGTTGTGTTTAAAAGTGTGAATTTCAAAAAAATTTTAGTTTTTATACAAAATTTAATTTTTTGACGTTCACATTTCCAAATATCCGCTGAGCTCTTGATATTACTTGAATGAGTGAGCCCTAGAAAGGAACGTGCCTTGCTAAGGCGAAGACATGAATGAATACGATGACAAAGTTTCCATTCTGTTTTTTTTTTTTTTTTTGGAAATTGTAACATTTTTCAATTTTGCTAATGACAACTTTTGTATAACAAAAATGTATTTTGGCATCATAAGTATTTGAAATACAAAATACTTCAGTGTTAAGTATTTGAAATACTGCCCAACCCTGTATATATATATATATATATATATATATATATATATATATATATATATATATATATATATATCAAAATTATGTTCTCCCTGTGAATATAAAACAACAAATATTATTGGTGGTTTTCACACAGTACTAATTTTTAATCCGCACAAATTTTGTTCTTTAATTTTCACACAAGACTAAAGGGCTAACTATAATGTGCTTTAGCTTACTTAAGCAAAAGTGCAAATACACATGTTTAAATGTGTATAACTATAATGTTCTTAAGTAACTTTTCGTTAAGTTTCGTCAAGATACATTTGATTAAGCAAAAAGCGAACCTGGTCGTACTTTGATTAATGGATCAGCTGTGTATACATGAGTTGGGCGCACAGTTGCACTTTTAGGTACACTTTTATTTATGAAAAAAACATTTTTTATTTATTAACTTTTATAATTTAATTTTATTATTTATTTGCTAATGGTTTAATATTTTTAAATTGTAGATGTTACTTAAATAACATTTTGCGAAAAAAATCCATATATTTGGAATATAGAAGTAAAACAGTTTTTGCAAAAGTACAAATATTTGCAACTGAGTTCTGTAAAGGTGCTTTCGCACGATATGTATTTTACACATGACTTTTCACTTTTGCAATCCACATGTAATTGCGTATGTCTGTCAAAATTGTCATTTTGATGGTCTATAATTTTTGCTTTCACACGTACATGTGTAATTACATCTGACATAACCTCCAAACCAAAATAAACAACTTACTCTTCCTTGTTGTTGTTTTAAAAACAACTGATGACACATGCTTTGTCAGATGAAAATAGAGCACGCTCTAATTACAAATTTGTCATATGACATTTACATATGTATTTCACACATGCAATGTTTAAACGCGTTCAGACGGCAGATACCAATTTCGCACTGCAAAATTCGACAAGTCATGTGTAAAATACATATCGTGCGAAAGCACCTTAAATATTTAAGTTCAAAAAGTACAATATAGCCACTCAAAAGTCTTCAATAAATTGCTTAAGCATTTGACAGGCTTTTCGTTGATATTTGACATTAGCATGAGTTTGTTTAAGCACAATATAGTTAGCCCTTAATTATGCTGGCATAAAACTGTGCACGTATACAAAGCTTTGTGTGTGTTAGTATTTTCTTTGCTTATTTCACGTTCATTAGTGTGTATGTGTTAGTTTTGTTCTGCTTGTGCGGGGTTAAATGCTGGTTGAAAAAATTATGCCAACCAAAACCACTCTCTTCACCGAAAAAGCCTACAAACTGCGATTTTATGCCAGAACAATTAGTCTTGTGTGAAAACCACAATTACTCATCGTTTTTTAATGAGCTGATGTTTGACACTTTGGTACTAGTTTGTAGTTGTTGCAGGGACGAGATTACCTGATAGGTTGTATCATGGTTCAAAAGGTAAAGTTTGTCGTTTACTGGACATTTTTTGTTTCACTTTCTTATCTTCCGCTGTTCTCATATTGTTGTTTCATATTATTTAGCTCAACTAATCGTCGTTTTACATTAGGTCTGTCTGCATACACATATTTTGCTCATTTTATGCAAAATGTTACAAAATCTTGCAAAATGTTGTCTGCGTACTCCAAATATCTTGCAGCGAGAGAGCCAAAAAGAAAATTTTTTGACAGTTGGAAGTAAGAGAACTTGCAAAATGTTACTGGATAAATTTCTGCTTGCAAGATTTTGCAGCTAGTTTGAACAGCTGTTCTTATTTACTAATTGAATGAAGTATTTTTTGTGAAACGAAAATAAAAATTGAAATTTAACAATAGTTAGAATTGTGTTGATTTTTAACGTTTATAAAAAATTATATTAAACATAACATTTAACTTTTTGCTAGAAACGTCCAATAATTTACCGTGTACACATATGATAAAATTCTTTTGCTTTGTTGTTTGGATTGTTTACACACCGATCAGCTATTTTCCTGCGAGATTTTACTGTAAACTGTCTGCGTACTTTTTGATATATTTTTAGCCGACAGAGTAAAATTGTTTTTACTCTCCCAAAAAATTGACTGAGTATTTGCTACTGGAAAAGTACGCAGACAGACCTATTGTAGCAAGGCTCATTTATTACAGGCGGCCTCGGTTAATCAGCTGAGTAACGGCATTTCGGATGTGTAGTTGTCAAAGTTTGTTTATGTTTATTTTTTTTGTTTAATATACCCTGGCTGTATATTTCAAAGCACAAGCGAAATGAATAAAATAGAATTAAAAGATTTCTGTCAGTCTAATAATTTTCGAAGTGTAAAAGATTAAGGCAAGTATTTAAGAAAATTAAAAAAATGTTTGTCCTTTGTCTGTGCAACTGTAAAAGCAGACTAAAAATTGTAAGTTCCCCTTATTTACCATAAATACCAAAATTACTAGGCACTTTATCCAAGAAAAATGTTGCACTTACATTTTTATGTTAATAAACAAATTTCGATTAACAATATATTTAAAAGTCTTAATTACTTGTATATTATCTATTATAATAATTTAAGCAATTTTCTGCTAACTGTTTTATATTTGTGTTTTTATTTTATATATTCTCTTATGGACAAAAACATTTACGAATCTGACTGCTTGTGTTAAGAGATTATTACTTAGCAAATGTATTATAACATTTATTGATAAATATGTATATTAATACATATTTGCACGATAAAAACGTAATATCTATTGTCAGCAATAGAATTTGGCAGGTGCCTCGGCAATATTTGTCATGCTCATCGCGGAGAAACAGGCCGCAACGGCGCCAAGCCAGCGCCGTCGTAAAAAATTTGTAATAGTTTTCTGTTGACGGCGTATTATTTACTTAACAAATTTGGGTCATCAACACGGTGTAAAATGAAAAAATGTCGTGTAAAAATTATACCACAGATACAACTCTGTCGAAACACAGTAATACCAACATACAGCAGCCACAAAACAAATAATTTGAAATTTTTAAACGCCTTTTAACAACACAAAATCAGTAAAGAAAATAAAGGAATTATTTTAAGCAAGAAGATTTAAAAGCAGATTCAGATTCAAAAAATGCCAACGGAGCAAAAAAATATAAAAGTGGTGGTGCGAGTAAGGCCATACAACCGTAGGGAACTGGAACAAAATCAAAGGACTATAATAAAAGTGATAGATAAATCAACGCTTTTGTTTGATCCTGACGAAGACGATGATGAATTTTTTTTTCAAGGGTCTAAGCAAAATTATCGTGACATAACAAAACGTGTTAACAAAAAATTGTCTATGGAGTATGATCGCGTTTTTGACACCGACGCGACAAACATGCAAATATTTGAAGAATGTACAGCACCGCTGGTTGATTCGGTGTTAAATGGGTAAGATACCCTCTGCGATTGCTAATTTGTAATGTTTTGTTGATCAAAAATGTTTTTTTCTTTTATTTCTAAAGATACAATTGCTCTGTATTCGTTTATGGGGCCACAGGTGCTGGAAAAACATTTACTATGCTTGGCAATGAAACAAGTCCTGGTTTGACATTTCTTACAATGAGAAATCTGTTTGATAAAATTGAAGCGCAAAGCGATGTTCGTAAATTTGATGTGGGAGTAAGCTATTTAGAAGTATATAATGAGCAAGTTATGAATCTCTTGACTAAAAGCGGCCCATTAAAACTAAGAGAAGATTCAAACGGTGTTGTAGTTAGTGGTCTAGTTCTTAAGCCAATATACAACGCTGAAGAACTGCTGGAACTTTTAGCACTTGGTAACTCACACAGAACTCAACATCCTACGGATGCCAACGCAGAAAGCTCACGCTCACATGCTGTGTTTCAAGTTCATATTCGTATGACTGAACGCAAGACAGGGACAAAACGCATGGTTAAACTGTCAATGATTGATTTGGCAGGTAGTGAACGAGCAGCCAGTACAAAAGGTATAGGCATTCGGTTTAAAGAGGGAGCTAGCATCAACAAAAGCTTACTTGCTCTTGGAAACTGTATTAATAAATTGGCAGACGGCTTAAAACATATACCCTACCGTGATTCGAATTTAACACGCATTTTAAAAGACTCACTGGGAGGCAATTGTCAGACATTAATGGTGGCAAATGTTTCAATGAGTTCGTTGACATATGAGGATACATACAACACATTAAAGGTAAAAACAAAGAAATCTTAAATCGGCAAACTTAAGGTTACAAACGCTAAAACTAAAAAAATAAGCCTGAATCAGCAATCAACAATCTTTATCTTAAAACTTCTATTTCATCCAAAATTTTATTTTTACAAAAATTTTAAAAAGCTTTAAACCTAAACTTAATTAAAATTTGTTGTTTGCGCCTTTTTAAATATTTTAATATAAAAAACTAAAATTTTAAGGAACAATTTAATTTTATATCTTTTAAGTATGCGAGCCGAGCAAAAAAAATACGTACCACACTTCGACAAAATGCTTTAAAGACTAATATGCCTAAAGAATTCTATGTTAAAAAAGTTAATGAACTGATGGATGAAAATGAACGTCTTAAGCAGAGTAACGTAGCTTTAGAGGCAAATGCAAGTAAAGCTACAACATTTGACGAAGAAGAACTTCGACCATGGTATAATCGTATTGATCAAGTATTTGCTACGATTATAAAAACGCAGGAACAATATATCTCTTTTAAAAGTCGTGCAAAAAATCTAACATTTCGTATTAAACTTCATACTGACATGGAGAACACGCGAAAAAAGTTATATGGAGATTGCGAATCACAGGAGGTAAGTCAAGTAGATTTTTTATAGTTTTTTTTTGAGAACGTACGTTATTAAAAAAAATTATATTTTAAACTCGAGCAGAATGAAACTTACTTTTCAAACAAGTCAGAGCGCTATATTTGGCTGTGGCTCATATACCCTTCAAAGCTTGTAGGGGTTTTGCCCTAATTTTTTTTTTCAAATTTTGTATGGCAACTCCGTAGAGGTGAAAATGTTTGCAAGGAGAAATAAGTTGGGTTAAATTTTTTCATTTGATCTATTCACGCGCACCCTGGAAGCTGTAGGGGGGATTTTTACAATTTCCCAAACTTTGTATTAAAGCTCTCTTAGGCGATGGAGATAGCGCGTAAGTATATTCTAGGAATATGTTTGGGAGGGAAAACTAATGGGGGTCTGTGATACATTTTTTTCCTTTAAATAGACTCCGGTGAAATTGTAGGGGGTTTTACCCAAGTTTTTCAAATTTTGTACAGCAACCCTATTAGGGGCTTCAGATAGGAGGTAAGTATGTGCCACAAGAATGTTTGGAAGGAAAAATTAATAGGATTCGGCCTTGCATTGCACCCGTGTAAGGGGTTTTCCGGGGCAGTTGTAGAGGTGTTTATGCCTAAATTTTAGAGAAATGGTTTCTCAGATGTAGAGCATAAACAATTTCACAATATTTGTACAATTTTAGGCGGCTACGACTTTTTTTATTTTTTTGTGTAATATCTAGGTTCCTAGTAAAACAACTAATTTTTAATAACAGCAAAAAAAAAAAAAAAACAACAACTTGCGAATTTCTGAACGGTTCAATTGAACGATTTTGTATTCGAACAACCCATATCTAGCACAATTCTAGCTTTCAACAAAAGAAGTTTGTCAAATTTAAAAAACAAAAAAATACACAGTGCAAAAGTATTTTTTCTCGCTGAGCGCCAGTACTCCTAAATGTACTGATTAGTTGTAAGGGAACGGTGTTGTTTTGCTATTCTTCACCTACCTATAGAACTTGATTGCCATTGGCAATTAAGTTATACATTAAACATTGTAAAAAAAATATAAGTTTAAATTTTTAAAAATAAAAAAAAATGCACTAATTTAATCTATAAGCGCATATATGTATATGTCTTCAGTATTTAACAATATTAACAAACGTAACCAATATCCCTTTACATTTGAAGGTTAATAATCCTGTTAAATCCTTGCTCCTGTTTGAAGTTAAAGGAATAAATGTATATAAAGTATTAAATTAAGGTTATTGGTGGACGTGTTTGCTAAACAGTTTATATGGTTTTTTTTCATTGTAAATTTTAATTTATTTTGATTTCGGTTCATAACACCTAGTCTAAAACTTTTTAGACCAATTATTAGTACTATTTAACGGTCCTTAATATTTTAAAATTTATTACGTATGCAAATAACATGGTTACAAATTACTTGTAAATAATTTATTGCGAAATTCAAAATAGGATAATTGAATAAATAACGAAGTGATTTCAAATCGGTAGGCTTTTAGGTGACCGGTTTAATGTCACTAAAATTTAAAAACGTTTGGTGGACAGAAAACCATTCTTATGGTTTTAAATCACTTTCACAAAAAAATATTTTCAGAACATGCCTTTATGGTTGATTTTATGAGTCACCTAATAATTCCTTTTGTTTAGCTTGTAAAATATTATCAGTTTCAGCTATATACTTATTAGCTATTGCACTAATTTGATTTTGTACAGCAAACATATCGTCCTTTGAGATTTCAGGCTGTTTCTTCAATTTTTTTATATTAGCATTTTGTATATCTTTAATAGCATCCCTATATTTAATAAATAGCGATTTGGCGTTTTTTGATAGATTTTCTCTGTGTTCCTTAGTGACTTTTGGTATTGGGATGAAAAGGGTAGTGCCGTCTTGTTGAGGATTTAATTTCATCCCACTATTTTCTATGGCTTTTAAAACATCCGGTATCGTTTGGGGAAACGCAATCATGTTTACAACAATTGTTTTAGGATTTTTGCGAGATATTTGAGCCAATTCTTGCAGTTCATGTTCAGTGCCGTCGACTGTTACACGTAGTGTGTCAATGGCACCAGTTGTTGAGCGAAGTGATAAATGCTTTACGAAATCCTCCTTCATTTGTTGCACTGCCTTTTGCATTTGAGTATTAAGGGCATCATAATTAATTATTTCTCTCAATTGGGATTCATTAATTTCAATCTTTGCTGAATTTTTCCCACTTTTCTCTTTTCGTTTATCTTTGTTTTTTGCGCTCCAATTATTTGTGGTAGAAAACAATGAACTTTGTTGTTTACATGGTGTTGGAGCAGACAAGAATTCTTTATTTTTTATAAAGGTTTTAAGTGCTACACTTTGTGAACGTAGTATGTAGCTACGTCCTAAAGGGGTTAATTTTGCCCAAATCATGGTAAACCAATGATGTTAAAATTGCGAGTTAAAAAAAAATTATTTTCCTTTTATCAGATTTTTTTTAATAAATTGATTTAGCTTCACCGCCTTTAACGATGTTTGTAAAATAACAAGGTAAATTTATTTCTACATAGATATAAAAACAAGGTGAATTAAAACAAAAGGTGACCTCGCTAGTACAGCGAGTTCCTTCGTTGTTTGTACGTTTAAAGTCAAAAACGGTTTTTGTTTAGACGTAATTCACACACATCAAGATCAAGTTGTTAACCCTATATCTTTTAGGAGAGACGGAAAAAGAGAACACAAGTATGTACATACTTGAGCAAGGCATATTCATATAAGGTGGTCTTATTAAAAAAATTAAGAGAGTCGTTCTCTTACTCTTTATTTTTTTTATATGAATTTTGACACCAAAATTGAAAAATTTTTCGTATTTAGTGTCAAACTCCATGTAAAAAAAATTAAGAGTAAGAGAACGACTCTCCTAATTTTTTTATTGCGGCTACCTTGTATCGATATGCCTTGTACTTGAGCGTGCTCGTCATGTTTGTTTTTTTCTTTTTTTTAATAGGCGAAGTTGGCTGCAAGGCACATTCAACAAGGTAAACTCAAGGCGAATTGAAAAATTTCGCCCTCTGCATTTCCTTTTTGTGTTTGAACGGTAGAATGTCAGAAAAATTAAAAATTCCATATAAAATTAATTTTTATTTCGTATAAATGTCAAATTGATTTTAATCAGCTGGGTTCTTAATATAACCTGGTTGAATGAGCCTTGGTTGGCTGCTTGTTGCAATTTTTACTAAACTTGATAAAACGTGTATAACCGTAAATGCAAGTTCAAAACAAAATTAAACAAAAACAAGTAAGAGCGCTATATTCGGCTGTGCCGAATCTTATATACCCTTCACATTGGTCTTTAAATATACCCAGCCGAGTAATTTTGCACTGCAAATAATTTAATAAAAAACCTTGTGCGAGTTTTAAAGCCCATAGAAAAAATAACAAAATTTTAAGGTTCGTATGAATAATATAAATAGATGAAGAAGATTTGAGGTCGAGAGTTTTAAAAGTTTTCGACATTATTCATATTTAAAGGTTAATAAAACTTGTTAAATGTTCTAGTCCCCCTGCTCTTCTCCAACTTTTTCTCCAAAATGTATGAATTATTTGATTATTACTTTTTGTAGAATATTCGAAGTCGATAGCTGTAAAAGTTTTCCGGAAGTAGCGTATCGAAAATTTTATAAAAATTGTTAATTTGTATGGGAGCTACCCCTTCTTCACCCCCCATCCGAAAATTTTTTTCTTCTTGATTTTCTTTTATAGTTTCCGAGATATAGCGTATCGAATATTTTATAACAATTGTCGATTTGTATGGGAGCTACCCCATTTTTTGCCCCTACTCAAAAAATTTTTTCTTTAAAGTGTAGATCTTTGCGTACAATCACTTTTTGTAGAACATTTTATGTCGATAGCTGTTATAGTTTCCGAGATATAGCGTATCGAATATTTTATAACAATTGTCGATTTGTATGGGAGCTACCCCATTTTTTGCCCCCACTCAAAAAATTTTTTCTTTAAAGTGTAGATCTTTGCGTACAATTACTTTTTGTAGAACATTTTATGTCGATAGCTGTTATAGTTTCCGAGATATAGCGTATCGAATATTTTATAACAATTGTCGATTTGTATGGGAGCTACCCCTTTTTTTGCCCCCACTCAAAAAATTTTTTCTCTAAAGTGTAGATCTTTGCGTACAATTACTTTTTGTAGAACATTTTATGTTGATAGCTGTTATAGTTTCCGAGATATAGCGTATCGAATATTTTATAATAATTGTCGATTTGTATGGGAGCTACCCCTTTTTTTGCCCCCACTCAAAAAATTTTTTCTTTAAAGTGTAGATCTTTGCGTACAATTACTTTTTGTAGAACATTTTATGTTGATAGCTGTTATAGTTTCCGAGATATAGCGTATCGAATATTTTATAACAATTGTCGATTTGTATGGGAGCTACCCCTTTTTTTGCCCCCACTCAAAAAATTTTTTCTTTAAAGTGTAGATCTTTGCGTACAATCACTTTTTGTAGAACATTTTATGTCGATAGCTGTTATAGTTTCCGAGATATAGCGTATCGAATATTTTATAACAATTGTCGATTTGTATGGGAGCTACCTCTTTTTTTGCCCCCACTCAAGAAATTTTTTCTCCAAAGTGTAGATCTTTGCGTACAATTACTTTTTGTAGAACATTTTATGTTGATAGCTGTTATAGTTTCCGAGATATAGCGTATCGAATATTTTATAATAATTGTCGATTTGTATGGGAGCTACCCCTTTTTTGCCCCCACTCAAAAAATTTTTTCTTTAAAGTGTAGATCTTTGCGTACAATTACTTTTTGTAGAACATTTTATGTTGATAGCTGTTATAGTTTCCGAGATATAGCGTATCGAATATTTTATAACAATTGTCGATTTGTATGGGAGCTACCCCTTTTTTTGCCCCCACTCAAAAAATTTTTTCTTTAAAGTGTAGATCTTTGCGTACAATCACTTTTTGTAGAACATTTTATGTCGATAGCTGTTATAGTTTCCGAGATATAGCGTATCGAATATTTTATAACAATTGTCGATTTGTATGGGAGCTACCCCATTTTTTGCCCCCACTCAAAAAATTTTTTCTTTAAAGTGTAGATCTTTGCGTACAATCACTTTTTGTAGAACATTTTCTGTCGATAGCTGTTATAGTTTCCGAGATATAGCGCATAAAATATTTCACCAAATTTGTGCAATTGTAGGAAAAATACCCCTTCCCCTGGTCCTATCTGAAAAAACTTTTTCCATTATTTAGGTCCCTTCTTTAGGAGTATCCGTGCCAAGTTTTGTGGCAAGAGTGACTATACTTACTGAGATATATAGGGATATATGCACGGATTTTGTCCTAAAAAAAATGGGTTACTCTGGGTTTTCGCTTATATCTCGGTCAATAGTGAACCGATTTTGCTGATTTTAAATAGCGATTGTTAGCGGGATATTTCTGATCGTTTGACACCATTAACTGGTCTGTATCTTTTTATTTGACTCCGGAAACTTGATTTCAACAGACGGACAGACGGACATCGCAAAATCGGCTTCCCTATCTATAAGGATCCAGAATATATATACTTTATGGGGTCGCAAATGAATAATAAAGAAATTACAAACGGAATGACAAAGTGATATATACCCTATCACTATGTGAAGGGTATAATAATCAAGTAATAGTGATGTGTGTGAATCTCGGTTTACATTTCTTATATTGGCTCTCTCTTATTATACGAGATGTATTTTACATATGAGCTGTCAAATTTTTCAGTGCCCGTTTTTTGTTACGAAAGTTAAACAAATTCTAGCATATGCGCATACATTAACACAAACCTGGCATATGTGGACATTTGTTTTATTCCCAAATATCGCATTACATAGTTTTTTGAAATTAAACATGCTGAAAGCTTTTGACATACAGTATGTTGTTTAAAAAATGATTTAAATAAGTAATTGCGACCAAACTTGTATAAAATAGTTTCTTATATTTTTACATTACCCCACAGCACCGCATGAGCTGATGAAAAATAAATTGGCAATCAAATTAAAAGTTACGACCTGTAATTTAAGGCTGCCAGCTTTATATTTATTAAATACTGAACAAGAAGATTGGATTCCAGGTAATGAACTAGAACACAAGTACAGAAACAAATTTTCAAATAATATGAAAAAAATTAAAAATATGAACTTGTGTATTATTACATTACATTCCCAAAGACAAAAAAGCCAGTGGGTAGCTTAAATGTGCTATATGTTTTTTACTTAGACTAGTTGTCTCTCTGTCCTCGTTTCAGCCAAATTTAAAAAACGATATTCCGATATTTGAAGAATAGTGCATTCGATTTTTCATAATATTAAAACTATAAAAACTAAATTTATATTTTGCAATTTCGAAAATATAACTTTTTATTTGTCTACGTACAAAAATTCGTTTCTGATGAAAGTTCTTTTTGAAACATTTCTGATTTTTAACTTATTTTGATCAAGTTTTTTGTGTTGTCAAATTATTGATCTGTTTTTGTTTTTGTTAGTTGTAAAAACTTTAAAAAAAAGTTGAATAAAGGCTTTAAAAAAGAGTGCAACTTTCTTTTTCAAAAGCGACTTTTTTATGCGACTATTTTTTCCAAAAACGACTATTTGTGCCACTTTTTTAAAATTCTCAGCGGTCACGCTGACAGCAATAATCATTATTCATGATACAAAGAACCAGGTAGTATCGTCGGCCCAGCTGATTAGTGCCAAAATGTCAAAATTATGTTCTTCCTGTGAAAATAAAACAACAAAAATTATTACTCATAATTTTTTTTTCTATGAGCTGTTTGACACTTGTGCACTAATTTGTAGTCGTTGCAGGGACGAGATTACCTGATTAGTTGTATCATGGCATCAATGTTGTCAAATCAAATATTAACCATAAATTTGTACTCGACCAAAAAAAACTCTAAAAAGCAATTTGGATTTTTAAGTTCTTTTTTACAACTTTTGGCTCATTCCCACTTAAGCATTTTTTTAAATTTCTGAGAATGCAAAACTTTCTTACTTTTACCACATTTCAAGCTTTAGTTGTGAGTCATAAGAAACTCTATTGAGTTAATTTCAAAAGGGAGTTGAAAATTCCATTAAAAATTAGAAAATTACTAAATAATCCAACTATAAACATTGTCAAATCCAAAATTTTAGAAATTGGTTCACCCTAAATTTCCCTCTAAAAAATTTTTAACTCAAAAATAATGCTAAGCGCAAAAATAAACCTAGGGCCAAATCGTCGCATTCGATTCGAATCGAAATTTCACTCGATCGATCGAGTTGTCAAAGTATAGAAATTCTAATAAGAATTTTAAAATTTCGATTCGAATCGAATGCGACGATTTGGCCCCTAAATTTAGGGTAAAAAAACCAAAACTTGGCAACAGTGGTATGTATGTACATATACAGTTGTGTTCAAAAAAATAGGGGTGCTATTTAATGAAAAATTAAATCTCCGTATTTTTAAAAATCCTTATTTTATTTTCGTTTTTTTTTACAATAATATTATTAAATGATTGGTAATTTATTGTTTGGGAAAATCAAATATTCATTTATGGCAAAAAAAATATAAAAAAAATCCAAATAAAGAAAAATTACGTAAAATTAATTGTTCAAAATAATAGGAGTATTTACTATTGGTTCAAAATTCGTAACTTAAAAGTAGTTATAGTAAAGAATTATTGAGAAAAACATGAAAAACTATTAATATTTTGTTGAGTATCCTTTGTTTTTAATAACTGCGGAGCATCTTCGGGGCATGGAGTCAATAAGGTCCTGAAAACTTTTTAATGGGATTTGTCGCAACGCATCTCGAACTATACTCCACAGTTCGTTTGTATTTGGTGGCATTTTTTCTGCTACATATTTTCTAACCTCTCCCCATTAATGCCCAATAGGATTAAGGTCAGAAGATTAAGCAGACCACGACATAACCTTAACCATATTGTTATAAACCACTCTTTTGCCAATATACTGGGGTGTTTTGGGTCGTTGTCTAGTTGGAAGACCCATTTTAATATCATATTCTACTCTGAGTAATGCAGCATCACTTCGTCCAATATTTTTACGTAGACATCCTTGTCCATTATTCCTTTTACTTGATGAACTGCACCAACTCCATTGTAAGAGAAGCATCCCCATATCATAACTTTTGCACCACCATGTTTGACAGTTTTTTTGGTATATTTTCCTTTATATTCAGTGTTAGGAGGACGTCGAACATACTGTCTGGAGCCAGTTTCACCAAATAAAACAATTTTAATTTTGTCTGTCCATAAAATATTTCTCCATTTTTCCTTTGGCCATTCGACGTGCCCTTGGGCGAACTTTAACAGTGCAGTAGCCTGCTTCTTTGTTAACAAAAGAATCTTTCGTGGACTTCTTGCAAACAATTCGTTTTCTAATAGTCGTCTTCGGAATGTTATAGCACTAACAGGAAGGATAAGCTCCTGTTTTATCTTTTTTAATGACGTCGAAAGCTCACTCTTTTTGAATCTTACTATAAGACGGTCATCTACACTTGATGTTTTTTGTTTTCGGCCACTAGTTTCAGCCTTTTTATTTGTAGTTAACGGCATTGGCAATCATTTAGTCTGAACATCCGAGGGTTTTTTTAATTTCTTTGTAAGTTTTTCCTTTTTGTCTTAAATTTTTTATGAGGACTCGCTTCTCTTCAGAACAGTGTTTTTCTCGTCCCACTAATCGACAAATTTTTTCATTTTCATTTCATTTTTTTGAAATTGTTCGACCATAAAAGAAATTAACAAATAACAATAACAACAAAATTTTTCAGTACATTATCACTCAAATATTACTCAGCACATTCCATTGCAAACACCGTTAAAAAGTTGCGCGCTTTGGAAGCTGACATACTAGAAATTTTTAAGCATTGCAAATTGGGTAGCCACACTCCTATTATATTGAACACATCTGTATACAAAAAGTTTTTTTTTTTTAAAAACGCCTAGACAAACGTCGAACTCAGTATATAAAAAAACCTGTATAAAAATACCAGATTTTTTTATTTGGATTTTGACTTTTGCTAGGCATGAATTTGTCTCGACCAAGGTCTCGGCCATATGTACAATTACAATGCAGGGCGAATTCATTGATCAGGTGGTGTTACGAGCACAGCTGATCTAATTTTTTCTTGCATATATAATGGGGGCCTGTGGTACATTTTATTCCTTTAAGGGCCACCTGGGGAAGTTGTTCCCTTTTTTTAATTTTGTATGACAACCTCCTTTGGTTCTGGGAAAATATTTGCAGAGAAAAGTTATTTGGGGTCAGATTTACATATGACCTATCCACAGGTACCGTGGAAGCTGTAGGGGGGACTTATAACAATTTCTCAAACTTAGGCAGGGGGTAAGTACATATATTCTAGGGATACGTTTGGAAGAGGAAAATAATGGGGGTCGGTCGTACTTTATTTCTCTAAGGCCGACTCTGGGGAAGTTATGGGAGTTTTTACATCATTTTTGTAAATTTTGTATTGCAACTCCTTAGGTGATGGTGATAGAGGGTAAGTATGTTCTAGGAATATGTTTGGGAAGAAAAACATTTTTTTCCTTTTTTAAATTTTGTATGGAAACCCTGTTAGAGGCTGGAGATAGGGGGTAAGAATGTTTTACAAAAATTTTTGGGAGGAAAAATTAATTAGGGTCGGTCTTAAATTTTAACTGGAAGCCGTGAGACTGATTTAAAAAAATTAAACTTTGTATAGCAACCCTGTTAGGGGCGGAGATATGGTGTAAGTACGTTCCACAAAATTGTTTGTGGGGGTCTTACATAGCAAATTGTACGGGGCAACTCCGGGCAGGTATACAAATTTTGGAAAAATAGACAGTGGAAGTTTTGGTTTTTGGTTAATACTCGGCCAGTTATCGGACGACTTTCCAGATTTTAATAGCAGTTTGCTCGCAGGTATTTCTGATAGTTTAATATTGCTTACGGGTTACAAGATCATTAAAACAGGGGCCAAATCGTCGCATTAGATTCGAATCGAAATTTCACTCGATCGATCGGGTTGCCAATGCTTAAGGTATAGTAATTCTAATAAGAATTTTAAAATTTCGATTCGAATCGAATGCGACGATTTGGCCCTAGGGGGCAAATAACGGTATTCGTTTAAAATCAAAATTCTACTCGATTGATTAATATATGAATTCTAATTAGAATTTTTATTTATTTAAACTAGCTAATTTTTATTTATTTATTTTAAATTTCATCACACATAAAAATTTTAAAAAGAACTGCAAGAAATCGAAATTATTTACCCTTTGAATACGCACTTTCACACTCTTCGCCGATGGACCTTCTTGTTTTTCTTTCATTAAAAATAAAAACTGTCATGCAATATTAAGCAGTATAAAAAGATACATAATAATTATTATTGGTTTGTTGAGGGTTTTTTTTTGACAATAAATATTTCATAGCCATCTGTCAAATAAGCCCCGGAATAAACCTACAATACTATTATGAATATAGGAATAGGAATTTAAGCAATACTTTAGCCAAGGTCTTAACTTAAGGCATGTGAAATCATGTGAAAGCTTATATAAAAGAAGACGCTGGTGTCCTTTATACCAAAGAGCAGATAATCATTGCGATTAACCGAAACTCGGTTCGCTAATTATAATTTTTGTAGACATAGTAAATTAAGGGGGAAAACCTAGACTTTGACCCTTCAATTGTAACTTAACCTTTACACAAACATATGCATATATTACTTAGATACATACACAAACCACCTACATATACATATATAATATATATTTTTAAATTTTATAAGAACTTTACCAGTTACACTTCATCTGTGTGTCATCTTAGCAATCAGATTGATAAGCTTTCAGCCGAAATTCCGTGCTGGCGACAAAAACTCCGCAATGTTTATAAGAATTTGGACAAAATTAAATCCGAGCTTAAATCTTCAAGATATGCAAATTTTTTGCAAATTTATTTAAATTATAAAAATTTAGAAGTTCAAAATGCCAAAAAAGCATTGATTAATAAACACATAATAGCAATCGACAGTGAACTCTGTTTAAACTTAACTTGGCTGCAGAAAACCTGTACATTGGCAAGTCAAGTTATTAAGAATGGCAGCCTAAATACACAACAAAGATATCATTATGAACAATTGGAACGCCATCTTTGTAATGCAACTAACACCAATGAACTCAATGTTGGGAATAACTCATTAAATGGTATACACCCAATATCAAGCGACGAAGATGGTGATCACATACACACAGATGATACTGTTGCAGACATGGAAGGCCAGCTATCAAGCAACAAACGCTTACGTCTTGAGGAGTATGATTTGGATGATTTAGATGATGACATTAATGGAACTACCACAGATGATGATGATGACGATGAGAGCGCCGATATTGCGTCAGCATTTAAAGTGCCTGCAAAACGGCCTCGAAATCTTAACGAGACTCATGTTTTAACTAATAATAGTACACAAAATGGCAATGCTACATTTTATATAGGACATACTCCATCTCCCTTTTTATCTAAAACAAATAATAGTCAAGTCTTGAAGGCAAACAGAACGAATATGGTTTCTAATTTGATATCGGATCAAGTGGTTAAGTCAACCTCCAATGCAGATCAACTAAAAAATGGTAGGATGCTTAATATAATTTCAAAATGTTTTTCTCTCGTAAATAAACATTCTTTGTTGTTTCAGTTCTACTAAAATCTAAGAAATTTACACACAATACTCTTAGGTCAGTAACTGCAGGTCTTCAAAAAGAAAATAAAAAATTCAGTCCCAACCGCGTTAGAAAAAGTCCACGAACACTTAAAGGTAGAATATTTAGAACTAATATTTAATAAGCTTTTTACATTTTTTAATTTTTTTGATCTTTCAGTTCTTAATACAGCTGCATCCAGTATTGTTAAACAGCGCCAGGCAGCACGTTTGGTCAATAGTAATTCTGATGTTCCTGTTATCAGAATAAACAAAGCTGCTTCACTTAGAGTAAAAAATAGATGAATATAAGACTGCATTTAAGATTTTACAACGTGTATTTAAAATTTTCATTTTATGTACATACAATACATTTTATAATTTTAACGATGTTTTATTTTTAATAATTTATAAACATTCTATTATCGATAAAAAAATGGTTTTAATATCTTATTGTAAGTCATTTTTGTAAAAACTGCCATCTAACCCTTCAGTTATAGTGTTTATATTTGGCGGGGACAATGTTAATAAACGATTAAAAAATGTTACACTGCCGAATAAAATGTATGATACAAAGGCTAAATGTATTAAAAACAATACCGATTGAGCCAAAATAAAATTAAAAGATCCGAATAGTGAAGCCGTCGATTTTTGTAAATTTGGTGTCTTACATAAATATACAAAATCTTGTTTATTTATTGTCGAAGTCGAAGGTAGAAATGTTGTTAACCTTTTCCAACTATTGTTGTCTACTGCTTTTAATGAAATTTCAGTACTTCTATCCAATGGGCTAAAAACTTGTTTATCCTTTGTTCTGTAGTCGTTTGCGTTAGAAGAACCATCTTTTTTTATTGATTTATCTATTCCAGTCTCTTGACGTTCTTGTGCTTTTAATGTATATGGTAAAAACGTTGAAGTCTTGTTAGTTTCTTTTACCTCTATAGCCTTTACAATAAGAGCTAATACTAGCAGTTGAATTATTTGTTTAAACCCCATATTTCAAAGATGTGATTTTTTGCTTTAATGTACTCCAAAAGTTGCAGTTTTGTGCTTTTATACTTGTAGAAAAAATTTCAATTCATTGAGTTTGATGGACAAGTTTATGCTTCATGTGTTTTTTTTTATACAAAAGAATTTTGTGTAAATATTTAATATAAGGTTCAGTAGTTTTCAAAGGCTTTTATTTACAGTTAAATGACATAATAAGTAAGAAATGGATTCACATATTTAATTATAGTTTTTTCACTAACATGGAATCTTTACGTTGTCAAATATTTTTCTGGCGTGTGTTATTTTACAAAAAAAAAAAAATAAGGATATATAATATTTAATAGAAATTACGCGTAACTTTCCGGGTTTTCAACGATATTAATAAGGGCGTTGGAATGCATTAAAAAAAGGATAAAGTGGCATTTTAAAAATATTTAATTTTTTTACCGTAGCGGTGTTTACAAGTGGACTACTTTATTGTCGTCGATTTAAAATAAATTGCGACCTCTTAAATGTTTTAAAAAATGGAATAACAATTTACACGGGCTTTTACACTCATACTTGTAAAAAGTCTAAAGCGTTCTACTACATGAAAAAAAAACTAGGGGTTTTTAAATTTAGTCAATCTTTTGAGCATGTAAAACTATTTGGGGGTTTTCTAATTCTTCTTTACTTTGGATTAATCTTAATTCACGCTCAAATGATGTCACCTTGCGTTTGTTACTACAAACTTCTACCGGCATTGAATCTATGGTGCGTTTAATAACAGCTTGTAATGAAGCTATGGTCCGTTCGAAAGCTAAGCCCAAATCTGTTGCTTGATGACTGTGAGCCAAAAACAACGCCGCAAACAGATCACCAGTTCCAGTGAAGGAGATATTATTTCCTTGTTTTGGTATATTTATAGCATAACGAGAACAATTTTGTTTGCTAATGAAAGCACGTAGTTCACCTTCCTTACCTAATTCACTGCTTGAAATTGCGACTGTGTCAATGCCTTTGTCGTGAAACCATTGTACTGCATTCCATATATCGGCCTCAGTTGTAATTTTCATTTCGGTTAGAAGTTCGACCTCATATTGATTGGGTGTTATTATGTCAGCCAAAGGAATAATTTCATTGCGATAAATAGGCAGCAACTCTTTGGGTACATACATTTCTCCATTATCGCCCATAACTGGATCACAAACTTAAGCATAAAATTAACATCAAGCAGAACAAGAAAGACAAATTACATACATACATATACATATGTATTTGCTTTTTGTTTTTAGTCAATTTATCATATACATACATACATATATAAGTATGTATACAAATTAATACTTACCATATATTAAATTTTTTTCAGTGGCTCTCAGTTTGGTTACAATATTTCCTACTTGTCTTAAGAAAGAAGCATTTCCGATATATCCAGTTAGTAAATGAGAGTAACTTTTCAAAAGGTCGTTACTGCTTAGACCTTGAAAAAGGTCAACTGTATAAATTTATTCCATCAAAAAGTGGATAGTAAAAAATAAAAATTAAAAAAATATGCATCTACGTACTTATATACATAGTACATACATACCTAGTTCCTTCTCTTGCAACACTTGTCCCTTAACTACATTGTAGCCTGTATGATTGGAAAACTGTACGGAATTAATAGCATCGACCTCGAAGCCTAAAACCTATATAAATATATATATATAAGTATGTATATACTTAGTTAAAATAAACGATATTTTTTCATGTTACCTGCAATGGAAATGTTGCACTTTTGTTACCCACATATCCATGGACAACATGACTTTGTATAGATAACACACGTCTTTTAGCCTCATCACCACTATAGCTTGACATTTTTTATATAAAGTATTGTACTTCTTCCAATATCTCGCAACCAGGTTTTTTTGTTAGCACATTTGCTAATGTACCTTATCTCGAAAAGGAAAAAAACCTATTCCTACCTACATGCTATGCACATACATTCATACGTACAAATGGATGTATGTATATATGTACATAAATAAGTGTCCAGATAAGAATGCTTAAATAAATACAATTATTAAACCCAGCAGTACTTATGTTATAAAATATGTATGTATGTATGTACATATGTATACATATATGGTTATCTTAATATAGAAAGGCCCTAATTCGTTTTTTATAAGCCCAGATTTTCGTTTTTTTCGAAAAATGGTCTGCTCATATATCACAATTAGTCAAAAAAAACTGGACTTAAAAAATACGAGTTAGGACCTTTTTTATATTAGAGTAACGATAGGTATTTTTTATGTCATTAAGGCATGTTATGAAAATAATATGGTTTCAAATCACTAGTGGTTCATTGAATTTATTTATTGCGAGAGCTTTTCAGGTTTATTTTGAAAATTGTGCGAACCGTGAAAAATTTTTAATCATCTCAAATTTTGATCCAAGGCGAATTCATACAAGGCAAGGCGAATTCATAGAGAAGGTGGTCTCGACAGATCAGCTGACTATTTTTTGTTCGTGCAATTTTCCTCACAATATGTCAAAAGTTTGTCTATGCGCTTTTTCTTGATTTAAAAACATTTAAAAAAGTGCTTTTAATTAGCAAACAGTGAAACCAAATGATGCGATCTCGTGCTTTTTGCAAAAAACAAAAAAACTGTAAAATTAGTTTTATTCGCGTTTTTCTTCTGCAAATAATTTGTGTTTTTTTTAATGATGCCATATACAAATAATTTTTTTTCTAATGATGCCATATTTGTGTTTGACATTGTAGGTAAGAATTTTTCGCCCTGCGTGAATGAATTGTATGAATTTTTCTTGATACAAGGTGAACTCAGCAAATCAGGGTAAAAAATAACGATAAAACGATTATAAAATTAACAAATTTTTTATTTTGAAGTTTATATAAAAAATTTGTTAATATTATAATCGTTATTCAAAAAACCAAAAGCTAATTTAAAAACCAATATAATAAATATAATAATTAACTGAAATAACCTCCTGATGATGCCACACAACGGAGTGGCGAAATATTGAAAAAATTTTGCAAAAAAATAAACATAAAAATAGACCTAAAGCTTAAGAAAAATAGACTTATTTATCTTTGTGAGGTATTGAAAACTGTTTTTTAAGACCGTTTTTAAAATCTTTTGAATTATAATAGGAGTATTTTTAAAGTATTTTTAATACTTATATTAATTAAATAAAAAAAAAGAGGGTTAATTTATCCCGGATAACGTTTGAATTACTTTTAAATTGAAAAGTTGATACGGGGTCATCGTCGATCGAACCTATTGTGCCATGCTATTTGACAACTTTGTTGTTAAAACATATGGTAATGATAACCGTGTGTTTAAGACTTTTCGTAATAATTTCACTCCAGTAAAGCAGAAGTATTAATTAAAAATTGTTATAAAACTGTTGTGTTTTGTAAATAATTACAGGAAAAATAGCTAACTAGCAATATGACTTTAATAACACGTTTATTGGAGCATAATTTGCGCAATGTCAATAGTGCCAGGAAGCTACGAAAATTTAGTTCTCAAACATCTCCAGCTGGCAATGTGGCCAATGAGGGAGATGAAGGTAAGTAATATATTATATATAATTTTTTAAATATAAAAATTTTTTTGTAGATTTCAGAGTCCTAAACTTGCGTGCAACCCAACAACGACAAGTGAGAAAAGAATACAAAAAACCCATTGTTATGCCTCCTAGATCGTTGAAAATGGCCACAGAACAAGATTGGACCGCTGTATGGCCGGCACCACGTTCATTTCATCCTGCGTCGGTGCCTTTGCCTATACGTCAAGGGTTCACTGTAAAGGGAGCAGCGCCACCTTCAAAATACGCCAATGCAGAGTTGATGAAAATACCAAACTTTTTACATTTGACACCACCTGCAATAAAGCAGCAATGTGAAGCTTTAAAAAAGTTCTGTACATCTTGGCCGAAAAATTTAGAAAACGAAGAGAAATGGAAACGCCCCTTTCCTGTAGATGTAGTGACAACGGATTACTGTCAAGCCGTACCTACCATTCGTAATCCTGAAGCTCGGCGTGTCACTGTTACTCTTAAACTTTCTGAATTACAATTTGATTCACATGCTAAAGATAAGTTTTTGCGATTGGTAGGCGATCGTTATAATCGCAAAACAGATCTCCTTAAAATAGTGGCTGATCGTTGCCCGCTGCGTAAACAGAACTACGAATATGCCATGTATTTGCTAACGGCTTGTTATTACGAATCTTTCGTTTCTGAATCTTGGGAAAACTCCAAGTCCGAAGCTGATATGGAGTACTACAAATATGAACGCAACAAATCTAAAGAGACAGTTGAATCAATACTTAATTTTGGCAACCAACTAGATAAAAGCAATAAAGTACAAGCTAGTCAAGGATTTATTCAAAGTATTGAGCGTTTGATAAATGAAGGAGAAAACGAATATAATTTGGCCAAGTACAAAGAAGAAGTAATAAAAATGCTAAGTGTTAAAAATTGCGATATCTAGATAACTATATTAATTCTTAATTTTAATTAATTTGCAAATGGTAATATGCCTTTCGGCCAATAAAAATATATTACTAGTAAAAAACAATACATTAACAAAAAGTTTTTTTACCATAAAAGTTAGGTTAGGTTGAACAGGCGGCTGCGGAAATGTTGAAGTAATAGTTGTGCAGCCCACTTGGGTCCGTTTCCTCAGTCCCTTTGTGATATACCATAAAAGTTACAAACTTTATTTTTTGCTTGTTAAATGTGTTGTCGTCAATGGCTGTGTGTCTGCCATGTATTCGTCTTCGCTTTCACTATCCATTACGGCAAGTCTTCTTTTTCTACTAGTTTGAGGACCTTCATTCTCCTCAGAATCATAGTTTTCCTGGATATCTTCCAGTTTTTCGTATTTTTTCAATCTTTGCTCTAGTTGTGCTATCCTTTCTTTTTTTCCATTTAACAAAACAGCTACTTTCTTTAGCAACTTCCTTTCCAATTCATTTTTCTCATCTACACACAAACGGTAATCTTCCAACAATTGTCTTGAATTTTCATCAAATTTATGAGCTTTTTGTACTCGGTCAGTAAGACATTTGTTTTGTTCTTGTAACAACTCAATCGCTGAATCTAGTATATCGTATTTACCTCTAAATTCTTTAATATTTATATCCAAAAATAAAATTGGGATTGATTCGGGTTGTGATTTCCAAATATTAAAAACTCCCATTTCAGGTTCTAGTTTGTAATAAAATCCAGGTAAAGAAAAATATGTTGATAATGCCAAATGTACTTCTTCCCAATAATCATTGTACGACATGTCTAAGTTGGATGCTATTTCCCTCATTGCATTTGTAGTAACGATGCCTTGATACGACTTTCCGCTTTCAGAGTCCAGGATGTTCACACTGATTTCATCATCCCTCCTATTTGTTTGCAAATAAATATAGTTTTTATTGTCACTAGCATTATTGCTAGTTTTTAATAATTTGTTTATTGTTATGCTAGAATTCATTAAATTTTCTTAACCCACCAAAAGTAGAGCTTCCATTTTTGTTTATACAAAATAATGGGCCGGCAGTGATGCCAGAATTTTTATGGGTAATATCGGCAAAATATGAAATACAGTGAACTAGCGGAAACGTGAACTAAATTTTACCAATGGTGTTAATGTTTTCGATTTCGTTCACGTATCCGATTGGATATTTTTTAATTATTTTCTAACGAATTTAATTTTTTTCAAAAATATATTGTTACTAGTATCGCTAATAGATCCTTTCTTTGGCCCTTCCTACATTAGACTAATTTGCCAAAACAAAATGATTGTTTGTTGGCAACAGTGTGGCCATATTAGCTTTTTTGGAGCTAAATTTAGCTTTACTTTTCTTCATTTAGCCCGAAATATTTACATTTAGCCTTTAGCTTTTTTTTTAGCTTTTTTCGAAATTGAATTTAGCTTTTTTAGTAGTTTCTGGAGCTAGATAAAAGGATACAAATTTGTTTTATTCTATTCTTCTGTATATATCTCAATTATACTGAAAGGTATCAAGCTCCAAATTTTCTTCGAATTTACAATATTACAGTTTCCGAACCATTGTTTTGTTTAATAATTTACTTCTAGCGACATTTAAAAAACGTGAAACATCACAAAACTTCAACAAAACAAAGATATAAGGAAGGTATGGTATTACAAAAAAAACGTAAGAATTTGATTTCCAAAACAAATATTTTTAAATGCGGCAATTTCAAAGAAAAAAAATCCAAATGCGACACAAAGATTTTTCCGTTTTTAGGTTAAATTAAAAAATCTTTTAATATATTGCTCAAAGATGTAAAAACACTTATGTCTTTCGTTGAAACAAATTATTATATTAATATTTTTATTTAATAAGAATTTTAAAGTGTATTTTTGTCAAAAAATCAAATCAAACAGGACCGAAATAATTTTTAAGAAAAAAGCAGGCACAATGATACGGTAAAAAAATAATATTTTTAATTTTTTGATTTTGATTTTTTAATTTTTACAGTCATTGGTTTTATATACTTATTGAGGCACACATGTACAAATAAAAATACTTTTAAAAATGTTTCTTACAATGTAACTTTTTACATTAAGGATAATATTTTTTACTTTTCTTGAACAAGCTTGAATAAAGTTATTTCATAATTAAAATCAAAATTTTTAAAACAAATTTTTTTTAAAATATTTTTAGCACACAAACGTTTCGTTCATGTTATGAGAAATATCTAAATAACGAAGAAATTTTTTAAAAAACTAATTAAAAAATTTAGCTTTATTTTTTGGCTTAAACTTCTGGTTTTTAGCTCTTTTTAGCTGTTTTTTAAACGTGATTTAGCTTTAACTTTACTTGAAAATCTGGCCACACTGGTTGGCAAAAGAGGTGAAGAGTATCAGGGTTGTCAGTTTTTTTTCAGGGTCCATCGCCAGAACGGTTATCGAAAATCGCCAATAATCACCAAAAAAATATTTTTTTGAGTTTAAAAACTAAAAAAGTCGCCAAAAAATTCGCCACAATAAAAATCTATTGGTTTTGACGAAAAAAACTCACAAATTATTTTACTTAAATAAACATACGAAATATTAATGTTTTTGTTAAATTAATTTAATGAAAAGAAATAACTTTAATTAAAGTTAAAATTAAATTTTTTTGTACACCAAGAAATTCAAAGGAAGAATTGAAGATTTGTTTAACCAAGAGCATATGTATGTAGAATGGCAGTTAAGTTTGTTAAGTAACATGTTGTTAAATATTAAAAACTTTAATTTGGATAAAACACGAACCTAATACAGCATTGGTGTTGTAGTCATTTTGTGTGTAACATCGTTTAAAGCAAATCTGTGGCAAACAAGGCTATTTTCATTCAAAAAGGATTAGTTTACGAGTTATGTTAATATGTATTACCTTGAGTATAGTTTTTGAATGTGTGTCATAGATGCCAGATTTGACGATTTATCGTCATTTTGACGTTTTTGGCCACAAAAAATGGGTTTTGGCGATTGGACAATTTTTGCCCAAAATTTGACGATTTTTCAAATAAAATTGCTTTTAACATAAAAATTATTATTTTATTTTTATATTCAATATATTTGCATTTTTTCATTTTCAGTTTGCTTTGCTTTGAATAAAATTTTACCTTTTTTGTTACTACTTTTAACGAAACTATCTATTAGCCCTTTGTTTCCCGGTTTTTTTTTATTATTATTAACTAAAAAAGTAATCAAAAACATAAATTTTAGTGATGACAATTCTCTGACGATTTTCAAAATTTGTTTTGACGATTTGGATGATTTTTTACCAATAATTTGACGATATTGGACCAAAATTATCTGGCAGCTATGATGTGTGTATGTATATATAGAATGTTAAAAAAAGTTTTTTTTGCTCATATAGCACTTAATTTAAGATGAATTTAGTAAGCTTTAAACTTCAGCTTCATCTGTGCCATTTTAAGTAACATATGTACATAGTATTTGTATTAAATATATTTTTCATTCGTTTTGTTAGTTTAAAAACTTTGCCGTTTGTTAAAAAAATCGCCAACAATATCGCCATGGCGTCAAACCTAAATTTTAATAGCCAAGAGCACCAAAAAATCGCCACATTTGGCGTAAAATCGCCATAACTGACAGCCCTGAAGAGTATGGTTATTTGTTGGCGTAATTTTCCAACTAGCCTCAACCCCGCACTATTAGCACAAAACCAATACGTACATTGAGCCGTTTATTTTGAATGTGGCATAAGTCACTTAAAAAAAAAACGAGTTAATGGCAACACTAAATACTATTAAACGGTATTTTTTTCATCTTTGAATATCTTCCCTTTAAAAAAAAGTGACTTATGCCAATTTATAATATAAAATAAACAGCTCATATAAAACCAAACGTTAATTGTATAAAAAGACACTGGTACACACACAAGCTTTATACACGCATGCATTTTATGCCTGAAATAATTCATACCGAGTGTTACGAAAAGGACAACAAAAATTGTTCGCTTAAATTTTAGTCTGGTGCGTGAAGGGCCATTGTAACCAACACAGAAAAACTAAAAACTTCTTATTAGGTAAAATAGTGAGCCAAAACATAATTTGGGGACTCCCAAAATTTATAATATTAATGTAAACAAAAAAAAACATCAAAAAAAAACTGTTCAGGTTTTAAAACCTTCAATGTTTGTTCACGTTTTAGAGTAGTTAATGTTAAATAAAAAGTGTTCACGTTTCTGGGTTGTTCACGATTCTGGTTATTCACGTTTCCGCGAGTTTACTGTATCTTTAAAAAATTCAACATTGTAAAAATTTGCAAACACAAATTTCAAATATAACAAAAAGAAAACCAGATTTCAATTCATCACTTATAAATAGCTAATTGCCGCACGGCACACCAATGCGTTTTTGTAATTGAAAATATTTGGTTATTATTAAAATTTTTTTTATGTTTTTATATAATACAAATTTTTGTTTTAAAGGAAACTTTAAGTTCTTATTAAGAGTTTAATCACTAAAACCCAAAAGTATTTTTCTTTCTTTGGATAGCGGCAAAAAAATGTATTTGTTTTGTGCAAGAATCTGCTTTTTAATTAGTGTACCTATAGATTTTAGTTCTTTTGTATTATTGTGTGGATTCATGTTGTCTGAAAGCAAATATCACAATAAGTAAATAACTAAACAAAACGATCTTTAATAAACTGTGATATTGTAAATACAAAACATGTTTGGAGCATGATATCTTTCACTATAGGGTACAAAATTTAAAATCAATTAACAGTTTTTTTTATACAATGTAATGTGCGGTAAATAAGAAATTACACGACGTGCTACCCTAACAAGAACCCTGTTATTCGTACAACTCTGGTTTTACTAACTTAATCCCTATTTGTTTTATCACTTTCCTTCTACTTGATTGTTTTGAATGCAGCTGCTGTTTGGATTTAAATTTGAATGATATTTTTATAAGCTGTTGTTATCTGAAAGCTTGCTGATGCAGCGCTCCTATATATGGTAAAGAAGGTAATGAGCGATTCCGACGATACTGATATTCTGCTCATCATTCCACCTGACTACTATCTTAGAAACGCAGAGAAAAAACTTATATACGACGATTTAAAAGTTTTGCAAATAAGACAACATAATAGTTTTCAAGAATTGCACTTATTAGAACAGCAATATAAACAGGAATTATTGAGAAGAAGTTTGCCAAGTGAGCTTGAAGCCATGGATTTGGCTACCTCGAAACATGATGGCTTATTTATGCCATCGGTATCAGCCAGTTATCAGTTGTTACCACCCACCGAGAAGACTAAACTTAATAATATTAATTCGAGACTATATAATATGGAAAATGAAAACCTGGGATGTGACGGCAATGTTTCGGATATATCTAGTATTTCTGCAAATACAGGAAGAACAGAATTTGGTCCTAGTAAAGCAAACAAACATCAGGTTGGAATGGTTCACTCCACACCTAAATATATGAACTCACCGTATAAGGAGCGTCGGCCAGCAAAAGAGGTTTATAACTGTGATAAAGAAGATGTTTTACCAGAAGAAAATTTTTCTTTAAGTGATGACCTTCAAACCCATTTTTTTCAGCATCGTTACAGTGATAACTATCGCTTGGAACAGCAAATACAACAGAATGAAATTACAGATGTAAATAAAAATCAACAAAAACAAGCCAAATCTTTACCATCTACTTTTTACACTTTGCCTGAAAAGACATTTCAAAATACTGTATACCAAATGTCAAAAGCAGATAGTAATCTCATTAGTTTAAGCGAAATTTGGGGTAAAAGCGGCCAAGGAACTGCCATAGCAATGTATTCGCAATCAAATCTCAAGGAAGAGCAATTAAGAAGGCAGCACTTGGAAAAAACCATAAGACAATTACAGGCTCGATTACTGGAATATCAACAAAGGTTGTCCGTTGCAATTGAAGTGGATCGCACGAAAGATAACGCCTTGAGTATTGCTCAAACTGAAAATCAGAGGTAATGCGAGCTTATTTGATAATTATAATTAACTGCATATCTACAAAATAAAAAAAAAGTATAAAAAAATAAAAATTTAGGGATTTAAAAATTAAAATTATTTTTCATCAAAATTTAAAGTGATTCAGCTAGTTCTAGGTTTTTTATGCTTCTTTTTCCTTACATTTTTTTACTGGGTGCCGATATAATTTACAGAGACCTTGAAAATTGGGCAAATACCTATAAATAAAATGTAAAAAATATTTGTTTAGCCTGTTTGCTCAAAAATTTTGAGAATTTTAAAATTTTATGGGTATTTAAAAAATATTTGAAAGTAAAAATGTAAAATTGCTGTTAAATGTAAGGAATGTTTCTAATACCTGATGACTTTTTATTAAAAAATTTACAGCTATCGTTATTTTCAACTCCTGGTTGTAAAGACATACATATATATTTTGATAAAAGTATTCATTTACACACGTAAAAGTATTTACAGGCGTAATCTGTTTAATTCTGCAAGCCCTGCAAAAAAATTTTTTTATCTTGACCCAAGAGGGTTTTCATTACAAAGTTAAAAAGCTTTAAAAGCAACCTGCAGTTCCAGTTCACTTAAAAAAAGGAAATACATATATACGTTTTTGTTTTATTAAGTTTATTTAGATTTTATTTCCATTTTATTTACTATAATAGCATTAATCAAGAGTTACTTCAGTTGCGAAAAAGCCTACAGGAATTCGAACAACAGCGCATTCAATATGATAACAAAATGGAAATTCTGCAAAAAGAATTAACTCAAGCGGTCAGTTTAGCAAGTAAATTTCAAGAAAAAAATGAAAAATTAGAAGAAGAAGCTTCAAATTGTACAAGGTAAGGGTTTAAAAATCTATAGTATGTACGATTTCTATTTTAAATAATGCGTACTAAGTTTTTATACACTTTATTTTTTGTAATTATTTATAAGTTTTTTTTTACCTTATTTGTTTATTTATTTAACACAGAAAAAATAATATTATTTAAGTAAAAATTGTAAAGCTTTATTTACACCACCTGAGTTGTCATCTGAGTTTCACAACTGAGACTTATTTTTATAGTGTAATAACATGTCTATTTTCATTAGTTAATATTTTTGTCTAACCTCAGTTGAAAATAGAACGTTTTCTATTTTCAAATTATTTAACGTCTGAGTTTTAAATTTAACCTTTTAAAAGTTACCGGATTAAATGCTTGTTTTTGTGTTGCCATACACTTTGTACCAGTTTAACAACTTTTAGAATTAGCGGACTTATTATAATTTCCCAGATGTAATGTAATACTAAAATTAAAAATTTCAAATTGTTTTTTGACACTCATAAAAATTTAAACTTATTTTTTGACACTCAACTCAGATAAGAACTTAGGTAAATATAGCTTAAGCTTATAAAAAATTTTTCTTTTTTCAAAAAGATTTTTTATTTATTTAGCTACTAAATTTGATTTGGTTTTAACTTGATTATATTGAAAAAGCTAAGTTAAAAAAAGAAGTTGTAAAAATTGTAAAAATCAAACATAAAATAGAAATAAAGAACTTTAAAGAATCAGTTGAAATTAAGACATGTTTTACGTAATAATAATAAAAATAAAAAAACAACTTTATTTTAAAATATGTTTTGTTCTTAAATAATAAATAAATTATTTATTTTTTAAAAACAAAACATATTTTCGGGGTCAGAGTAAGCATTATTTTTTAACACATTAATCACATAATATGTAAATCACATACATATGTCGTTCAATTCTATAAACAAGGCACAGAGGAGCTTTTAGGTAATTCGATTCAAATCGAAAGGGTTTCGAAAAGAATTTTCGATTTAAGAAGCAATATGTATTGTCTAACACGCTTAAAAGATCCAGATTTTTACGGCATAAGGGAAGAGAAATATCTTGTGATGCTTAATTTAAAGCTTGCATTAGTATTTTAAAAATGTCTTAATAGATTTCGAAAACCATACTACATAATTTAATTTATTCGAATAATTATCGATTCAAAGCGAATTACATAATAACCCTAAGGTATCTTTTAATTTATAAAAATAAACACAAGCAATTATAATAAACATTTTTTTATTTGCGTAAACATAAATCCAAATTTATATTTTAAAGAAAAATAAATGAATCTTGCAATCAATACAAGCAAAAACTAGAAGAGCTAGAAATAAAAGTTCACGCATGCAAGAAATCTGAAGAGTTAGCTCAAAATGAACTTTATAAACTACGAGATAAATATGCAAAGTCCGAACATTTATATGAAAAGGTATTATTTAAAGTTTTATTTTATATCTTAACTTGAAAACTAACAATTTTACGTATAACTATTTTTAATTGCAAAGACCAAACTTTGCTGTGAGGAATTGGAAAAAGAAAATACAACTTTAAGGCATCAGAAGGAAATGTTGCAAGAATACCATCAAAAACAAAAAACTAGAGCTGACAATTTAGAAACACAAAAAAAATCAATGCAGGAGTCCTTGGCACATTTGACAGATATTGAAGTAAGTAGAAACGTATGCTTTGTGATTTGCGTAATAAGGCCCTTATTATTTTTATATATACATATTTTAAATACCTTAATAAAAGTTTAGTTGTAATGTAACTTTTTATGAAAAAACGTAACCTTTTGAGTGAAAATATGTAACTTTTCATATTTCGCCTGGCAACGCTGATATTGAGCTTCAAAATAAGAGAACTTTCTCTTATTAAATTTACGTAGTTATGAAAAAGCACGTTTTGCTCTGCACTAATTTTATAAAACAAGTTTTTTAATGGAAACAGAAAAAATAAGCAAATAAGTTTTTCTATAATAGAACCAAATTAATGCAAATAAATTAAAAATCATTTTTTTTTAAACTGGAAAAAACACGTTTTGGTCTTTGATCCCTCATGTGTAGATTTTGTACTAAAAAACTGGCCAACCGTAGTATTTTGCCTTTTTCGAGTCTGTAGTTAACTGATCTTGCTGATTTTAAATAGGGTTCATCTCAGGGATATTTCTGATGGTTTGACTCCAATACCTAGTTCGTAGTACTCAAATTGACTCCGGAAACTTCGTTTCAATAGACGCACAGACGGACATGGCTCAATCGAGTTTCCCAATTATGAGGATCCGGATTATACATACTTGATGGGGTCGCGAATGGATATTAAGGAAAATATAAACAGAATGACAAACTGATATATATATATATATATATATATATATACCCTTAGCGCTATGCGAATTCGTTCATATGGTTGCATGGATTTTTTTTGAGTCTAGGGACTGTATTTTGTCATACTTCGATTCTGAAAAAGATTTTAAAGGGAGCTTTTAATTTGTATTTAATGAAATCCAAAGATTCACAGATTTCACTTAAACAATTTTATTTTACTTCCAAACGTTAACAAACATATTTTCGTATTACTTAGACAGAAAAAAAAGTAACCCCAACTATTGCTCGCATTTTGTTTAACAGTTTTAAAGTTGAGATTAAAAACTTAAAACTTTTGAGCTAATTTTAAAGTTTGTTTAAACCAACCCAAGTCTGCCCTTTACAAATAAAATCTCGAATTTATTTATCACTTTTAACCGAATTTTCTGATAATATTTTTAAGATTTACTTTTGTTAATTTTTTTTTACACTCTAGAATACTCTAAAGAAAAAATTGGAACTACAACAAAAAACACTAAAATCTCACTATCAACAACAACTGGAAAATGTAGTGGCTCAAAAACTCAGAGAGTTTCAAGAGCAGCTAGACAAAACAGAAGAATCTCTAAAGTCGGAAGCACGCGAACGTGAACGCTTAATAGCCGAACGAGCGGTCAAACAATTAGAATTGATAAATGAAAAAAATGAATTGGAATTGAATTTGTTGCAAGAAAAACATAATGAAGAGGTGGAATTATATCGTATACAGCTAGCAAATGCTTCGAAAAAAATTGATGACATGGAAATGAAACTAAATGTATACAAGTCAAAACGAGCCAACATTGCTGAAAAACTGCACAACGTTATGGAGACACAATGGCAAAAAGCCTTGGAAATTCTAACTTCTTCCCATGATCTTACACGTTCTACACATTATGATACGGATCACGAGTGTTCTTCGCCCGAAGCAAGCAAAACCGATAACAATGCTGTCAATGAAGAAGAATACACAAACCAGCAACACAATTACGAAACTCCTAAGTCAAGTAAAAAAGAAAACAATTTAAATATGATGGACAAGCAGGAAAAACCACCAGTTGATAAATTACAAGCTTACATAGAATTGGTAAGTTTAAGTCCATTTCCATTTTGTTAAATCTACCTTAACTTAATTTTGATTTTGTACCTAGCTGCTTTCAAAATCTCCTACGGACTTTGATAAATTAGATGAAATTTTAGCCTTGTCATCAAGGGCGAAACATAATAAAGAAACATTGGAAAAATCATGCAAAAAACATTGCAACTCAAAGCCTCCCTGGAAGGCATAAAATAAGCTTAAGTGTAAAGTTTTTTAAAAGGAACAATTTTTTCTTCACTTTTTTCTTTACTATTCGAGAGATGTTATTTTATAGTGTTATGCCATAAATGCCTTTTTTAAAACTAATTGTATATACAAACTCACATAAACTAAAAGTATATTTTTAAATTTTAATTATTTTGTTTTAATTTTTAATTCAATATATTTTTGTTCAGTTCATTATCAAAAAATAAATTTTTAATTTATTTACAAACTATTATCTTAAATATTATTATTTTCTTATTTAAAAAAAAACTTATGTTATTTTAAAACTAAATATAATCCATCCTTAACGTATGACGATTGCTTAAACAAATTAAGGGTTAGTAATGATTATTTAAACATAATAAAATATTTTAAAATTGATCTTTAGTTTAAAAATTGTAATCTATTAGAGATTTTAAACTGTATATTATTTATAGGCAATTTGTGGAAATTTTGGTGAACTGCCACAAAGTCCTTTAGTTTCCCAAACTTGAATATGACATTGTTCTGTCAAAACTACCAAATGTTGATGTGTTGAGTATGTAAGGCTAAAGAAAAAAATTGAAAATTAAAATTTTTAATATATTTATATATTTGTTTTCATATATTTTTGTATGTATATAAGCTATTTAGGTATTATTGTAAATAAAATTAAAGAAAAAAGTAAAATTAAAAAAAAAAAATACGCTTGAAAAAAACGTCCAAATTTATTCTAAAAAGAATTCGTTGATTACGCAACTTATAGACGACTTTTTACTTTAAAATTGTGTTAAGGGATAAGGCTGTTCTGCTTTAAGAAGTTCTTTTAATAAACAACAAAAGTACCTTATCAACATACCCTACACACAAACTCTCTTACATTCGATAAAACGCACCATTTAGTAAGCTCAAATTACGATCAATGAGGATCGTTACCGCACAAGGGTCAATTTTTTTTTGTTAAAGGAAAGGGAAGAGTCAACACAATGGCGCTACGTGTCATTAATCTTTAAAAAAATATTCCGTTATAACTTGCGTTCAAGCGAATTGATACCTCGATTATTTTTTGCGGGGACCACGTGAAGGCACTGGTTTATTCCAGAGGCTGGACTGAAAACAACGCCGTCAAGTGAAGTACACCGTCATTTAACTAAGTTATTGGAAATTTAAGAGCTTTTTATGCACATATTTGATATATTTTTAAATAAACATTATATTTTTCCTAAAAATATATAAATAAAAAATAATTATTACAGTTTCTGGTTTATTCTGATAAGGCATCAAATATTGACGAATTGGCAGCCAACATTTTAAGCTATTCGTAACATATGGTTGGTTAAAGTGGCCAAAAACTGGAAATACAGATTAAATTAAGCACTTTGTTTGGATAAAATAGTCATACCTGAAACATTTTCTAAAGGGAGTTTTAAGGAAAAAACCATTTAGAGAAAATAGTTTACATGCCTTAAAACTCTTTAAACAAATAATTAAATTCAAATAATTTCTTGTGTCCTACACAATGCGTTGGGGTCAGTCCTACATTTGACCACGCGTTTGGGCTATACGATGATGAATAAGCTATAAACTCTATTCCTTTATATATATCGTTACCTTAATATAGAAAGGCCCTAACTCTTTTTTTTTTTATTAGCCCAGATTCACTTTTATTTTGATAAATGGACTGCTCATATATCACAAAAATAGCCAAAAATATCTCAACTCAAACTATGCGAGTTAGGCCCTTTCTATATTAAGGTAACGATATACATACATAAGAAGATTTTTAAGTTGTAATTTTAAAATTAAAATTCATTAAGCTCCTTCTCATACCACTTTAGTGTTTTAGTGGCCATTCTGAGCAGAAAATATATTCTCTCAGTATCTACCTGTTATTAAACGTTTAAAGTGTGCTTTGGTAGATTAGTAAGTAAATGCACAAGCTAACAATTCTAGGGGTCGCTTCATGCTTATTTTTTCTTCCTAATTCTACACTTCAATTTCACTTATATTATCCCCCTTTATATCTTTCTCAACTGATCCACAAGGGGACTGAAATAGCCGACCGGAGTGAGCTGTATTCTTTGCTGCCTGTTCTACCCAACCTAAATATCGTTTAAAGTATTTAAAGTATTACACTTCTTAAGCATTAAATCCTCTTTTTAACTAAACACTTTAGAATTAAATGAAAAAAGGTGATTAAAGAAGCCCCACTTCTTACAATAAACAGTTATTGTTATTTAAAAACTTATAGTTTACCTTTTAATATTTGATAAGCCCGTAACAATTTCCATTATAAAACATAAGTTCCAACTGGACCACAAACGAACAATACCACCTTCAATGGCTGTCGCAATGACATTAACACCAACACCCTCTTTTATGTATGAATAACATACAGCCGTTATGCGATCCTCATGAACATTATGCTGGACATAGCGAGCATTAACCGAATGTAAACGCAAAATAGATTTGCCATTTGGATTTATTGACACATTAACGAAATCATCAAGATTCTCTTCGGTAACCTCAAAACATTCATCGGCTGGTAGTTGGGCGGTTGCGGACAAATAATTTTGTTTTTCTTGTAGGTCTTCTTCTGCAGTAAGTGGTAAAGAAGTTTTAGGCTGTTGTTGTGCTAATGAATGAACAGTAACAATATCACCCAAGGTAGGTGATATGGTTAATAATGTTATAGGGGAATGATAGATTTCAGCTGGGCGTTCTATAGTGCGAACATAAGTCCAACTGTCAAGAAAACATTAGTTATTTCTAGCAAAAATTTTTTAATATGTTAAACTTACTTATTTAAATCCCAAATTACTGCAATGCCATCTTTCCCTGCCGTTACGGCAATTTTAAATTCCACCGATAAAGCTATGCAAGTTATTTCATCTGAATGCCTTATTAATACTGTAGGACCTGACCAAGTTAAATCAGCACCGTCCCTAAAAGCAACGGATTCTGTTAAGTTTAAAGAATTCGATGATATAGTTGAGGAAGTTAGATCATCTTCTGAATCCATAGCTTTGTTGGTAATTTTTCGAAAGGCCGAATTATATGACAGTTTTAAACCTTTTACATAACTCTGACGACTTTTTCCTGTGCGTAAACTTGCCTCTATGCTAAAGCATTTGTAAATTAAAATGCGTCCTGATTTATAACCAAACCAAAGTTGGTTGGAATTGATATCACAACCACAGGCAGTAATATCATCAAAGGTGCTATTTAAAAGCAGATTCTTAGGTTTGGCGTTTAATTTATTAAGAGGCTGTATGCGTACAATACGATCGTCGTAACCCCACGAAATAACATTGTAAGTATCGCTTTCGGCACCCTGCATGACACGAGAACATGCCGGTAAACCATAAACAACATTGGTATTGTTAAACGATAATAAATATTCGGCACCTAAAAGTTTATGAGTGTGACCCAATGAAGGCTCAGGTAGTTGTGGTGAACCCAAGTAAATACCCCACCTAAGACCACGAACACTTGCTAAAATCTGCTTTTCATTTTGATACACCAACGGTTTCGAGGGCGGATGAGGTGATTTGAATAGTTGACGTGGCATTTGACCATACGTTTTAATCATTGTTTCTACAGCTTCACGTTCAATTGGATCGTTGATTTCTGATTTTGAGAACATGGCATAGGTCTAAGAAAGATTTAATGTATATACATATGTACATTTATTTTGAAATCTATTTAAAAAAAAAAAATCAAATAAAACTTACTGCCGGATGAAAAACATTTATGGCTTCGACAGCAGCTTCACCAGTTTGTTTAAATCCAAATATTAAATCAATCCAATGATTTAAATTATTACGCACCAGCTCCGATTCCAAGGCCTGGCGATGAATCAAAACAAACAGTCGCGGATCTTTAAGGCACCAAGGTGGTAGGGCTACATCTTCAACACGTTCTCCGTTCTGGCGACAGCCAAAATTAAAATGTTCAAAATTTTCAAACATTTCCGGCAAGCAGAAGAACTCTGGTATTAATTCTTTAACATCTGTTGGCGAATCACGACTAGCCAAGCAATATGTTGTACTCAGAGCATGAAAAGTGCGGTCAGGTATATCAAAATTATTGTCTAAAATAATAAAAAAAACAAGTAAGAGCACTATATTAGGATGTTTCGATCCTTTTATATTCTTCACATTGGTCTTGTTTATATTTGCTTCAAGATAAGATAACTTTCTCTTATTGAAATTATAATAGTTGTGTTCAATAGGTGTGTTCATTTACAGAAAATTATCAATAATTTTCGATAATTATTAGGTGTGTTCATTTACAGAAAATTATCACTAATTTTCGATAATTATTACTAGTAAGTCTAGTAAAAATTTTACTATCAGAAATTATTCAAACAGTCTTTTTTTTAACCAAATTTTGCTATGAGAAAGAAATATTATACAAATACGATTTCTTCTAATAGAATTTAGCCAAATTAATGCAAGTACAGTAGACGTCCAATAGTACGTACTTTCGATTATCTGAATTCTTCATAGTTTTTTTTTCAGTTTTTTCTTAGTTGCTTTCAGTTGCTATAAAATTTAGTTGTGATAACTAATGTGTTGTATCGCTTGTTTTTATTATAATAAACCTTTAAAATTTGTTTCTTACAAAGGTATGTACAAATTATTTTACACTTATTGGTTTCACCTAAATTCAAATATTTTATTTACCTTTTGTTTTAAATAAAAAGCTTACTAGAATTTAACTATTCGTATTTGTTAATTTTTATAAAAAGAGAAAGAAGACTTTTATTCAATAATGCAAATTTTTTAACATTACGAAAAAACAATTAAAAAATATATAGAAAAAACATGTTTTGTTGTGTTTTATTAAAAAAAAAACTACGCAATTGTAGTATTTTGCCTATATCTCGGTCCGTAGTTAACCGATCTTACTGATTTAAAATAGTGAAAACATCAGGAACATTAATTTTAACAGAAACTTGATTTTAACAGACACACAGACGGACATAAGGATCCAAAATATATATACTTATGAAATCGCCAATGCACATTAAAAAAATTACAAACAGATTGACAACGTATCATTATGTAAAGGGTATAAAAACATTGCGTATTTTTGTGGAATTCAGAAAAGTTTACCTTGATAACGTAAAAAGTAGCTGGTGAATGGTGGTACTCTAACTAAAAAGTGCAATACTGTTCCAGAATTTGAATAATGTGAACTATAATGATAGGGTTTCAATATCATTGAACCCATATTCGTCATGGTATTTTTCATATACTGAAAAAAAACACAAATATATATAAAAAAAATAAGAAGGCATCGGTTAATCATTTAGTTTAATAAATACCGTATAATTGTTTATGTAGTGCTGTTCATTATTTTCATTTTGCACTGCTATGGGTTTGGATAGTTTACGAAAGTAGTTGGCATCTGTTAAATCTAAAATATCTGATGTATAATTCGAAAGAATCCATGGAAATACTGGATATTGCATTAGATCATTGTATGTGCGACCCGCTATTTGATTTAGTGTCGTTAAATACTCCCAATTGGTCAACAAACCCTCACGCCATTGTTGTGTTATCAAAAACACCTTGCCGTTATCGGGAGGTGTAACAATTTTATCGCAAAACACATCACGCATAATTTTCCAGTCTTCTTGATTAAGTAACGAAAAGAATAACGATTGATTTGTGTCAAGAAATATTTCGAATGCCTTTTCTTGATGCTGGTACCGTTTAAGCCAAATTTCTGTTATATTGGATATATCACAGTTAACGTAAAAGTATTTACAACGATATGTAGCTAAAAAGTATAGTTTGTGATCGGTTACAATTATTTCACCATCTATTTCTCCATCGACTGGCAAATATTTTGCTGGAAAGTTGTAGAGAATTTGTGAATTTAATGATATGTTTAACTGCTGATCATAACTGGAGATAAGATATTCTAAAGGTCGTGCATAGTCTGAAAGTTTAGCTGTTGATGTGGAAGTATTTAAATCGTTTTCTGCATTTGAATCATTAAAATCCTGCATAAAGAAACGTTTATCAAGATCTAAGCGACATCTACGCAATCGAGTATGTACACGAGATGGTCCTTCGGTGGTATCTAATTCCCACGATCTGAAAAAAATAAATATAAAAACCCTTATTTCCTAATTAAGGATCGTTTTTAAACAATAAACATTTTTCTAGTTTAGACCAAAAATTAAACTCAAAGAAAAGGTTTACTTTTAACAATAATTGGTATTTTGGGGTAAGTTGATGCTGAAGGAGGATCGTTGCATATGCGTTGTTGCTCTTTCGTTACGTTCGCCAGGAAACAAGTTGGCTTTAAATTCTGACAAGGCAGGAAGTATAATAACGAGGCTTTTATAAGTTTAGCACTGGATACAGTGCAACTAAAACTAGCAGAAAAAAATTAAGAAAAACTTCAGGAATGTATACCATATAAGAAGAAATTTAATTAATAAAAGACGGGGTGAAATTAAGGCATTCGATTCGACTATGAAAAACGTATACAACTCCATCGATTCAGTAAAATTTCGGTTGCTACCGATTGCCGTAATTTGCCCTCTGAAGTTTGAAAAGTTCATAATCAGATGTACACAATGATTGTAAAGCTAATCCTAATCTATGGACGCAACGTGCAAAGATACAAAGGTACAAAGATGCACTTCAATGGCACTCGATGTCATTCTCAAAACCTATTTCATCTTATTTTAATTAAAAACGGCGGCATAGTTTACTTTACTAGCAAGTTAAAATACTTTTATACTGTTATATTTATTTTCTTATAATAATTGTTATCATTATATTGCTCCAAACAATAACGATTTCGTGACGGGGTGACGGAGGCGATTTAAATTGACTGCATCTGAAAACTGATTCCGATGTCGCAACGTTTTTTGCAATAAGGGGGAATAAATAGTAGGTAATAGGAATGGTTTCTTAATTTTAATTTTAATCTCCATATAAACCGATAAACAAATACAAATACAATGACTAAAGAGACTAGTTTTGAAAAAAAACACTATCGATTATATTTTCAAAAAGCAATTGTGGATTGGAATCCGTAAGTCCATAAAGGGCTGAAAAGTCTTAACTGACGGGCTTAAGATAAGGTAGTACTGGAACAGGCGTCTATGTCACAAAAGGGAGCATATAGTGCTTTAGACTATCTGATGGTATTCCAGATGAAAATACTAAGCTTAGCTACGCATTTAGTAAAGCAAGCAATAGAATATAGTGAAGTCATGTTTTATGCAGAAAGTAAGGCATCCCATAAAGGCTTTAGAGACGCACATGATTGTGGGATGGCACTCAGTTGAATAATAAACTTCTTTAAGGTTGACCTTTATAGGGTGAAGGTGCACTGCGCTATTGTTGGAAAGGAAATTGCGACGAGAGCTTAGGGTCTATACACAACAAGTCTTGCGTTTAAAACACGAGTAACTATAGTGAATATAACATTCAATGAAAAAAAAAGCCCAACAGGTAATTAGGGGCTCCTAAACCCTAGAGGGTCGGGTCTAAGATTCACCTAAAGCGCAGAAAGGTTATTGTGGGTTTTGTGAGACAGAGGAAGAATTAAAAAAAGAACTTGTGTTTTGCTGCCCGAGATTACAGAAACAATGAACAATGCGATGTTTGGTAGTGTAAGCCGAAAAGCATTCGGACCCACGAGTACTTAAGATGCGTCTTTCGCCATCTCAAACTTAACATACATATATCCTTTTTTCAACAAGTCATATTACCGTTTATTCTTCTTTCCAGTGTTTCTTTGAAAAGGCATAGCCTATTTTTAAGAGTGCAGATGTGAGAGTGGCTTTACTTTACTTTGTTACACTTACCTGTTCAATGCGATTACAGGTTGAAACAAATTTTGTGGTGAAATTTATTTTTAGTTGCAAATCAAGTTTAAAACGTGTATGTGTGAGAGAGAGAGAAAAAGGGAAAATAATGTGAAATTATTTTTCAGGTGAAAACAGTAAGAAAAGAGAGTTTTAACCCCTTTTCCTTTTTTGTTTTTTATATAGTTTGACACTGTCTCATTCAAAAATACAAAATTTGTAACGTGACTGTCAAACTGCATGTACAAAACTAAAAAAAAAAGTAAGAGGGGCGTAAACTTTTTTCTTGCTGCTACGACCTGATAAATAGTTTTACCATGAGAGGATGTATAAGTTTCTGACACTCGAAGAGTATAAGATGAAGAGAAGTTTCTCAAGAAAGACTACCTTAGTAATTCCACCATAAGGTGACCTCAGTGCTACCAAATTTCAATCAGAGATGCAATATTTATTTCCATCTATGTCAAATTTTATCAACAAAAACATAGGAAAATAAAGAAAAAAGCAAGATTTATAAAGATTGAGAGGTAAAATAAACCTTAAAGCAAAAAAACCATCGGCTGCTGTATTATTAAAATCATCGATTTTAGTTGACCCTAAATTAAACTGTTTCCCCTAATATATTTATTTGTTCATTGACTATTCAAAGTTTATTAGATAACATACGTTTCGCTATTATGCTCGCTAAACCATGGAGCGCCCTCATGTGTTAGCCTTCTAACAATTTCCAGCCACTTGGTATATGTATGTGTATCATCATAATCCTTCATATAATTCATTAACAATTTTCGTTCAGAATTCTAAAAATAAACAAAAAAAAACATTTTATTGATCAAATAGAATAAAAGGAAAGAAAATAATTTACCTGTAGTTCTGCCACTCTGCGTGTCGTTATCATTGATGATTCTATGCAGCCTTGTGCTAAGGACTCAAAACGATAAATTGTTTTCTCTAAAGATGTTTTCTGTTTGGCCACTTCACTACACTTATGCAAATCCATACGTTGCAGTTCATTTTTCAAATTCCAGGTTGAATCGTTCTCATTAATACCCAAATGTTTACACAAATCTTGCAAATGTTCAATGGGTTCATCTAGGTCTTCTAGCAGACTTAACCACAAGAGAGCCTTTATCATTTTGCCATCACATATAATGGCAGGCATAAAATCATCTTCACATGATATCCACAAGGCATCTACAATAAAACAACGTAAGTCTCTGGGCTGTGAAGGTTGAAGGCCCCAGGCTATAAAATTGTTGCAACGTTGATTATTTGCAATACTATAGGAGACCAACATTTTAAATAATTCAGTCTCATTCAGTGTTGGAGGCAACTTTTCATCAAAGACCATGTAAAATTGACAACAACGATTTATGAGCAATTCCAATCTTGTTTTTGTCTCAGACATGGAAAAATTAGGGAACTGGCAAACTGTAAGTAAGAAGATATTTACTTTCTTAAATTACTAAATTTTTAAAATAATTTCAATTAACCTTTAAAACTCCAAGGTACATTGGTTTTTATAAAAAAAATTTTCAACCAATTCAGTTGCAGTTTGGCTTGTATGGAGCGATAACATTTAACAATGTTTTGTGGTTGTCTCTCCTGATAAAACGATAACATGTTTATAACATCCCAAATATTCTGTAGTAAAGAGAGAGAGAGAGAAAGTTTTACTACTAAATGTTTTTTTTTATATTTACTCTAAACATACATTGATATGACCAATTGATTTCAGTGATATTTCCCCAATTATTGTTAATAAGTCTGCAATAGATTGCTCGGTGCCTGCATGGTAAGTTGTTGCTTTGGCATAAAGATGATATAAAGCTTTAGCACAGCTCTGTATAAGACCAGCTTCAATAATGGTTTGTTGTTCCTCGGAATTCTGTAAAAAGCAAAACACATTAAGAAGAAATCATTTTAAGGTTTTTTTTTTATTTACCCCTAGATACAATTGTTTAAGAACTTTAAACGCTTGCTCTGCAAACTCCTGTTGAATATTACTGGTGGCAGTTAGTTTCGAAGCTATAGCTATTAGAGCATTTAAGCCAAAACGATTTCGTATACACAGACTTATATCACAGTTTAATATTGAGTTTAACGAACCGATAGTACCGCATACCCATTCTAAGCAAGATTCAAACATCTTGCTATCACAGAAGCCAATCGATAATTGATTGGCCAAATGATGCGGATACAATGCCCTAATGCAAACTTGAAGATCTTGCGGGTACAGGCGCTGTGTTAAAGCACTTATAAGTTTTATAACAGATACTCGCACATTAGCACACTTGTGATTAGCCAAAACCAAAAGGAATTCTACCTTTATATAATGGTTGAGTACATCATCAATATCGTTGTCTGGCAGAAGACAAAGAAAATCTTTGAGCAACAACAATAGACCACTTTGCAAGGCTGCTAGACCTACTGAACTATATGTATCTGTTTTATGAAGGGTTTTGAATTTTCTCTGATGCAAATCAGTTTTTGAGTCAAAAACTTCATTAAAACTAGGACAATCGGAATAGTTTAAATTTAATGATGCTGCCACAGAATGCGAACTGGAATCAGATTTTCTGGATCCAGGATATATGTGCTTTTCATCGTCTGCCAGAGAACGTATAGAATTATCACTTTTCAAACGTATTCTTTTTCTTTGAATTATTTTGTTTTGTGGCAATTGCTTAAGACTAACAGACTTCTTTATTAGATTTCGAGACTTGTGAGGTGAATGAGCGTGTATGTGCTTAATGGGACTGTGTGCTGTTAAGGGCATAGATGCTTTTCTAAATTTCAAACGCCATTTAGACGCTTCCAAAGGATTTACCAAACGTAAGGCATTCTTATTTAGTTTTGTACAATCAGCCATTACTTCAAGATGCTCCTCAAATTCATCTAAAGGCTGTTTGTAGGCAGAAATTGTTTTATGCAGTTTCCTTAATCGAATAATACGTGCTTGTCTAGCAGCATCAACATCACTGTTTGAAGAATTGGAATTGCCATTTGTGTTTAAATTATTTAAGGGTTTTGCTTCACCTAATTGATAGCATTTCTCAGGATTTCTCTTAAAAGTAGCGGCGACTCGTCCAAAGTTGGCGGCTGCAGTTAAAGATGATTTCTCTTTGATAGGTATTTCGGGTGTTAAAAGAAAGTAGAACTTAGATCTATCGTGTGTAATGAAGCAGTCGCTTGGCTTATGTAGTAACAGCATTAGCTTCATTATTTCATCCAACAAGAAAGGTTTAGGCGGTGAACTAGCAAAAACCGATATAATATTGACAAACGCTTCAGCTGCCTTTTTCGAAATGAATACTGGATTCGGTGATTCAATGACATATACTTTACACAAATTAAGAATTTCTCTCATTAAACCCTCTTTAGTAAATTGTTCAATATTGAAATCTCGCTGAGGATGTTTTTCTCTTGTCAACGCTAATATACTCTGTAATAACATGTCTAAGGCATCAGAGTTTTCAGCACCCGAACGATGCCAATCCGAATATCTATGCAATATGGAAGTAATCAATTTGGGGTATACTACTGTAACGACCGTTGTATCGTTTACTTGTATAACATCGCCTCTTTTCAGTATTAGTGGCTGGGAGCAGGCATTATTTATAATACTCCTTAGTAAATTACAGTCTTTAGTACATCTTTCGGTTTTAATAACATAACCAATTAGATTAATGTAATCATTACGTTGAAATTCGGTGTAAAGTTGTGATTCAGAAAAGGCAACATTAAGTAAAATATCTAAAGCCATCGATTGTGTTGAAGAGTTCGAAATGATTTCGACAACCTGCATAATAATAAGATTTTCAAACATAATACACATTTGTAAATACTCCGTTTTTTCACGGACCGTAGTAAATATGAAAAATATATAAATTTAAAAAAATTTTAATTATTTTTTGATTTTAATAATTTTTCTTAAAAAAAATCTTTTTTTTAGCAGAAAAATTTTTTTTAAGTTTTTCTAAAAATCCATTATGATAAAAATAATCGTTTTTTATTTTTATAATACATAATTAAAAAAGAGACAGTTATTTCTGCAAAAAAAAAAACAAAAAATAATTATTATTTTTTGACAAAAAAATCACAATAAAAAATAATAACTATTTTTCGAGAAAAAATTAAAAAAGCACTTGACTTTTACAAAAATCTAATTTAGTAATATTAAGATTGTATACTTCATTGACATTTCAATGTTTTCTCTTACATGATTTTTTTAATTAAAAATTCGAAAATAATAATTATTATTTAGTCCATAAAATTTATTTTCTAAAATAAATTTTGCGAATTTCATCAATCATTATAACATAGAAATAAGATTTTTTTACTTAAAAAGATAATTTTTCTTAAAGAAAATCCTGTATTTAAACTTGATTATATGACTGTCTTTTAATATTAATACAGGGTGTCTGGTAGAAAAAGTATGTTTTTATATACGATTATTTAAAAAGTAACACAAGGTGCGGAGGAAGGGTGGTGCCGTTAAAATAACCGATTGTGCGGATTTGTCAATCACGACGTCGCAGTGGCCGAGTGAGCATCTCTCTTTCGCTGTGAAGACATTTTTTAAGAGTAATGTAATGATTCTTAAGTAATTGCTCGTCGACGATTTTGTTCAACCTTCGGTATACGGCGAATACGTGATTGACTGGGTGTGTAAATTTAATTCGTTCGTGGGTGCAAAGACTTCGCGCAACTTCTCCGGCTATGAATGTCCAACCGCCGTGGCACAGTCGATCTTCAAGGACTTCCAAAAACTTTGAACTGGTTGAAAGCAGTTTACGTGAAAATCCGCTACTTTCAATAGGGAAAAGAGCAGCCTCACTGGGACTTCCAGGAGCGAATATTCATGAAATTTTAAAAAAGAATCTGAAGTTCCATCTTTTTAAAATTCAAATCGTTTAAAAACTGAAAGAAATTGACTTTGATTTATGCAAAAATCTTTGTGAAACGATGTTGAATCACTGTGAATCCCATTTTTTTGAGCAACGAGACTCATTTTCATTTAAACGGCCCCGTCAACAAGCAAAACTGCAGTTACTAATCTCCAAGAACCCGCAACCCTCGATTGAAACATTAAAAACCATTGCATTTCCCCAGGGTAACTGTTTAACGCATGATAACGGAATTCTTTTTGTCAAACCTGCGAGCTCATCCATCATACTGTTCGCACACGTGGTTTCAACAGGATGGGGCAACTGCACACACAGCCATAGCTTCGATGAATATGCTTCGGCAAAATTTCCCCCAAAAACTGATCAGTCGCTTTGGGACATCCCATGGCCACCCATGGTCAGCTCAATTGACCCATGTTTACTTCAGATTGTGGCGCAGAACACAAGGATCCGTTTTAAGCAGTGTGTTTAACTCGACGTTAGACATCTGGATGGCATACTCTTTGAAAATTTAAATCCGCATTTCCATTAATTCAATCAATTAATTTGTTTTTTATTTAAGCTTGAAAATATAAATCTGCTACCAGAAACCTCGTACTAACAAATATTTAAAATATATTTTTTTATTTATGAAGCTTGAGGCCGGCCAATGGTTTTTGTTTTGTATTATTTCAATTTTGTTTTATTATTATCCGATATTTTTATGAGAAGCTTTTTCAGAGATGTATTTAAAAAAAATAATTTTTAATTTAATTTTTTACTTTAATTTATTATTTAATTTTTTGAAAAATATCTCTGAAGAAGCTTTCCATAATTTTTGAAGCGAAATATTGGATAATAATAAAAAAAGTTAAAATAGTACAAAAAACCTCAAGCTCGATTAAATAAAAAATATATTTCAAATATAGGTCGACAAAATAGAACTTAAATATTTAAAATATATTAACTTACTCTGGCAAATAGATATAAAAGATTAGATAAACCTCCACTTAGAATTGTTGCTGTCTGGATAGATGGTATACTATTTTGAATAAGTTCTCCATAATGAATTACGCCATAAGGATGACCTATAAAAAATTTTAGGGTTAAAGTATTTTATTTTTTACCAATATAAAAAATTAAAAAAAATGAAGGGTAAGTAATATTATTTTTAAAAAATGGACGAATTGTTGCTAAAGACCTAGAATGATAAATGTTGCTTTTTTTTGGTATATTAAAATCAGCCACCTCAAAATGTTAATTTTACGAATGTTCGACGTTTTTGTGAACCATTCCATTATGAGCAGCATTCATGCGTTTACTACTTCTTTTGTATGTCTTTTTTTGCTGGGTTCATTTGAATGCCTTTTTTTTTTTTGGTGCGTAGTTGTGCAAAGATGTGAAAAATCAAATTTTAACAAGTGTTTTCAAAAAATCTTATCGTTTATATAGCTGAAACCCATATAATCATTTATAGTAAAATAAGAGCCATGAATTATCGAAGAGACACAACTGTGTGAATCGTTTAAAAACCTTAAGCACATTTCAAAACACAACCCAAAAAAGAAAAGGTCGTTTTACACCTTTGATGTCATTGTCTAGCGAAAGATAATAATCAGGGCAACTAAAAACATGCACTTAAAAAAGGGGTTTATGCGATAAAAAATAAAAAAACTTAAATGATGTTAAATAGTCTTTAATTAACGGTTTTTAAACTAGTCGCGCATCAATTTTTTTTGTCAAATAAAAAGCCAGAATGAGTGTCGTTTCAAAATAAATAATTAAATATAAAAACAAAATTTAACAATAAACACTCGAAAGGTTTTTTCAAATTAAAAAATAAGTATAAAAAAAAAATGCTTTAAAAAACGGCTTACACAAAATATATGCTTTTAAGAGAGAAAAATATGCTGTTATATGCAAAAATATGTTCTAAAAAATTGATGCCGAAATCTTACAAAAGTTCTGAAAGGGATGATAAAAATAATAATTTTCGCTTCATAATAAACAAGTTTTTAAAATTATTTTTTTTACAAATTAATTATGAGAAATGTTTTTAAGAAGCTTTTAAAGAAAAATATGCTCTTAAAGGAAAAGTTTGCGAATATGCTGTTATATGCAAAATATGCCCAAACAAATTGATGCCAGAATTTTGTAAAAGTTCTGAAACGAATGAAAAACAACATTTTAGGTTAATGCAACGCACAGAAAAAATATGATTTTGCATATTTTTGGTTTCCCTGATAGTACTAAAAAAAGCATAGATGTTGTTTTCATTTGATTTAATTTAAATACGCATCCTGAAAGCAATAATGACCGATGACTTCTGATGTTATACCAAATGTGACTTACTTGAGAGGTGTGGAGTTAAAAACTTTTGGAAATCGTTCGGCCAAATTTCTTTAAACTGTGCGAGTTTCTTTATCTATTTTCCTTTAATATATTTTTTCTTTAAAATTTATTTTTGTTGCAGAAAGCACGCGTCTATCACTTTCTAGGACTACTAGGACTTCCCCTTTCTTTTAATGGGATTTTAAAGAAACTCTATTTCTATTTCATTATGAAATAACTCCCAATCTACAAAAACGAAATAACTCCCAATCTACAAAAACGAAATAACTCCCAAAGGTAAAAAGTAATGACAATAGCAACAGTAAAAAACAAGTAAGAGCGCTATTTTCGTCTATGCCTAATCTTATACATATATCTTTCACATTGGTATTTTGTATACCCAGCCATTTGATCTAGACGAGTTGTTTTCGTACCGAGAAGGAAAAAATAATAAAACTTTTTGCTTGGTTTGAGGTCGATAGCTATCTTAGTTTTTGAAATAGAAAACCATGTAGAAGGTTTAAGGTCGAGAGTTTTAACAGTTTTCGACATATTTAGGGGATTCACAAGGTGTTATATTTGTCCTATTGTCATATTGATATAAAATTTCACAATGGTTGTGTTGTGTTGTCTTTCATACAAAAATTTCTAAAAAATACTTATCTCTCTACATACACATGCGCCGAGTTTTCAATATTTGGTAAATGTGTTTTAAACCATTGTGAAATTTTATAACAATATGATAAAAGGACAAATATAACACCTTGTGAATCCCCTAATTTTGTATTACAAGTTTCATAAAACTATTCATTTGTATGGAGGCTTTCGCTTCCCCTGCTTCTATTCAACTATCAATAATTAAAAAAAAAATTTTTCATTCGTATGGAGAGTGCCCCTTCCCCTGCTCCTAACAACTAATTTTTTTCCAATATGTAGGCATTGTTGTGCAGATACTTTTTTTGGTAAACTTAAAGCCAATAGTTGTAATAGTTTTCGATATATAGCATATCAAAAATTGCATAAAAATGAGGGCTTTCGCTCTCCCTGCTCCTACCCAACTAATTTTTTTTTATGCAGCAGGTTTTAAGTCTATAGTTGTTATAGTTTTCTAGATTTAGCGCATGAAATATTTTACAAAATTTATGCGATTGTAGGGGGGATACCACTTCCCCTGCTCCTATCCGCAATTTTTTTTCTTATAATTTAGGTCCAAATCTTGAAAGTATCCGTGCCAAGTTTTGTGGCAAGAGTAGCTGAATTTACTGAGATATGCACGGGTTTTGTAAAAAAAATGGGTTATTTGGTGTCTTGGCTTATATCTCGGTCCGTAGTAAAACGATTTTGCCAATTTTAAATAGCGATTATCCCAGTAATATTTCTGATTGTTTGATACTAAAAACGGCCAGACAGACATGGCTATATCGACTTCTCTATTTAGAATATATACTTTATGGGGTCACAAGTGAATATTGTAGAATTTACAAACAGAACGACAAACTGATTTATAATCTTATCAGTTATCTTAGGAGTTTTTAATACCCAGAAGCATATATCAATGTTTAATATAATTATGTTAAAAAAAACTTACCATATGTAATATTGTCCAACTCCACACTTGTATCATAGCACATAACTATGTCTGGCTGAGAAGCAGCATAACAGAGAATTCTTGAATCTCGTAAAGTTTTCATTGACTCAAGGTGACTGCAAAAGTATGCTGTTTGTAGTTTGTTTGTATTTAAATATCCATAATTAGGTATCCAATTAGTCACGTGACATTGTGTCAGTTCGGTAAAATCAGGACCCATGGCAGTTAAATTCAATATATCCTCTTTTTTATTTAACAGACGATTAAACAACATTAAATTCGAAATGGATAGACGTATTGGAAAACAATCTAACGTTGAACGTGACTCAGTAAAGCTGGTAGTATTAGGCGATTTTGAAGCATTGCCATCGCCTAAGGCAATCATTTGAAAAATATAAGTTTTCGTTAGCGAACGGAAGTGACGGAAAGGCAAGATGATGCGATGTTGTTCCAGTCCATCGATAAAAATGCAAAGATTTAAAGAATTTGCCGTCATCTCTACATTAAACACAAGATGGGTCCATTTGTTTTTTATCAGACGATATTGTTTTAAATCAACATGTGCGGTGTCAAAATGTGCATCTGTTTCGGAATGACCATTAAATAGATGCATGTTACTAAAACTGTTTAGAAATACTAATTTAGTGCTTTTAAGGGCTTTGGAAATAGGCGAAGATACACTAGATGCAGCAGCTAAACCTGAAGAGCCTGGTTCTTGAGCATAATTAATATTATTATGTTGGCCTTTAATCTTATTGTTTTCAGAACTTTGTTTGCCATTTATAACTACAGTAGGTTTTGCATTATGAGTTTCATCGTTTTGTGTACCTCTTACTAAAATTTCAGCATTTGGTTTAAACGTTTCGAAGGAAAGCTTTAGATTGTTATTTAAATATATACTTAACATAGCTTGATTCGAACCAACTGATAATATATGAGTTTTCTGTGAAACAAAAATTGAAATGGAAATTGTATTTAAAAAAACAAGTGTGTCATAAAACTTACCATATATCCATCACTGGATGATCTTGTATCATCTTCGGTAATTTGACTGGTGCTTTTGTGATTTTGAGAACCTTTAGCTTGTAGCCACAATGATATCGTTAATCCTTCAGAATTTAAGAGAGGTACATGTGTAACGGGTATAATACAAGGTGATCTTGTAAAAGGTGTATTAGCTTGGCAGTGTAAATGATAATTACGTATACGATTAATATGTTCGCTTACATCTGGATCATTTGTTGTAACTTTTTTCCCATCTAATAAGTAAAAAGAGATTTAAAGATTTAAATTAAAGAAAGAAAAGTAAAAAAAGTCTATGTTATAGCTTTTAGAAATTTTAATATTATTTTTTGCTCTTGCCGCACTTGGCTCCCTTATTCAACAGCTGGCAAATTATGCGGCAGGAATATTGGAATCTTCATCAAAAGCCTTGCCGTCATTAGATCGAAAACTGACGTAAACTCTACATTACAACTAGTCCGCGAATGTCAGGCATCCTTGAACAAGATGGCGATGATTTCTATTAATCGACCAATGCGGGCAACTGTGTTACCGATGCACTTAATAGGAATGGTGTAAAATTGGATGATGGCAATTGACCACTTCTGTGGCATCCCCTTCTTTTCCTGCAAGCTCCGCGTGGATGAATACGCCGGCAGAATCGTATGCCAATCCAACGAGCCTAGATTTCGAACCACTATAATAAACTGGCCGAGAATAGATCCGAGACGGTTCAAGTCTTTTTTTGATCAAGATAAACAGAGGATTTGGAACCAATGCCGGTAGATTGGGACTGCCTTTCAACGACTTCTGGGAGCTGTCAGGACGCAGCCAACATTGGCCTACCTAGTACATCATCCTTTATCGGGGATAGCGGTTGGACAGAGACCAAAACAGGGCGACTATGTCCAATCTTAAACATTAATTTCGACTTCTATCTAAATTTGCTAATCTGAGCTATTCTAATTTAATGACTTTTTCTATTCCTATGCTGCACCTCCTCCTTTTGTCATTTCCATAGCCGCCTGTTCGATCCAACCTAACCTATTCAACATTAAGTTTTAAGATTTACAATTTTTACATTCAGCAGTTTAAAATTTTATTTAAGTTTTAAAATGTATACCAAGGCAAACCTTACCCTTTAAAGTTTGTGTCAGGTTTTTTGGGCAAAAGTACTTTTTGTCATTCTTGGTACTTTTTTCGCCTATGTGGATTAATGCCTTATATATGGGAACATATTGGTCGAAAGTCAACTCAGATGACAAGAAGTACGCTTTTTACATTTTTGTACTTTTTTAAGATTATCAGTAAAGAGATATGTAATTAGGCATTATTGAGCAATGTACAGGTCAAAAGTCAACTAAGTAAACACAAAGTACTTTGTTTTCCTTTTACTTTTTCACTTCTTTTTGTAAGATTATGGGTGTAAATATATGTAAGTAGGAATTTTAAACCATATAGAGGTCGGGAGTAAACAAAGTGGGCAAAAAGTACTTTCGTAAAATTGTTGGTAATTCTTTGCCTTTTTTAAGATTATGAGGCTAGAAATATGAAATTAAAGACTACAGATCTACATAGAGGTTTAAAGTGGAAAAAGGATATTTTTTTTGCATTTTTTTTGACATTTAAAATCTTTATATATGTACATACATACATATAATAACATAGAAGTGGAAAGTCAGCTAAGTTAATAAAAAAACTTATTTTGCTTTTCTGGTACTTTTTTGCTTTATGATATATGATATTAAGTACTATTAACCCATAAAAAGGTTGCAAATCAACAAGTGGACAAAAAGTACTTTTTGCATTTTTGGAAGATTTTGCCATATTTTTAAGTAAAAAAAGTAAACAAAAGTAATTTTTTCACATTTCTGGTACTTTATGGTCATAAATCCAGAAAGAAAGTTCTGTGGACCCTGATTGAGGCCGGACGTAAAAAATTATTTTTTAAATAATTTTGGTGTTTTTTTTTATTTTTTACAAATTAATTAATATTGACCTACAATAAGTTGAGGACTCATAAATGCGGACATTATTCATCTTTCTCTTTACATACATCCTATTTCGAGACTTTTTTTGTTTATAAAACTTACATATAAAATAATATTTTTTAAACCGGATTAAGGTGCGACAAAAAGAACTTTAAAATAAAATTAATTTTTCAATAGAAATTTAAAGGTTCCGAGTCAAGATTATATAAAAGATTATCAATCATGTTTTATAAATATAATTAAACCTTGTTTACATTCTAAAAACAACGCAGCTTTAGTTAAAATTGTGTAAAAAAGTTTTTGTTTAACTTACCAATATTAACCGGAAATTCCAATTCTACACTTGGTTGGCATTTCTTTAATGTATTTGTACAAATAAAATTCATATATTTCACTAATATGTCCACAGGTGGATTTTTCGAAGCAAGTATACCAAAGAAAGTTGAAAGAACATCCGGCGAATTTAGATCGACAATCAATTCCAATATGCATTGTTGTAACTCTCTTAAGCGAACATCATTGCATTTAAGAACCGGAGCGAAGCCTTTGAGCAAAAACAAAGGGCCGCCCAAATATTCACGTATAACATATAATCGATTAGTTAATTGGGACAAGTTATCACACCAACCCAGAGGGTTTTGAATGCATTTCTGGCTTAGTTCGATTAGAATATCAACCACTAAGCGACAGATGCCATCGTGTAGTATATGGGTGCGATAACGGGAGGAGGGTTGAAATGAGTGCCATAATTCACCAACTTCAGAGACTCCCTCGGTTTCGGAAATCTCCTGGACTTCTCCATCCGCCTCATAACCCTCATCAGCTGTTGAATAAAAGTCATCTTTATCATTTTCGCTTAATTCCAACTCACTGTCAGCACAAATAAATGATGCTCTTGTAGAGAAATAATCAGCATCACAGCTTTCACCCGACAAAGGTATATGCGGTGGTGTGGTTGGTGTTAGTAATGCATTTTTACTCGGTAAAGCTGTGGGTAGTTGATGATAATTATACGAAATACCGCCAGTCAAACGAGTGCCATTAAAAGACCTTGCATGCGGTTTCATCATGCAAAGATTTGTCTGGTCTTCAGTGTTTGTTGTGGAAACACTCGTATTTACAACAGCTACCGGTTCATTGGCACAATTTGATAGTTCACCTATCTTAAGTAGACATTGCAAAGTTTGTATAACAATATTTTCTCTTGAATGATCTTCGGCATGTTGATCCCAATTATCGCAGGCATTTGTTAATATAACACTTTTAAGTTTACGCAAATGTTTTTGCATTTTTGCCGCTAATAAAAAGAATAATAAAAAAAAAACGTTTGTTAAACTTCTATGAATTTTACAGTAAAATTTTTACTACAATGAATTCACTTTAATCAACTAGAACAAAAAAATTCCTCAATTTCTTAGCTTTTATTTGTTTTCTTTTGCTTAACAAGATAAGATCTGTTTTTACCAGATCCAAAATATGTTTTTATTTTATTTAAATTAAGGCACAATAAAAAGTTATAACTCAAGTTTTTTTTTTTAATTTGATGTAACGCAAGAGACGGCTTGATTAGAACTACAGATGTAGAATAATATTTATTTTATCTTCGAGAGCATAGAATATATCAGTGTTATATCTTATGTGTTTGCTTAAACATAGTCGGTTGTTTTTTATTCTTATTTTAAATTATAATCTATTTTTTCATATTGTCGAACGTGTGCAACCACATTCTAATAGTGGTAATATAATCTAGTTATTCTTAGCGCATCTACATAAGTACGTATGTATGAATGTAAGTACGAGTACAGGCTGTTTTAAAGTTTACTTAAAAAGAATTATACACACTGCACTTTATTTATTTAGTAATAAACTCAAGTTCAGTTCTTTAACTGACACAAACACTTATTTAACGTGTATTTGTACTAAACAAAATTTCACTATTTTTATGAAGTACACAGTGCTACAAAACCATTTGTTTAAACAAATTTTTTTAACTTATTCAAGAAAAAATTTAAAGCTGCAAAACTTAATGTGCTGAACAATTTTTGTTGAAAAAAAAATTCATACTTTTCGGCTTATTATATTATTATTATTAACTATAACAAACAAAAAAAATTAAGAATACAGACAAAAGCTTTAGATTGGTAGACAAATCGTTGAAAAGAAACTCTAAACTAAATTGTTATAAAACATGATCAGAAAAGAAAAGATTTTACTCTTAAGTACATAAGAACTATTTAAAATCCGGCAAAATTTTTGATTATTTATAAGAATTTTGTGAATAGGTTAAACAACATCAAAACAATAATATACTAAAGCAAAAGTAAATTTCTACAAGGGAAACAAAATTTGACGTTCAGTTTACACATCTAAACACTTCGCTAAGGATTTCTGAACAAGTGTGTTTAATTTCGGCTAGCTCCATTTTCAATCACAAAGAAAAAGCGATTCCGTTTGCCTTTTTTGAAAGTATGTTAGTTAAATAGATGTTGTTTACAGCTAAGCATAACTAATATTCAAAGTATACTGTAAGAAAGTCTATAGCTGGTTTCGGAAATGCTTTTCATTTGGCCACTGTTGATAAGACAGTTTTAAGTTTAAGTACGAAGTAGGCCAAAAGAAGTCATCCAATGTTGTTAGCTCTAATTTTGTTTTTTTAATATGCTTATTTGAACCCTTAGAATCTTAGAATTTTATTAGTCAAGTTATGATGAAGAAGATGATATATGCTAAATGGGCGCCATCACAATTGATTGCTATGAAGGCTCGTTTTATGGCATTTTTTATCAATTCGGCGAGAACTTCGGCGACAGATTTTTGCACTCGTATCGAATGTTGTCCTTTAGGGCTTCTTGTATTTTGGGCTTGTTCACGTGAACACGGGATTTCAAAACACCCCACAAAAAAATCTGAAACGGTTAAATCGGGCAATCGCCAAAACAAGAGATAATGCGACCCGGGAACGCCAGCTTCAGAATTTAGGTTGTGACTCGCACGTGCGCTGTGGCTCCATCCTGTTGGAAGCACATGTCCTCCAGTCCCAATTCGTTCAATTGCTGGAGAAAAAACCCGGCTAACATGGCCCTATAGCGCGCACCGTCCACTGTTGTCGTTTGACCAGCGGCGTTCTAAAGCCCTGATGACTCCTCCAGCGTAAACATCGCTCCATGCACTCACTTTAGGCGGGTGTATTGGCTCCTGGTGCATCACCCATGGATTTTCGGTGCCCCAAAAGCGATAGTTTTTCTTGTTCACGTACCCGCTGAGGTGAAAATGAGCCTCATCGCTCATTACAATTTTGGTCGAAAAATCGTCACTTTGGCATCGAGATTGAGGATAGCTTGGGCTTAGGTTACACGCGTTTGGCGGTGACACAAGAGTTAGATTGAGAACCTAACCGGAAATTACTTCGTTAGACTTTTTGCTCAAGATTGCAGAGCCATAGGGTCAAGTGTTGGGTAAAATATTCCACAAAAAGATTTCAAATTAATGCTAAGGGCTGCAGGCTGAAAAACATTAGCTTACCTAGAGGATGTCCAAGGGGGGGAATAGGAGGTTCGTGTGGGTTTTTGAGCTATTTTTCATTCTCGGCACCCGATTACTCATAAACCTAGGCAGGATGAGTCTTAAGATAATGATTTACGCCATTAATGAGAAGTGTTCAATTAGGGCTGGGACAAGCAAAAAGAATCGCAGGACTTCGGATTGTTGTAGGATGCTAGAATTTGGAGAAAATGACAACAAAAGAGCTTGTTGTCTGTCATTTCTTGAGACTGTAGAACAAAAGGGTCAAGTGGTTGGGTATATGCAACGAAAGCTTTCAAATCAACAATGAGGGGTGCAATCTGGACAACACCAGATGATTTTTAATGGGATTACTTAGAAGAATGGGCAATAGGGGGAATAGGAGGTTCGTACGGGTGTTTGAGCTGTTTTAATTCTTTTTTATCGTTTCAGTCTTAAAACTTCTTTAGGGGTTTACATATCACACTAATAGAGAAAAAAACCACACACATTATTACTCATTTTTTCACTTAAACTTTAAGATTATATTATAATGAAAGTATGATTTGGTAAGTAAAAAAATACGTTAGAAAAACAGCAAACTAATACTAAGTAAAACCATGCATATAGTGCTAGAAATACAACTGGGACGATAAAACGAATTTTTCCCCTTAATACTAAATACAAAACAAATTTTAATATACTTGTACCTTAAAAACCAAAAAGAATATAGTTTTTTTGTACTATTCGTTGTTTATTGGCGTAAGAAATAAAAATACTGCAAAATTCCCTTCGCATTTTTTACATCTTTTATGAATTTACGGTTTGAAAAATTCGTAGTTCGTCCCAGTTGTGTTTTAAGTAATAATTGAAATATCTACTTGTTTTTCTAAAAGCAAATTAAGCAGATTTTTTAAACAATTAAAGGTATTTTAGTATGTTGACTAGTGTAAATTTTACCACATTCAATATTGTTTCTACACATAATATTCGCAAAGTAACAAACCATGTTGCTACTTTTAAGGCTTCATAATGTTATAAACAAACGATTTTCATTCATATTAGAAATAAGTACAAATTTGCACTAGATTTTTGCTAAAATAACACATGTATGCACACAAGCGGGGATTTTCATTGAAAAAAAAAATAAAGCTTTAATAGAAAATTGTTTTGGATTTTTTTTGTTCTGGGTTTTAAACTTAAAACGTTTTCGAATTCAATACTCACTTTCTTCATTTTGATAACCCTTAATACAGATGGCCATTGTTGCTTCAAAAATTTTCAATAACAATTTTTTACAATCACTGTGCGTTTCATACAACGGCAATAGTTCAAAATCAATATTGGCTTCTTCGTTGTCTTCTTCTACTTTTGCTTTATCATATAATCTATTTAAATCAAATAGAGAATTTGAACGACTCAACGAAAATATTGAACCAAATATATGAAATAGTTTGTTTATAATGCCTTCGTCGTTAGGACCTTGTGCAGTGCCATTCACTGTTAGCTTTTTGGGGTCATCAGCTGAGTAATCATTAAGAGGTGACCCATGGAAAGCAGTTGAAGAAGGTGAGGTTAAGTTTTTCGTTAAAGTTACGTCTTGTGTTTCCCAATGCTGTTGTATATTTTTAAGACTATTAAAAAAATGCCTTTGATTGCTTATATTAAAAAGTGTAACACTTTCATTTTCCTCTAGGCTTAAAGTTTTGCTTTGCTTTAATTGCAATAGAAAGGACCATTTTTCAAAATTCTGTGAATGTGGAAAATTCGTTGAGTCCAGAGTTTTTGCTAAAATTTCATTCAAGCAGCTACTTAATGTTATTGCCATTCTAGCTGAAGCGGTTGATGATACTAATGTTTCTATTGAATGTATGGAATCTATAAAATTTTCTAATATTTCCCAGCTTGAATCAAATTTATTGTTTAATGTCACATGTTGAACATTTTGAATGTGTTGTTGAGATTGTTTTGTGCCAGCAGAAAGTTTATGTGTTTTTGTTTTGCGCTTAGGTTGTAACATAAGAAATGCCATTAAAGCATTATAGTTTAGTTGCAAAATGTCTACAATTGTTTTATCGCCAGCCCTGAGAGACAATTTATCATTTTGAAAAGATATATAAGGTTGTTGATTGCTTTCACTTTGGGTTTGTGAATCATTATCATCATCGTCTTCCTTGTTTATGGAATATATTTTGGAAAATTCATTGTAGAAATATTGACTTGTTTTCAATAGCTCAAAATTAAGAGTCCACTGCAAGGCCACTATATGTAAAATATCTACAGTTTTCAGCTGTAAGGTACTGCATTTCGATTCTATTGAGCTTTCGTTTAGCCAAAATTTTGGGGCTAACTTGCTGTTGCAGTTTTTAACTCTCTTTAAAAGAGAGTTAAACAAAAGCTGGGCTCTCTCGGAGCTGTTAAATTGCAATGTTATTAATCGGCGACTTAAGATATTTTGTTCTTGATTATTATCACCCAAAAACGTTATGTTGTCTATGCCTATTTTAATTAAATCACAAACACCCCTAATAAGAGAAGGCTCCTCTAGTAAATCTTCTAAATGCTTAATATTTTCTTCGTTGTAAAATGCTTTTATTAGACGTATATCTCTTAAATACATTACAAACACATTTAAGCATTCACAAAGTAATTTCCTAATGTCGTCTTTATCACTGGATCTTATTAGCAAATGAAGATTACTATTGCGTTTTTCTTGACCCCCTACTGAGTTTGACTTTTGCCAAAATTTTGCGCTATGATATGGTGTGTTTTGTGGACTTTTCTGGGCTAGCAAGTGTATTTTGTATTCACGAAATATGGGTAAAACTATTTCCGCCAATATACCTGAGGCAATGTCATTCGTTAACAAAAAAGCCAACTGTTTTAGATGTTTTAAAAAATGTATGTGATTTGTTAAACTGTTATCACATTTCTGTAATTGATCAAAAAATATTTTATAAACTTGCAATAGGCCTTGATGAAAATCCAATGACTTCAATTTAATTTCACATTTCATGCAGTTAAATATTCCAGAGCGATTTTGATATGTAGAGGGCTGAAGGGCACTTGAGTTATCCAGTAAAGGTTTTAAAAAAATCGTATTCAACATTTTGTTATACAGAAATTTATAGGCACATTTTTGATAATAGGCAGAAATATTAAAAACTATTTTCATTATAGTGTTGAAAAGAGCCAGGTTGTAGTGACAGCAACATAAACCGGATCTAGCCAAATACAGCATAGATTGTTCTTGCAAATTCTTGGGCAAGGTAGGTAGAATTGTTATAAGAATATTTTGAAAGTAGCAAGATAATTTAGGCATATTGGATGAACAATGCATTTGCTTGGTTTTAAATTTCCTATAACGTACCGGTGCAGGTTTTGCCATACTATTGTTTGATGTATGAAAGTAGTTATTGCTAATAGATGAATACATCAGATCATACTTGTTTAAATTTTCCACGATTTTCAATAGAATACGAAATATTAATTGATATAAAGATTTTATATCATCCTGCTCGGGCGGATGGTGTCTTAGCAAGTGTTCCATGGTCGAGAGGCAACAATCAATTAAATTCTCATCTATAAATTTTAAATTATACAGATTGACCTTTGCACTCAATAATGTCTTTTTGCTATAAACAGCAACGACATTGTGTAGAATAGCAAATACTATATAGATCAAAGCATAAAGCAGTCGAGTAGTTTGTGAATGGCATTCCAAAGCCGCTATAAGTTTGGCAAATATGCATTGAAATTGTATTTCGTTAAGTGAATTATCGCTTAACGAAAACAGGTTATTAAGACATTTCTCGTTTAACTTTAGTAAGTGACATCTAATTACTTCGGCATTGTGTGGCGAGGAGAAGGCACAATTTTCCACACTTAAACAATCTAAGCCAAAGTTTAAAGTTAACATAAACATCGACTCATCGGAGTGTAGTGGTGAAATGCTTTCATTTTCTATGCACTTTATTAGAAGTTGTATTAGAATTAAAGCAATTTCATCGCTGGTTTTAGTTGCTTGCAAAAATTTCTCCAAGGATGCATCATAGGAAGAAATTTCTAAATCACGATCTAAAAATTCCATATAATGCTGACTATCAGCAGATATATTACTATTAGATTTACATTTTGATTTCTGATAGAATTGTAATTTGCCTACAAAGTCAAATATATCTTGTTGGTTAAACAATTCTTGATAAGACTCCGACCATGGGCAATTAGGAAATAGGTTTATGCATAAGCTACATAAGCTTTTTTGAGAAGCCACCAACTGAAAGTTTTGAAAATATTTAAAGAAGGTTAAAGAGATACACATATGCGCATTTTAGAATGTTAATTAAATTTAAGCATTTTATATTCTTTGTTACTTACCTTAATATTCACTTTTAATAGGAATTGCAATAAATGTTGACCCAATTGATGTGTTAGAAATTGCCTTAAGGCTATTATTTTACTACAATCACTGGGTTGTTTAAGTATTAACTAAAATTTTAATAACAACAAAAAAGATAAGTAATAATATGTTTAAAGGTTATATCCTTTTTTTAAATAACAAACCTGGGCAAAATTGTTATGTTTTTTTAATAACTTAAAAAAGTCTTTATTTTTCTCGGGCGTTTCATTTTTATGAATATCACTTATCCCATCGTTATTATCACAAGAGTTTTCCCTAATTATAAAATTTTCGGTTGAGGGTGTGTAGAGATCTGATTTGCTGATGATTTCATAAATTTGTTCCAACAAAAAAGAGCACAATTCTTCAGGTATTGGATTAAAGAAACTGAAACAGAAAAGATTGGAAATATGAATACATACAAAAATTATGTAAATATGTATACAAAAAATTTTTTAAATATTTTAACAATTGTGAGCCCTATACTCGGTTGTGCTAAACCCTATATACTCTTCACGTTGTTTTTTTGTGTATTTAGTCATACGATCCACATAAGCTGGTTTCGGAACTTAAACAATATAAAAAAGATTACTTTGTGGCGGGTTGAAAGTGGAAGGCGAGTTTAAAAGAGTGTCTGGGACTACGCCTGACATATTCTTTCGTGCAGTTAAAAGGGTAATTTTGAATCTCAGCATAAATAAGTCTGCTGAGGCGGACGGTATACCAGCACATTGTCTAGCTAACCTTTGCAGCAGAATATACCGTGCCGGCGTATTCCCTATATGCTGGAAAGCAAGCAATGTTACGCCGATCCCCAAAAAAGGAAAAAGCGTAAAACCTCTAAAGCTACCGCCAAATAGCTATTTGTTCAGCACTCTCCCAAGTCTCCATTACCTAAACACTTATAAATTATTGGGATTACACTGGTTTATTAAGCGATCACCAGTATGGCTTTCGTAGAGGACGTTATACGGGTGATCTACTGGACTTTTAAAAGTGGTGGGTCTAGATTTTTCTAACGCATTTAATATACTATTTTCACATAGTAAAAATTCCGTTTGTAATTTCTTTATTATCCATTTGCGACCCCATAAAGTATCTATATATATTCTGGATCCTTATAGAAAGGGAAGCCGATATAGTCATGTCCGCCTGCCTGTCTGTTGAAATCAAGTTTCCGAAGTCAGATAAAGTAATACGGACCAGTTGTTGGTATCAAACTATTATATATATCCTGGAAACATTCGCTATTTCAAATCGGCAAGATCGGTTAACATCGGCCGGGATATAGGCATAAAAAAAATTGCAAAAAGTTTCTTTTATGCTTGGTCGTAGGTATGTATTCTCATATGGATGTATGTCTGAACATAAAAATATGGAAAATAAAAACAGTTTTTACAATGATATTTTTGATGGTTTAACAACAAGGCATCATTGGATTAAACTTGGATCCGGAAACTTGAATTTAACAGACGGACAGACAGGCATGGGTTAAATGACTGCCATGTTTATGAGGATCCGGATATTATGTAAGTATGTAAGTACTTTTTAGGGTCGCAGATAAATATTTTTTAAATTACAAGCGAAATGACAAGCTAAAACTTTAAGGGGATTTCTATATGGAACGCTCAGTAATTATTGAACGAATGTGCCAAATATTTGAGCCAATATATGTTTAAGTATTTAAGCTAAATTGAACTTTTTTGGGTATAAAGTATTTTTGGGGATTAACATGATTTTCCAGAAAACTTTTAATTTGGAGGTAGTAATGACATCGTGTTATTTTATTTTTCCGCAGTTAAAAGTAACTTTTGGAAGTAACATCCTTTTGGGATTTTATTTAAGTTATCTTAAAAAAAAAAAACACGACCTGTAATTCTAACTACAACAACACATTAACACTACCCCAGACGGACGGACGGCCGTCGTTCATCAGTGAATGATTCTGATTTTTTTTTTCGTTTTATATGTTTTGAATAAAATTGCCTTGAGTTAAATAAAGAATTAATCTATTGAAATTTTTACGGTTTTATCGTTACAATAATACAACTTGTTCATAAGTTGTTTGTTACCTTATGAATTCCTCATTTTCCAGTAAGTCCTCTGAGACGAATTGAAAGTTGAATAAAAACAATTGTAACCAATGTTGCTGAAAAGAGAAGTTGATAAATTAAACAAAAACAATTAGATGTTATGTATTTTATATATTTATAGATAAATAATTAACAACTTAGATTAAAGCAATCGAAGTTGGTTAAAATCCGTTTTAACTAAGGAACCAGCATTAACATCGATGTCAATACCCAATTATTATTTTCTTCAAATTATTACAGTAAAAAAATTGTCAATTGTAAAAAAGGTAATAAATTTTTTTTACAGTTTGGGTTAATAAAAAAATGTTTTTTTTTTCTAAAAAAGATTATTTTGTCACAATTATTTTACATGGTATGTATATCCAGTACGGCATCAACTAAAAAAACAGCCGACTTAACGTATGCAGAAAAACAATCTCAAAGATGCATCAAAAATATCTGCCTGCTCTTATACCAAATTTAATTTATTCATATCTGATAATATGTACATTCGTTTATTTATAAGAACAAGCATTAAAAAACTTTTTGTAAAAAAAGGAAACAAAAAATTTTAAAATTTTTATAACAAATAAAATTAAAATTTTAATAATAAATGTTATGTTATTAAAGCCTCAAATAAATATTATTTTTAATATGCAATTACCTTGACATCGACATTATTGAAGGCCTGTAGATAATTATGCCAAACGTTTTTTAAAGTATCGAAAAGTAAGCTGTATTCTGCATGATGATAAACCGGTTTTTGTTGTTCTTGATTATTGCCAATACATGCTGAGTCCATGGCAACTTAAAGTGCGAATAAAACAATAAACCAAACAACTACAATGATAACAAAGAATTAACACTATCAGCAGCAGTCCGTGGCAGCAATTATCAACAACAATGTAGTATAATCAAGAGGCATCAACCTTATTACTTTCCACGATTACCACCTCCAACCCATACATGTATTTGCACAGGTAACTAAAAATAAAATAAAAAATCCCACAATAGAGTTAGTTGTTGCCAGATAAATATTATTTTGCAGGCTGTATTCCAAAACGCAGTTTGCTTTGCATTACAAATTTATAACTTCTTCCCTTATACACTCCTTACTATTTTGACAACGTTTTTTGCTTCCAGGACATTAATATAGCTGTAAACACTCATTTGGAAGTGAGAGATATTATCAAAAACCTCATCTTTGCTTTTGGAAGAACTCGAAATTTTGTGATGCAAAGCAAAATGCGTTTAGGAACACAGCCACACTTTCTGGGGTCTGCTAGCTGGTACCTGGTTTTGTTTTGTTTTTTTTTTTTTTCAATTAATATGCTTAAAGAAATAATTAAAGATGAAACAATTAAGCTGCAAGTGCGTTCCGATGTTTTAATGGTTAGAGTTTATAATAAACTGTTGTATGAGAAACATAATAAGATCGTTTTAAATATTATTTTTGCTGAAATTAAGTGCATTAAACTATGTTTTTGCATAAATAAATTAAGATAACACTGCTGAGCTATAAGAGTACCAAAGAGCAGCAAAAACTGTAAACAGAGAGTTTAAGTGATATGATATCACATTTGTAGATCAATACAAGCCAAACATAAGCACGTAAAAAAAGTCACTACTGGGCATACAAGTGAATTGTAAACTAAAATTTAATTTTAGCTTCAGTGCACCAGTACTTGTTTTTTAAGTGATTCACTATTCATTTTATGCCAAAAATAATGTTTTTATTTTTAAAACAATTTAATGATAAATAACATATGCACATTATATACACAGTTAACCATATACTTTTAAAAAGCTAAGTTTAAACCGAAAGGGTTTTTTCAAACTGAAATAAATAAATTAACATTAATTTAACGACATAAATAAAAGAAAATTTAGAAGTTTAATGTAGTTTTTTTGTTGTCCTCCGATTTAATGAATGACCATATCTAGGACATCCTACGTATTGTGGCCTACAATTGCAAAAGAGCCTCACAAGAACAAAAATACATAAGTATTAAGTGTTTGATTCATAAAGTGACAGCGTATTTCAACACACGCCTTTACAAAATTTTGAAGCCTATTATTTTTTAGCGAAAGGGCGACAATAAAAATAACTTATTGTTTCACAAGTCAAAGAGGCCCAGCATACATATTTGGCCGTAATAAAAAAGTTTTGACTAAACTTCATATGCTTCCTTTGCTATTACAGATGCAAGGAAATCGGGCTCCTTTAAAAATAGCCCCAAAACCCTAAATAAGAAACAGCCCCAATTGAAAATTAAAAAATCACTATAATTTCATAAATAAAAATGGCGCCAGAAAACAGAAAAAATGGCACAAAAAAATGATTTTAATAGGGAAGGAACAATTAGCCCCAAATGTAAAAATGAAATATGACCCCAAGTTTTTGGTAGTTTTTTACATTCTTTAAGATTTTGATTTAAGGAATAGAAAAAAAATACTTTTTACGTATATTTCGTACGTTTTTGTATATTTTAAATAAATATAAAATTTGAGTTTTTGGACTCAAATTTTACATTTTTGCTCATGACACTTTTCGCATTTAGTACTTTGTTTAAGTTTATATTTAAAACTGCGCTTACAAAGTAGAGAGTAAATTGATATTAAACAATAGAAAATGTGTTTTTAGAAATCTATCGGCATAATTCTGCATATAAGAGTAAACAAAAATCGTCGCAAACTACACATACATATATAATTTTAAATTCCTGGCGAGGACAAAGACATGTACATACATGTACATACATTTTTTTCTAATTAACTAATTGTTTAAAACAATATTTTTTTGTCATTTCAATAATTATAATTTAAAGTGTTTAATTGGAAAAAATGCTATTTTTTAGGTTTTACATTTTAGTTAATTGATATAATCATGTTGGTAACAGATGCAAATTTGAACATTCTTTTGCTTGATTCAGTCATTTTGGTAATTAAAGTACATAATTTTTTGTTTTTTTTTTTTTGGATTTGGAAAGCAAAAATATATGTATGTGTACAAAAGAAATTGGTTTAACTTTTACCAAAGTATGTATTCTAAATGATAAAAGATGCCAAAATTTTACATAATATATCTGGAAAAAATATTAAGCTAAAAAAATTAAATAAAATTTAATACATGTATATTAAATAATCTAACCATATAATATAAATACAAATATGTATTAATAATAATTGAATAGTTTATAAGCCGGCAGATGATAACCAGAGATGGAAAGTCTTAATTTTACAAATACTTAACGTAATAAAAATATTTGTTAAAGAGACAATTAATTATGCAGGCATGTTCTAAAAATCACTTTTTGTGAAAGTGATTTGAATTCACAAGAAAGCTGTTCTGCACATAAACGATTTTGAATTAAAGATACATACCTGTCTTTGTCAAATCGCGTGTTTTTTTTTTTAAATCAGCTTGTTTTGAAATTCGATATTAATTTATTAAATAAATAACTTAAAATTACAATTTTGATTTTAAAATTACAAATGATTTGAAACAATGAGATTTTAAGAACTTGCCTGATAACTTTTATTTTTTTTTATTTAAAATATAACTTATACAAATACAACGCTACGTTAATATATAAAAGGTCCTAACTAGTATTTTTTAAGTCAAGATTTTTTTAGCTAATTGTAAGTACCCAACCACACGGGCAATGAGCATTGTAATAATTGCCGTGGAAACTGTAAAATCTTATTGCCGACACTAGATGTTAACCTGTGTACCGTAAAAATATGTTTAAAAATACATATTTAGCAATAAATGTTATAATATATTGCTGAGTAATAATCTTTTAACACAAGTTGTCAGATTCATTTTTGTTTTTGTACAAAATAGAAAGTAAATGATAACAATACAAACACAAAAAAAAATTAAAAAATTTAGCAACAGTAAAATAATTGATAAAGTTAATGTAATAAATAAAATACAGGTAATTTAAGTGGTTTTGGTGATTTTCCTATAAAATTTGTTTATTAAAATGGTAATGTAAGTGCAACATTTTTCCGCCATTTTTTTTACTTTGTGTTAAAAGACATATAAGTTTTCTCATCCTCATAAACATTAGCAATTTGATGCAGCATTTCTGCCGGCGTGATTGCTTGTATTAGGATATATCAGATTGTGTGTGTTGTCAGGGCGTAATGTATGAGCAGAGCATTTGTTGAAATAAACAACAACCTGGGCCTTAAAATATACGAGTTAATGCCTTTTTATATTTAGGTAACGTTTCTTTAAAGTGTTATGTCAATACAAATCCATACAAGGTGGTCGCAAGAAAAAAAAACTAAGAGAGTCGTTCTCTTACTCTTTATTTTTTTTATATGAAGTTTGACACTAAAATTGAAAAATAATTTAAAGTTTAGTGTCAAACTCTAATAAAAAAAAATTATGAGTAAGAGAACGACTCTCTTAATTTTTTTCTTGCGGCCACCTTGTATGGATATGCCTTGGGTTATGTTTAATGTCTTGAATTACTTTTTTTAAAGAGAAGAAATTAGTTTTTTGCTTTTAATTAAAAGAGAATAATATATTTTTTTTAAAATAAGCTACAGTAGACTCGCAATAATGTCAAGTATTTGAAAACGAGCGTGTTTACGTTTGCGAAATTATTTATGTCGACGAAGGTGTAATTCTTTTAATTTTACAAATAAACTAATTTTTTTGTCAACAAAGGTACGTTGAAATTATTTTCTATTTTCGTTTTTTGCAAATTGTTGAACACGAGCTTTAAATGTTCGTCCAGTATTTTGCTATTGCTTCCTCTTCAAGACATTGCTAAGTTGAATTGAAATAGCGAATAGCGTCCCTTAACGTCAGTTTCTTTGGGGCTTCAATAACATCAGTTCATGTGGCTACAATTGGTTCCAAAATACAGTTTCTATAGTAAAGTTTTTTAAGTTTTATGGCATTTCGATCCTTAGTCTGTATAAGCGGCGTAACGTTTGTGGGCATAAACATTTCAATTAATAAATCGTCATGTTTTTCCTGAGAGGATACGTATGTTTTGACAGGTAACAGTTTCTAAAAGAATGCCGATTTGTTTGCATTAAATTTGGTAACGAGACAACTCTAATCTAGCCGTTTAATTTTGGCTGGCAGCTTGTGCTACAAAGGAACCACAAGTTTAGGTCTAGAAGATAACTTTTCTTGACTTCTTTGAAACAAGCGTCTTTAACGTGTCTTAAATGTATTTAACCATCCATAACTCTTATAATAGTAATATTTTCTTATTCCTGTTGGAGAAACCAACTGTACAGTGTTTTTATTACATTGGGAATTCTAGAACACTTCAAAGTTTTTTGCACTCCAGGTCCTGAAAATGTATTGGGAACACATTTTAAAGTGTTATTCTTTTTTGTTGATTGCGCAATTCATCAACACTGTACTTAATACTTTGCTAAGCTTGTTGCACTTAAGCCATTTTTTTTTTCTATTAAATTCAATTTTCCTTTAGAGACAAGAATTTTGGCGATTTTTGTGACATTTTTAATGGAAAACTTTAGATTATATCAAGCCAAATAAGGGCGAATACCCCTTTTTATAGAAACGATTTGAATAACCGACAAATATGGAAAAGAAACTTATGTTTTCTATATTGAGTGCATTTTAAATTTGGTAACACTAGAGGGATTTCTCACCGTGTTGGCGCTACAGTGTAGTCAGTGTAAAAAAATATGTTCATGTTCTCCTGTGTTCACGTTGGCAGGTGTTTTTGTTACTGCGAGTCTACTGTGTATACTTTTGGGTAAAGGTTTTCTGTTATTTAGTACTTTTAATAATATATTTTAAAATCGATTTTAGTTATTTATTTGAACTTTCTATACCTAATTCTAACTTTTTGTTTTTTCGGCTTTTAATTCATTATTGAAATTGTGATAGCTAAGAATGGAATTTTTTTTTAAAACTTAAGTAGTTCCGATACTAGCTGAGTGTAATGCATTTACGAAATCAGCTACGATTTTTCGTCAGCACTCTTTCTATTCGGTACTACTGTACACTTGGCTAGTATCGGAATTACTTAAAAAGAAAATTTCCATTCTTATCTATCACAATTTTAATAATGAATTAAAGTCGAAAAAATAAAAAAATATTTTGTTCTAAAATCTTTACAGAACATTTTCAGGTTTGCATGTTATATTACTATTCAACATGATTTTTCCAATTATGTTCATAAATAGGTATATCGTTGCGAATAAAAAAAAAAATAATTTATAATGAGTTCAAGCAGTTGTAGCAGAAAAAAATTGTAAATTAAATTAAAATTGGACAACATATACCTTCCCCTGCGTACCTACGATTTGGAAAATTTTTTCCTAATTACTATTTAACATACATACATATGTATGTACATATGTATGTAGGTATAACAGGTACTGTAATAAAACTTTCTTAATCACATTGACATGTAATTGGAATACTTACCTTTCCCAAGTCTGATGATTTATAATCGCTTTAAAATGCTAGGGGACTGTTTATGTTTATATTACTTATATTATATAAATAAAAAAAGGAAAAATATAAGATAATAAATAAATATTAATGCCGGGTTAGGAAACAATGTATAACTAAGTGCAAGTATGCACGTATACACATTCTGTAGTATCATTTGAAAACACAGTTACAGATTATATTAGTTTGTTGACTTAGCAACTAATATTTTTTTTATGTCTATGAGGTTAAAAAATCTTTTAAGTTATTGTAAATAAATTAAGCCTTTATAAACGCTAAGATTGGTAGCTTTAAGAGGTTCATCATTTAAACACTGGTTTTAATAAATTTGCCATTTTGATAAATAAAAAAATATATTAACAACTAGTGCGACAACCACATTTAAGTTAAACCCTCTTGTTATATGTAAATGAACAAGAATCATTTTGAATGAAAATAAATAAACAAAAATTGAAACGCTACTTATAGTCTTGTCAAATTTTAGGTACCCTACACAAGTTTCTAGGAAAAATGGCACATATCGCACTCTAAATCAAAAACAGTCATTAATTATCATGAAATGCAATTTTAAAAACGCTTTTAACCAGCTACTCAGTAAGTCTAGTATGATTATTAGGTTTTTAGAAAAATAATTTGGCAATTTTATGAAATTTTTTATACGATATCTCGAAAAATATCATAGCTTTCGACTTTAAACCTGATATCGGTTTACTGGGGATAGTGAAAGGCAAATGCGAAGGGTGTAGAACACCCAAATGTAGAATTGAGGTTAATATTTTAGTTTTTAAATTACCATTAAAAGTAAAACCTTATAAGTTTGAGCTTTAAGAAACTTTTACTTTAAAATTATATTTTTTTAAATACCCTGGGAACATTTACAGTTCTCTACAAGGTAGTTTAAATGGTTTACATATAACTCCATAAGATATCTACTTACTTACATATGTCTTGTTGTAGAAGTTAAAAGTAAATTATAAATAAATAAATACATAAATAAAAATTTAATTATTTCGATTAGGTTGATTGCTTAATACTATTAATAATTGAAACAGATGTTTAATTTTAAGAAATAAAACTTTTTTTAAATTTTTTTATAATATGGTTTGGGTGTGACTTTTTTATTGAAACATATACACATGTATATATAGGGTGACCATTTATTTCTGGTTCGAAATCAGTACGCTTTTCAGTTTTTTTTAGTCTAAGAACTACCATCAATTAGAGCGATCGAATTAAAATCAATTTCTGAGTCAAATAAATCCTTTCCGTCCGTATGGGTGTCTATGTATTTTTGAAAAGAAATATTTGATTCAGAAAATAATTCTCAAAAAACTTTTAATAATTTTTCGATCGACTCAAGACAAAATTTGAAAAATCAAAATAACTTAAGTACAGTTTTTGCTGCTACAAACATATTTAACTATTTAGTTTGCTATAATTTAACAAATATTTTGGGGGAATAATTAAAATTTCCATTTATCTTGAAAATTCAGTACAATCAGTACATTCTCTAAAAAATCAGTACATATCAGTACACAAATATTTATTCAGTACACCAAATGAAAAATCAGTACATATACTGATGAAATCAGTACGAATAGTCACCCTATGTATATACAAACGAGATACGATTATTCAGAAAAAAACTATTTTTTTTATAAATTTTGTTTTTGTTGTTGTTGTTGATAAAAAAAATTCTCCCGGTTTACGTAAAATTGCCCTATTGTGCGTAGTTGTCAATTTCCTTAAAGGTTGCTGTACTTCTTATTTGTTTAAAAATTCGACAGCAAAGTTAAGGAGTTACTATCGTGTTTAATTTAAATAAGACTATAAAAACAATATGTTCCATGTAATCAATGGATTTAACTATTAAAAAGTTTATTTGGACTCTACGTTTGACTTGTATTTGTTTCCTGTGGTTCCTATAAGTACAAAGGCAAAGCTTGGGCTCAAAAGATTATTAAAATAAATATACATATGTATGTATGTATGTATTAAATAAAAAAAAATGAAGTCCTTAATTTTTAAAGGAACTTAATTTATGATTAAATTTTTCTATATATATGTATTTAAAGCAAAATAAATAAAACAAAGTAAAATAACTGAAAAAAACGAAACTAAGCACATAATAAAAATACAATAGAGGCACAACTCAAACAATACTAAAACTTTGTCATAAATACGCGCACAGAGAATATCTCTGACTACTTTAGAAGATTGTTTTCCAATCTGCATTACCTTTCTTAGCCCTACTTTTCCTTTTTTATGGTAAAGCAATAGCTTTGCTACAAATTTGGAAAAATTTTGATAACCTCTTCAATTTTTATGAGTTTTAAGTAGAATTTTCTCTGTATAAAACTAATATAAGAAAACTTGTTATAAAGTTATCCTTATTGAAGAACTCTTGAAAGTGAAAATAAATAAATAAAGTTTAAATTGTGGTTTTTTCAAAACAAAAATAATTAAAGTGATAACAAGCATTCTAAGATCTCATTTGACAACAGATGGTTTTAATTTCTATATTTTCTTACCGGGGATTCTCTTTGTTTATTCTTATCAAAAATCAAATATAACTGCATACCTTATATACCTATGTATCTTCACATAATGCATGTTTTTTATTGCTTGTAATTTTAAAACTTAGAATTATAGGCACTTATGGATGTAAGTAAATACTATACACATGTGAACCTTTCAAAACTGACAATATGATTATTTTAAAATAAAATCAATAACATAATGTAAGCATATAAAGAACAAAGAAAATACGTGAAAAGTTACTTGCATGCATAAGAATTATTAAATCCACTAAAGAAAAAGGCATTGACCACAAAATGACACTTGTTTTAGTAAAAAAGCAAGAAATCAAAAAACAATATATTAACATAGATCGTTCTTTAAGTGGAATGAAAATAAAGATAAGATGCCTACAAAAGCTGATTTTAAGTCTAGTTTATAATTATTTTTTCCTTGCTTTTTATTGTAGTAAGTCCATTTGTCTCCCTCTCTGTCTGAAAGTTATTCAACCGAAACAAAAACAATACACATGTATACTGCTGAAGAACTAAGAGGAACCTTAAGATTGACAACCATTTCAATAATTTAATCTTAATATATATATAGTACAAGTTTTTTAGTGCATGTGGATGTATTACCAAACAGTGAAATTTCTACTTAAACTTGACTTTCTGTACAACCATAGTTAAAGAAAAAGCGGCCTGCCGGCCAGTAATTGGGTTTTCAATTACATGATTAACTAGTTGGATGTGAAAACAATGATAAGAAAAAACATTTTGAAAAAGGAGGGCATCAATAAATTGTTAATTACTTATAGGTACCTTCTTTTGCATTTATTATCATTATAAAAAATATATGCAATATACACTGAACGTCATAGAAAAGTTTACAAAAATTTAAATACAAAATCAAACTGCGTTTTAAATTATTTCCAATAAGAAGGGCTTGTAATGTGCGTAAACATTTTTAAAATACCTGTACGTATGTATATAGTTTTAAAGACCATAGCTTACCAATTTTTTCTAAAACAATTTGCACAGACTATGTATTTTTTAATAAATCTTTTCGATCAAATTTATTTCTGGTTATTTAATTTGCACATGTATTTTTAATGACTTTTACCACAGTTTCAAAAAAATTCTTTCTTTTTCTAAAATATTTATTTATTTTATAAACTTTTTGCGAATTTAGCAACTTTCTGTTTCAAAGTAAATACGGAAAATGACTGCTTAAATAAAATAAACGAAGAAATTCAAGTAATCATTTACAAAATAAAAGGAAAAACAATAACACATTCAAGAAAATGAAAACAATAAAACAGATGTCAACAAAAACAGCTGTTTGTTTTGGTCAGGGCTGTAAAGTTTGGCATTAAATGGGCAACGAGCAGTATGCAAACTTCTAATTTATTAATTTTATCAGTGTTTTTTAAATAAACTTTAAAGCGTTTTATATAACACAAAGTTTGGCGGTTTTATTATAGCTTATCCAGCTAAATTAGCAAGATATTATATTTTTGTATATTTTAAATCCTACATTAATTAAAAATACTCAGGTTTTTCTGATTTTTTTAAAGTAATTTTCTTAAAATATTTAAAAGTGTATTATCATATCACTAAAACATCTAAAACCAATTAAACCACAAAACGACATTATTACAAATTAATTAAAAAATTTTGTTTTAAAATTTCTGGTGAACGTTCAATTTAGGTGAATTTAGGATTCGTTTCTTACAACGTTAGCAAATAATTAACAAAGAACAAAAATTCCGGCATATTAAACACCTCATGTCTTCAGCAAAGATGCGATATGCAAGTTTTATATCAGCACATGTAACTCTACATCCAGACCAGGGTACACTTATCAGGTAGGAGCGTTTCTACAAAAACAACTAAAACCGTCATAAGAAAGTCAAAGACAAATAACAAAAACTCACAAAATCTTTCTTCTTCTTTTTGAACTTTTCTTACGATACTACAGTTGTTGTTTGTAAAAATGAAAGAAAATACATAAACATAAACAAAATTTGACATTACCATAACGAAATACCGTTACTCAGCTGTTTATCTGAGGCTACCTGATATTAGTGTACCCTGATCCAGACGATACAAACCCATGTCTTGAATAATGTTCAACTCAGTATATAAAAAAATCAGTGTAAAATACTCAGTTTTTACCATTTGAAGTTTGAGGTTTGACCAGATATGGAGTTGCGTCGTCTGGACGTGCAACGAGATTTGATTGCAAATGCTATTATATGATTAGCTGTCCACATCAATTTAAAAAAATATTTCTGACCCAGTCTCATTAATTTATTTATATTTTTAAAAATGCAAAATAGTATAAGATAGCAATACCTGAGTGAAATCAATTGAAGTTTTCGTGATAAATGATATAAATTTTATCATGTTCTGTGAGCTGTTTAAGGAATTTTATCTGTTTTTTTATGTTAGATATGTATTTTTTTGCGTTTTCAGACCGTTGTGGGTTTTTATTGCTATGGAAGAGCAATTTTTATTTGTATATATTTAACCAAACTTTAGCCAAACACAAACCAAAATCCACACCCATTGTAAAATTACTTGACTAGTGTACTATGCTAGAAACCGCTATCTAAAATGATAAGCTTATTTTTTTAAGCTGTTTTTCTCGCCCGTGTGTACGTCATTTTAAAATTAATACACAGCTGATTACACATATGTTTTTTTTTTAATAAAAAAAGCTTTTTTCAAATTAAAGCTCTTTTTAAATCACAACATTTCTATTAAAAAGTAAAAATTTATTTAAAATAAATTTAGGTATTTAGAGACTTTTTAATGTGTTGATTATTTTTATGCGTGTGTTAAGCGCCAGAAGTTTTAGTTAAAGCAAATAAGGAAAGAAAGCGACTTAAATTGTTGCTAACTTATAAAAGAACAAAACGGAAAAATGTTAATGCAAAATGCAAGACGTGGATTTTTAAGCAGTTTTATCAAAAATAATAACACATTTAAGGTAAACAGATATATATTTTATTAATAACTAAACTCACAAAGACATTTTAAACAGTTTAAAATAATTTAACATGCTTATCTTATTTAATGGAATATACAAAAATGTGATTTTTAACTAATTTATTATGCGTGGTTGTTGCTAACAAAATAATAACTAAATAAAAAATTTTTAAACTATTCATACGAATAATTACTAACAGGGATGACATTCTCGAATTTTTTACTTTAGGTATTTTCTAAATTTTGCCAATTTTAACAATGCACAGTTTATTCATAAATAATTTTGTATTGTATTGTAAAACCGCTTTCTAGGCACTGCTTACATATTTTAGCAAAAAGAATCAAAAATGTTAAATATAGGCTTATACATGTTAACATACATATAAACATATATCTATTAACAAAAAACAAGTTTATAATTCTGCAGCTAATAAACTTATATAAATTATGTATATAAGTTTTGTTCATGAACGCACAAATTGTTCCAAATTTCTAACAATTGCTACTAAGATGTGTTCATTAATTCAAAAAACTTGCATGGAAAGCAGTGGTTAAATAGTTAATACCCACGATCGTATTTTTTTAAAACTATTGAATAATGGCCGTGTTACTCCTTTGGTTTATTTTATTCTCTCGTACTTATTGGATAATTAACATATAAAATAGTTTTATTTTGCCATCTCGTCAGCTACCTACATATTTCTTCTCATGTGGTTTCTTTAATACTAAAACATGCTTTAACAACATGGCTTTAAAGAGAGGTTGTCAATCAAGTTTTCGTGTAGTGGCGGCCCTTGCAATATTATTTTGAAATAAAAGGATTCGATAATCAATCAATTAACATAATTGGCACAATCCACTGCTCCCACCTATAAGCCAGTATAAGCTCTGTATAAAGCCCGGTAGTTGGCGCAGCGCTGAGTTCCAAATGCCCGCCGGTGTAGCAAAAATGGCACCCAGGTGGCACAGCTTCCTGCAACAGAGTGCCGGGCATTCACAGAGCACATGCTCTGAGGTCTCATCTTCCATACATCAAAAACGACAAGTTGATGTATCGGCTCTGCCGATATTGTGCAGGTGGTATCTGGGATTGCAGTGACCAGCCAGAAAACCGGTAAGGACCCTTAGGTCCTTCCTTTCGGAAGACGGAAGTTCCCTAGATTTTTAAAAATTCTCTCTGCGATGCGTTCACCTTATAATTAATTTCCCATATTTTTATATACATATGTATGTATATACAACACGGTTCAAATTATTTCGCCACCGTGTTGTCAAACTCCATATATAAAAAGAGTAAGAGAGTCGAAAATTCTCTCTGTGATGCGTTTTCTTGATAATAAATTTCACCATGAACAAAATGTTACTTAAACATTAACAACTTTTGTCTTAAAAGGAGTTTTTCGGTAAAATTTTTTTTAATGGAAGGTCAGATTTTAAAAAGTTTTTTGAAAGCATTAAGAAATCTAAATCATTAATTAAATGTAGTTCCTGTTCTACCAAACACGCTAAAATATCCACAATTTTTTGCTATATTTATTTTTTCTTTGTGAACAAAAGTAAAACAGAAATAAAAAATGTTTTGATACCATAAGGGTAAAAAAAGGAGTCTCTCAAAGTAGAATCAAAAGGAAAAAATGGAGACATTAAAAAATTGTTACAAACTTTTACAGGTAAAATTTTTACTTGTAATAATTTTTAAACAGTTATTTGGTGTTTATACCTACATACAAAAAAAGCTCATGGAAAAATTTACAATAACAAAATAGGTACATTTGCTTAAACATTTTTGTTGGAAAGCGTTCATTATTTACTTTTTAATATTTTTGAAAATAATTTTGCCAAGTTACACTCTCTTAGCAATTATTTTTATTAGCAAGTTATTGAACACATCCATTGTTTACAAGTCCAGATTTTCGTTTATATGGATAAACGGTCTGCTCACACCTATATATATCACAATTACCAAAAAAAATCTTGACCTAAGAAATACGAGTTAGGGCCTTTCTATATTAAGGTAACGATATGTACTTTAAAATACACATTTTTTAAACTTATTTCAATCAAAATCCAAATAAAGTTTTAAGATTTTGGGACTATCTTGTTTATCATGTACATACTTACAACAAATAAAAAACCATGGCGGTTCCCACAGCAAAACACAACACAACAACAATAAACATTTTAAATTTACCTCATTTACCATAAATAAAAAACTTACCAGGCACTTTATCACCAAGGGTGAAAATCGCTAATTTATTGTAAAAGCCTATCGATGTCATTATGTATGGAAAAAATATCCAGCAAATGTCTGCCGCTTCTACGCTGGGTGTCGCGCTTTTAAAATGTTAAATTTTCCTAGTTCCAGCACAATAATCAGGCTAAATTTGATTGATTAAGCCTTCACTTTATATTAAATTAAACCTAGTAAAATCTTTATGTTCTTAATGTCTTACAGATAATTGCTTGCTACTCTACAAGTGGGAAACCAGCTAAAGGCAAAATCTATGAAAGAGCCGCCGATGCCGTAGCTGATATACACGATGGTGCCAAAATCTTGTTTGGGGGTTTTGGCTTATGTGGCATACCGGAAAAAATGATAAAAGCAATTAAAGAGAAGGGTGTTAAAAATTTAACGGCCGTTTCAAATAATGGAGGTTAGTGATCCACACTAGAGTAGTACTAAAATAGTTTGTTGTTGTTTTACCAAAAAAAATGTAAATTGTAGAAGACGAACGATTTCTTACTTCTTTTCAAACTTTTTATTTGTAAAAAATGTTGAATAAATCCTTTTTTCAAAAGCAATTGAAGCCAAGACAGTTATGACATTAAGTCATTCATTAATTCATTTTGTTAAAAAATTTAAAAAAAGATTATTGAAAATATAAACAAGTGATTGTAAGTGCGCTCGCATTTAGGATTTCAAATCACGTTTACAGGAAGTGATTTACAGAACATGCCTCGAAGTTCTCGAAAAAAATTAAAGAAAAAAAAAAAAAAAATAAAAATACATTTTGCGTTTTCAGGTGTTGACAATGCTGGTTTGGGTATTTTACTCAAATCGCGTCAGTTATCTAAAATGATTGTCTCCTATGTAGGTGAGAATGCTGAGTTGGCAAACCAATACTTGTCTGGTGAATTAGCAGTTGAGTTTACACCTCAAGGTACTTTGGCCGAAAAGATAAGAGCTGCAGGAGCCGGTATACCAGCTTTCTTTACACCCACTGGCTACGGTACGCTAATACAGACTGGTGGTGCTCCCATTAAATACAGTAAAGATGGTAAAGTTGAAATTGCCAGCAAACCGAAAATCGTACAAGAATTCAATGGTAGAAATTACGTTATGGAAGAGGCTATTTTTGCTGATTTTGCAATTGTAAAGGCACACAAAGCTGATCTTTATGGGAATTTAGGTAGATTATAGGAAATGTAATATAAAAAAAATATATTATATTTTGTTTTTTTAAAGTATTCAATAAGGCTGCTCGCAATTTTAATTCTGCGATGTGCCGTGCTGCTAAAACCACTATTGTTGAGGTTGAAGAAATCGTACCAGTTGGTGCCATTAAGCCGGATGAAGTGCATATTCCTGGAATTTATGTTAAGCGTATTTTCAAGGGCGCCAATTATGAGAAACGTATTGAAAAGATAAGCATTACCGATACCGAATCCAAAAAGAAAGCTGAGCCGACTCCAGCTCAAATTATACGCGAACGTATTGCAAAACGTGTTGCAATGGAGTTTCATGATGGCATGTATGCCAATTTGGGTATTGGCATGCCAGTACTTGCCTCAAACTATCTGCCTAAGGGCATTAACATTATGTTGCAATCTGAAAACGGTATTTTGGGGTTGGGTCCTTTTCCCACAAAGGATCAGGTTGATCCAGATTTAATAAATGCTGGCAAGGAAACAGTAACTATTGTACCTGGTGCTTCTTTCTTTGGTTCCGATGAGAGTTTTGCAATGATTCGTGGTGGTCATATGGATTTGACGATTTTAGGTGCTATGCAAGTTTCGGCTACCGGTGATTTGGCCAATTGGATGATTCCTGTAAGTTGTAAGACATAAAAAGTAACAGGTTTTAAAAATATTTAAAAATTTATCAATCTATAAAATTTCCAGGGTAAACTTGTTAAGGGCATGGGTGGTGCCATGGATTTGGTAGCAGCTCCTGGTACTAAAGTTGTTGTGACTATGGAACACAATGCCCGTGATGGTTCTCCCAAAATCCTAGAGTCCTGTTCTTTGCCATTGACAGGCAAAAATGTTGTCGATTTAATTATTTCCGAAAAGGTTGACATTTAAAACCAATAATTATTTTTTTATGACCTCTTACATTCATATTTTTCTATATAACTTTTAAGGCTGTCTTTGAGGTTGAAAAAGGAGTTGGTCTCACTCTCCTAGAAATTGCTGAGGGTTTTACGGTTGATGATATTGTTGCCTGCACTGGTGCTAAATTCCAAGTCTCTCCCAATGTCAAGAAAATGTCACAAATTGATGCCTAATTATGAATGCCTTGAAAATAAAATAGACTGGTTCTGTTTATCGTTGTAGAACCATTCTCTTTTAAGTGTAAAATATAAAAAATAATTGTTTACCGTTTGATTTAAATTAGAGATTTTAAGTGTTAAATGTTTAGTTCATAAATATTTTTTGATATATGTATGTAACCATGTATTTACTTGTATATATGTATATAAACATTTAAGAGTGATAAAAATTGCATTTACATACAAAAATAAACAATAAAAATAAAAAACAAACTAAAACTACTCTCATGTTCAACAGAGTATAAAAAACACCTTTTGTGCTTCTGTTCGGCACTGGGTAATGCTTGGATAGGACGCTTTGGTACCGACAGATCTGTTGGATGTGGCGAATATTTTGAGAAGCCAATTTAATTATGTTTGCTAACCATGAACCGAGATACATATGATAAGCATAGAGCCTTGAGATAAATCATTTCTTTAGGACAAAATCCGTACATACATATGTATATCCCAAGGATACTTTGAAAACGCCAAGCTAAGTTAAAACCCTAATGTAGGCAGGGATTTTGTATGAAAATGAAATGAAAATGAATGACTATTCCTTCTCGGACCAAGCAGAATCACCTTTAGTTTGAATTTTGGGGACCCCAAAAAGGATGCTTATAGAAACTTAAAGAGAACGAACTGGGACACCTTTAGGTGATACTGAGCTTTGGGATGTTTCGCAGATGGAGAATCATGGATTTGTTCACTGTGCTGGGGTGGCAAGCTGATGAAACAAGATTGGTAAAAAACCTTGTAACAAGTCACCGGTCCCAGACGGTATTTAGTTGTTCATGTAAGAGAATCTCTCGGATTAGGACAGCTGCTCCTAACGAGTATGTTTGCTTCAAGCATCACACTAGGTTATACACCATTGAGGTCGAGGAGGGCAATGTTTATTTTTTTTTCCAAGGCTGGTAAGGCTAGCCTATGGTTCTTGTTGTGAAAGACGTTTGATCGACTGATTGATCTTTATCCAAGAGATACGACTGATACGCACGTACATTTTTTAAGAGTGCGCTTCAGAATCTGGTGAGATTAATGGAGCTGGGCTTGTGTAGGAAAGGGTAAGTACACGCTTGCTGCGTTCTTTAATATCGAGAGAGCCTTAAATAACGTGTCGATAGATTGTATTGAAAGCGCACTAAGGGGATACGGTTTTAAGGGTATTCTAATTGAGTGAATATATATTCTATTCTTGGCAACAGGATTATCGAATCGGGACAACCTAAGGAGAAGTGCGGTGAGGGAAACAATACAGGGAGAGTTTCTGTCGCTGCTAGTACGGATCTTGTTGGTTAACGGGATAATTGGGTATTCTAATTTTAAAGGGGTAAATGTGGTGACGTATGCAGACGACATCGTGGTGCTGGTGACGGGAAAATTGTTCAGATATCTGAGCATCGTTTCATGGAAGGTGAATGCGTAGAAGAAGGTTAGGAAGGTTCTAAACGCCTATTATACCTGGAAAAAGTCCTTGGTGAGGAAATGGAGGTCACAGCTCTGGATATTATTCTGAATTTTCTTTCCGTTGTAATTTCGGGGCTAGAATGGTGGCAAAGCGAGTGGAGGGAGCGGGTTTCGGCCCTTTGTTAGTCGGTTTAATTGACTCACGGCCGGTGATAAGGGCCAAGGAACCAACAAGGCAGGATGCGGAAGGGAAAGGGGACGCGTAAATCTACGCCGACAGTCAGGCCGCGCTTACAGTTTTAAATAGGCATTACGTTAGCTAGACTTGTGGACGACTGTCGAAGTGCTCTAAGGGAGATCATGGCACGCAGAGTTATGTTCTGTTGGGTGCCGGGTCTTTGGAAAATTACCGGTAATGTTCTTGCTAATGAATTGGCAGAGAGGTGATCGGCCAGTATTATTGGGCTAGAATGTTAGCCGGTTATACTACCCATAGGTTTCTTTTACGGTTTAATAAAGACTTAGGTCATGAGCCTTGGGCAGGCCAAGCGTGGAGGGACTTGGGCGATTGGGAGATTTTCAGCCTTCTGTGGCCCGAGCTGGATAGAAAGGGTACTGACTTGCTAACCAAGGAGAGCAAAATATAAGTGTGTATGTGACTAGTAAGTGAAATAGGAACTCTTCAGACTTCTGCAATTTGTGCGGGGACAAGGAGAAGATAGAGAGAGAGAGAGAGAGAGAGAGAGAGAGAGAGAGAGAGAGAGAGAGAGAGAGAGAGAGAGAGAGAGAGAGAGAGAGGAACACCTTATCCACCACTGTTAAAGGCTACAAGATCCTTCGACAGAGGAGGCTGGACTTCGTGAGGTCTCGAGTTGTGGGCTGGGGAATAATATAGGATGCATTAAAGCGGTTGGAGGGTTGGGTAAGTAGGCAGGTCTGCAGGGGTTTTTTAAGCACTTGTGTTGATTTTTAACGAACATTGACTTCTTCTTGACTCTTTATCGACGGCGTCTTTGTTCTATTTTTCTTCTTTTATTATTCTACTGACAGTCTGCCTTTTGTTGTTTTTATTGCCGCTTTTGACTGTTTCTGAAGAGATTCACAATGGGCCTATTGTGCCTCTAAGTAAAAGTAGCAAATATTATTTGTCACTACCCTTTGCAGATTTACCTTACCAGGATTTGTAAACTATAGAAAAAAAAATAAGTTGGTAGGAGCTTGGGAAATTGTAGTCCTCATACGAGCGGATAACTTTATGTTATTTTTTATTGTCAATATTTCAAAAACTATTAAAACCATCGACCTTAAACCTGCTACCTCCTTTTAAAAAAATGGTAGTTTGGTAGGAGCAAGGCAAATGGAAGCCCCCAACCAGACGTAGTTTTTTTTTGGTAAGTTTAATACTCCATGTCTCGAAAACTATTTACTAAGACCATACACATTAATTCTGTATATGTACGCATATCAAAAAAGTTTTTGTTGGATGGAAGCAGTGGAAAGGTAGTCGCCATACAAATGAATTATTAATGAAGTTTTCAAAACGCTTTATTTTGAAAACTATTAAGGATATCGACTTCCCACCAGCGACAAAGTATTTCTAGTAAAGTGTGCTAATTTTGAAAAATAATAGTTGGATAGAGGCTATCCAATCCGCTTCAAACTTTGGCTAATTTGGCTAAAATAAAATTCCTTTCTTTTATTTGTATATAATTTTTATTGGCAAATTGACTATTTTGTTTTTTAAATAAAAAATTTTAATTTTTTTTTGAGTTGGGCTGTTTTATAATTTTACATTAATTTTATTTTTAAAACCAGTTAAGTTTTAAAAACGAAATATCAACTAATAGCTTTGGTAACATCTTTTAACGCCTTTGATTTGCGAGCAGCTCTCATTTGCCGATTCAAGGCAAGAAATATGCTGGTTTCTGCTTCTGATTCGGAACGGCATTTGGCACAAAACTGCGATGTCACCACATGCAAAGGACTGCGATAGTAGAAGTTCTGATCCATATTTAAGCCATTCTTAAAGTGGGCCCAAAAGTGAAAAAAAGTTTCCAAAATCATAATAATTGCGGCAGCATAGATGTTGAAAAAGAAGAAGGTGGGCAATAGCAAAATGCGATAGCTGGACTTATTGTAACCCGAAATGATGTCCTTAAATAAAACAATATTAAACAAAAATGTTTATAAAATAAATTACTTAAGTTAAGTGAAATAATTTGGTTACATTTGATACTCCTTCCATATTCACATAGTCATCTCTTTCGTAAAGATTTTTTTTAGGATTTTTTCTTGTTTTAGCTTTGTCAGTCACTAATTTTGTTAAATTTTTTATTTCGCCGTATGGTTCATGATATATTTCCTCGTTCTTTCCCAACATTTCTTTTTCAAATTCTTCACATATGGAGCCGCGCAATAGCTGTTTTGGTACATGAAAATGTTTTGGCTTTACGTAGCGCACCTTTACTTTACCCCTAATAGGCTCCCCAGTCTCAGCATCATAACAAGATGCAACATCGTTGTCAGTATCGTTCTGCGTATGAACCATTTTACCCGTTTCAGAGTTCTGTAACGAATAAAAAACATTTAAAGTTTTAACAAACCAATTTATTTACATGCATACATACATATTTATGGGTTTGCTTTATTTTATATTAATTTTTTTTATGGTAAATAAGTGTTTGTGTTTGTTAGCATAATTTTTCTTCTAAACATTTTTTTACAGACCAAAAATATTTGTTAAAAATTTAGGTATTTGTTTATTGTACCCTATACATAATCCGTATGGTATTAATTAGTCTTTGATTCCGATTGTAATTTTTATAACATTTATTTATGACCAAATAGCGTACCGGGTGGGTCATTTAAAAGTTAAAATTTTTAAAAATGCAATAAAACAAAGACGGTTTAAAATTTTGCCAAATTTATTTTTGTTGCAAAGTACAATTGTTCCAATTAGAAATGAAATAATATTTTTTTCATATGGTTACCGCGGCTGGCCTCACAGTATCCAATTCGATCGGGTCAATTTTTCGAGTGTATGCGGTTGTATTTCGTCAATGGAATCACGAATGTTGGTCTTCAAATGCTCAAACTGTCTTTGATTTGCTGGCAGAATACTTGTCTTAAACAGCGCCCCACAGACAATATTCCAACGGCGTTAAATTTCAGTTTTTTGGCGGCCAATTGACATCACAATTTCGGCTTATTAAACGGTCATCAAAAGTAGTACGCAATAAACCGATTATGGCATAAGACTTGTGGCAGTTTGCACCATTAAAAGTGGTCACAAATAACCGGTTACCATGGTGCGATCTTTATTGACGGTATTGGTTGCGCCGTTCATACGTACCGTCTCAGCCACAGCTTCAAAATTTTCGGGTCTACGCAATGTACGAGCACGCTCACGTGTTGGCGCATCAACAATGAATCCAGTTTCACGAACTTTAGCAATAAGCTTGTGTATACCGGGAAATGTTGGTCCTTTTCAGGGACCAAACTTTGTACGACATTTTCGTTTAATTTCGACCAGTTGTCTTTGTTTTGGAAATAAATTTCCAATAAATCCCAACGTGTCTCAAGCCTAAATCAACTCATTTTGTTTAGCGGAGATAATATACAGTATTTTGTGACAAAATAGAACGACATACATAAGTATTTACAGATTCGAAATAACCGCTTTATTTGAAACCGATAGATGGCCCACCCGATACTATCAAACCTATTATTGAGACAATTGATTACATATAAGTTAAACAGTGACCAAAACAAAGGGAAATATCTAAAATAATTTATTTTTAAAGGACAAAATCCATGTATAATACTTTTTAAGTATGAAGAGAAAATGCTAACTTAATGTAAGAAAATCGAAAACTTCAACAGCGTTTTTATCGCAATTGCTTTTTTTTAATTACATTAATTTGCATTAATCATATATGTATTATTTTTTGCTTTTTTACGTGTGCAAGAATGCATTGTAATTTATTTTGTTTCAAATATTTGGGATATTCAAACGGTATACTATCAAGTCATATTGTCTTAAAGTTTTAATATTTTACAATAGTTTAAAAAAATTGTTGTTGTGCTTAAAAGAAAAAAGTTTTAAAATAATAAGACTTTTTGATTTATTCTTTTGTCATAAACAGTAAAAACCTGAGCCGGGCGGCCGAAACTCTTTAATGAAGCCGTTGATATAATAAACAAGTCGCAGTGAATAATTTTAAAATATTTTTGAAATTACATACTTATCTTTCTGTTTTCTCCAGCAGCTGATTCAAATTTAAAATAGCACACTTAATTATAATCGGATGCTCACAGCAGTAGTATTTTTTCGTTTTATTTTTTAGGACATATGACTTTATGACTACCTTGTGAATACCCTAATTAAGTTATGTATTTGTTAACCTGTAGAATATATTTCATTTGTAAGTTTTTAATGTTGTTTTACAAGTTAGTACATACTTAAATGTTTTTAAGATCATTTTGAAAAATTAAGAAATGCACTTTACCTAATAAAAAAATTTGCATGGATGTTATATCTTAGGAAAAAAGTCCCTTTTTGTCGTAAAACCGGTTATACAACTATAGTGAATTTAAAAAATAAATAGTTTTTTTGGAATATTTAGTTTCTCAATAAGACAAAGTAAATAATTCTGTTTTACACGATTTTATTAAAAATAATATTAAAATATTTTATCTAAAAAACTAAGGTATTTTAAATGTTTTTTTTATATTAACATGTGCATATAAAAATATACGATTTTGCACTTAAACATTTTCCAAGCGAAAAACTATGTTAATAATATGATTAAGACGCACGTTTTTTATATTTAGTTTTACTTCTTATTATAAATTTGTCGCCACAAATGTTATTGCACATATTTAAAGTTTTAAAACCTTGTTTTTGATTTCCATAAATATGCAGATCGTTTAATATTACTAAATTAAAATTTAGTTGTTTCGGTTGAAAATAAAACAATCCGTAAGACTTAACAAAACGAAGCGAAGAGAGCGAATGACTTAAAGAACTAATTTAATTTTACTTTGAGGTATTTCCTTTTTATTTAAACTATATTTAATTGCCCAAAGTTTTTATAGTTTTACTTTATACTATTCTCTGGTTATTATTTATTGTTTTAATGAAACAAAAGCTTTTTCTTAGAAAACCCTCTTTTAAGGCTGTGATCCACGGCCTGTGGGCATAACTGCCAGATTTGGCAGATTTATCGTCATTTTGACGATTTTTGGTGCCAAAAACGGGCTTATGACGATTGGACTATTTTCGCTCTAAATTTGACGATTTTTTTAAATTAAAGATTTGCGACTTTTTTGAAAAAAAAATCGAAGGCAGAAATACATACATAGATATTGTATTTTTTTCATTTAAGAAAAAAATAAATATTTTAAAATGTTTGTTTTTAATAAACTAATAAAAAAAGATTTTAGTTAAAAAGTAAAACTTGCAAAATTTCTATGCAATCCATTTTTACAAATATGAAAAGCTATGGATGGTAGAAATTAAAAAAAATATTTTTAATTCAACTTAATTAAATTTTTTTTAAAATGAAATTTCCATTAAAAGGGAAGAAAAGTTCCAAAAATGTTGACAAATTTTTTGTCTTTACCTCAATCGGAGGTAAAAATTTCAAAAAAATGCCAAAAAGTACCAAAAATATGTAAAAGTACTTTTTTCATTATTGACTTAAGACCTAGTTCTGGGTCAAAAGTCGTAAATCAATATTTGTAGACTTATATTTCAAAAATAAAAGATAAAAGTACTAAAAAAGTGTATATTTGACTATCGACCTTATTAGGGCCATAGCCCTTTCTTTCATATTTCTTTTCTCAAAATCTTAAACAATACAAAAATGTCCCTAAAAAGTACCATTTTAACCTTAAGTGGTACAAATTATATAACAAGACAAAAAAACATATTTATTTTTTTAAGGCCAGACGCACAAAACTTAAACTACTTTTATTTTGTTTGGTTTATAAAGCCCAAAAGTTACAAAAAGTACTCAAAAAGTACGAAAATATGGCTTTTACTTCTTTTTAACTCATGAAGATAAAACTCAAAGAAGTGCCTCCGCTGTATTAATATTTTTTAAGGGCTGTCAAAAGCAATTTGAATTGTGTTTTTATTTTAATTGATGTAAAAGTTACAAAGGTACTTTAAAAGTCCCAGAATATAAGTTCTACCATTTTGCTACTAAATATTTGGGCAATAATTAAAAAAATACAAAGAACGTGTTAACATCTTTTCGAGATCTAACAAACGCAATTTGAATTTTGATTTTGTCTTTATTAGTTTTTTTTACAGCCCAAAAAGTTCCAAAATTAAATTTTGAATTTTTTACTCTTTAAAGTAGTACCGAAATAGAGTTTTTGTCATATTTTACTCCTAAGTGTAAAAAATTAAAAAAGTACCAAGCACGGGCCAATTCTTTTTCGAATAGAATACAATAAATACTCTTAAGCTTTTGTTTCTTTCGTGTATAATTTAGAAGTAAGCAAGTTGCCGATTTTTTTCCTATGAGGGCTATTTGTGTCCCCTTAGGGTCCAAGTATACCGAAATCCCTTTTCAATAGATCTATTCATTGGGAGAGACACTCACAATCTAAGTTTTGCATCAACAGCTTTATAAGTTTGGGCTGCAAAGATCGAAAAGATTAAACAATTTACCAAAGAAAGTTATCTTGTTTTACTTTTGATTTTGTGATATAAGTCAAGATTACTTTAAGGCGTTGATATGAAAATGTGATTTATCCAAATCCTGAATAAAACGTATTTTTATAATTTAAACATATTTTTTTGAGCTTTTAACGCTTAATTGTATTTCAAATTGTTTTTAAATTGGTTTTAAAAAAGCTTTGCACAGTGTCACATTTAAATACGCTAGATGGCAGTAAGGTTATAAAGTATACCAAGAACTGTAAATACATAATAATTATTTTCGAATTTTCAATGAAAAAAAAACCATGTACATACATCATCTTAAGGGTATTAAATTAATTTTTTTTTTAAATCAACTGATTTTTGGTTTGCATTTTTTTTTCTCAGTAAATATATTAATACACCTTAAAAAAAGTATTATATTTTTATTCTAACTTTTTGACAAGAAATAACAAACCTTTTTTATATAAAATTTTTCTTATCAGAAATAATTGTTGTATTTGTAATGAATGTAAAAATAATAAATAACGATTATTGGTATCAAATTTAATTTGTACAAAAACTTAAAAAAATCAATAATTTTTTTAACAAAAGACAAAAATCAAAAAAATATATAATATATAATAATTATTACAGTTTCTGAAGAAAACTAAATGGCCAATTGAAACCATTTATTAACAGCCTGTGTTTTAAGTAATATTTAAAGGTCTTGTTCATAAAAATTATTTTTTGTTTATTTAAAAATTATTTGGCAAAGGTGCGTTCTTAAAACTGTTTTAAATTCAACATATAAAGTATATATTCAAAGATATTAACTAGTTTCTGGATTTCCTTTGAAATATTTAAATGATTTCAGTGATTGTTAATGCCATTTTTATCGTTATTTATCAATATAATAATAAATCAAAATCTTGTGTAGCAATTCCGCTAACAACTTAATAATTGAAAATATAGCACATACAAATGTTAGACAAATGGATAAGTTTATAGAGAATTAGTGTTATATGGGCCATTCTGAAAAAATGTACACCTTTACTGAAAAATTAATAGTTAACCAAGAGATTTTTTTTCTATTGTATTATAAAAAAGAAATATTTAAAATAATTTTATATTTAAGAGTTCGAAACTTTCTGGAGTTGGGATGCCGAAATATTGCGCTACCAATTTGAGGTTCTTGCTTTGGTAAGCTTTGCTTAATTAAAGCCGCATGTTCTCAATATAATTCAGATTAAACGGAAACGTAACGTACACATCTGGTTTTGGTAAAAGAAACCAAAGAAATTTTTTTTTTTATTTAAAAACTTGAAAAATATATAAACATTAGTCTAAATCCAAACAAAAAAGTTTTGAGTAAAAAGACTTACTCAATTTCTAGAATTAATAAAGTTGAAACGCGCTTCCGTTTTCTGTTACGCAAAGCCAGGCCATATTTTTAATATATCTGAAAATACGTACGCTCGATTAATATTTTTTTACTAAATATAGAACTATGTTATCGTTTTTCAAACGTAGAAAAGAAACTATTTTCAAAACTAAGTTTTTATACTTTTAAATTTTCAATCAATGAAAAGTATTGTAACGCCAAAATGAAACGTACCATATTCGTAGACATATGTATACATATGCCAAAATTACTATACAAAGGCTAAAAGATTATTTGGTTTTTAAAACGATTCATTAATTTTTTCGTACATACATATTTAGAAACATGTGTCACCTTATCTTGTAAAGAGTTATCAAAAATATCAGTTGTTTCTGTCTCATAAATCAATTAACAATGTTGTTGAATACTTAGGTCTACATTAGGGAGCTGCACAAATATACTGAAATAGCTTGTGACCCGCTACTTCGTAAGCGCAGTTTTAGAAATTTATTAAGTGAAGGGGATGTTTTGTGCCTTCATTTCTTAAACTATTACCAAGCAAGCAGTACACAGAAAAAACTCCAAAATTTTTTTTTAAAACAAATAGTTTTTTAAAATAATGAGAAGATAATAACATATTGATTTTTCCTTATTTGGCATGTTTTAACTCCCTAAAGGTTCGAAATTTCCAAAATTCCAGCTTAGTGGATCAATGTATCGTGAGAGGTACTTACAGTTAAAATTTCAAGTTAGTCAGTCAGTAACGCTGTTCCTTTATATGTATATATAGATTTCAAAAAGTTGCCAAAAGTTTTTATATTTTGTCAAGACCTGTCGAACGCAATTTGAACTATGTTTCTATCTTTATTGATGTAGAAGTGACAAAAAGTACCTTAAAGGTACCAGTTGGTAATTTGTCCCTTTTTTCTACCCCTCAATGTGTCAAATTTCTAAAAAGTCCCAAAACTATATCCATATTGTGTCAAGTCAAACGCAGTTTGCATAATGTTTCTACCTTTATTGTTTCGATGCTACAGAAAGTACCTTAAAAGTACCACTATATAATATGTACCCTTTTATATGCCTCTTATGGTCCAGAATTTTTAAAATGTTTTAAAAACATATTCATATTTCTTTGAGACCTGTAAACTGCAACTTACATTATGTTTCTACCTTTCTTGGTTTAGAAGTTACAAAAAATATTCAAAAAGTACCCTTATATCTTTTAACTCTTTTTTTCTACCCCTTAAGAAACAATATTTTAAAAAAGTACCAAAAATATATTTTTAATTTTTTGAGACCTGCAAAACGTAAATTAAATGAAGTTTCTACCTTTATTGGTTAAGAAATTTCATAAAGTACCTAAAAAGTACCAAAATGTAATTTGTACCATTTCTCCTATCCTCTAGGGTCTTAAGTTTTAAAAAAGTTTAAAAAAGTATTCATATTTTGTCAAGACTTGTCGAACGCAGTTTGAATTATGTTTCTATCTTTATTGGTTCAGATGCTACAAAAAGTACGTAAAAAGTACCACTTTACAAATTTGTACTCTTTTGTCTGCCCCTTAGGGTCTAGATTTTTAAAAAAATTTAAAAAATATATTCATATTTTGTCCTGATCTGTCGAACGCAAATTAAACTATGTTTATACCTTTATAAGTTAATAAGTTACAAAAAGTACCTAAAAATTACAAATATGTAATTTGTACCCTTTTTTGTGCCTAAGGGTCCAAAATTTTTAAAAAGTATCGAAAACATATTCTTTTTTTTGTCGATACCTGTCGAACGCAATTAATATTACGTATTTATTTCTATTCAAAAGTTACAAAAAGTACCAATATAGAATTTTTACCAAATTTTGAACCCTTTTTTACCCCTCAACATCCAAATTTCAAAAAAGTGGTAAAAACGTATTCAAATTTTTTTAGCATCTGTCGATTGCATTTTGAACTATGTCTGTACCTTTACTCGTTTAGAAGTTACAAAGTGGACCTTGGCACTATCAAAATTTAGTTTTTACCCTTTTTAAGCCTTAAGGGTCTAAGATTTTGAAAAAATGCCAGACACGGGTCTGCTTATTTTTTGAGTAAAATACGATCCTTTTTAAATTTTGTTTTTATCGTTTGTAGTTTAGGAGATATTACTTTCTGATATTTCCATATTTGGCCCATTTTAAGCCCCTTCGGGTCCGGATTTCCCAAAATCCCGTCTTAGTGGATCTAAACGTAAAGAAAGGTACCCACAGTCCAAATTTCAGGTCTCTAGCTCTGCGCGTTTGGGCTGTGCAATGATGAATCAGTCAGTCAGTAACGTTATTCCTTTATATATATAGATTTGTTGTATAATTGAAAATTTTAAAGGATAAACTCCTACTAGTAGTGCCTCTAAATAATAAGCGCTTTTTTCTATGAACTTCATAATCGTCAACTATGGATTCTCTGTTACTTGACAAAGATTTTTTGTTCTGTTAATGAAAGTATGTATAAACTACGTTTATATTCGTTTTCGCAAAAGTAGTTGATCGGGAACAAACACAAACTATATTTGATGATGGGTTTATTTCTGTTGGTTTTTTAATTATTTTTGGCATGTATGTATGTGTACGTAAACACATATTACATATGGGGCTTGTTTTTGTTACAATAAAAAAACATGAACAATATTTCTAAAAAAATTATCATAACAACATAGCCTGATATTTCCATACAAAAACGTCATACAGTGTCACACACATCCAAGCAGCACATAATTTCATTGCATAAAAAAAATGCCACAAAAGAAATTGTAGTTTTTATTTGTAGTCTTTTTTACTTACGTAAAATTTTTAAGGTATTATCTTTATATCGAGTTCATAAATTTTTATATTGTAGTACGGTTAAGTTATTCTCCGTACTCTCACCCTACAAGCGAGTACAAGTGCATACTCTCTTCTACGTCAAGTTTTAAAAGTTAATTGAAAACTTATTCGCTGCAGACCTCTAGCATACATACATACATACATAGCTCGGTGGTCTAAAAATGTGCCTTGAATTAGCTTATTTGTATTTATTAATTAATTTCTGCAATTACTATTAAAGTACACACACAAATCAGAATGTTAAATATTCGTATTTTTCCACTCAATGTAGACCAATGACGTATAAGCAATAAAGAAGTCATCATACCTACAGTAGCACTGCATAATTTGACTTTTCTTGAAAGATATAACATCAATGCACCGTTTCTGTATTAGTGTGAAAAATGTTTTAAATAGAAAAACTAAATGCATAGATAAACATCATTATAATAATATAATACACAAATATTTTCATAATTTTAAATTTGCACAAGGTCGGTCTGAAGTTGGCATAAGTACTTTAGTGCTGTAATAGAGAAGTACGAAAGATTTTTTCTTGTTTATGGATTTTTAATGATTTTAATTGCTTATAAAACGTTATATTTAAAGCTTCACACTCATGTTATATAGATAAAATTAATTTTAAATCAATTAAAAAAAATTGTATATCCTTAAGACTACATTTATTTAAACCAAAATTTGAAATACACAGCATAAGCCAAGTAATTTCATATAATTTCATTAGAATTAGTTAACAACTTTAAGACAAATTTTTGTTTTTGTTATTTTAATTAAGTTTATATTTTTAATTTCGTTTTACTTAGAGGCCATATCTTCGCATTTGAATCGAAATTTACTCGATTAATCGAGTTGTCAATGCTTTTAATAAAAAAATTCTAAAAGGAATTTTTTAATTTCGATTTGAATCGAATGCAGTGACTTGACCCCAGAAAAAATTATATTTTTCATTAATGCTCAAAGAAACGTTTTTGAAAAAGCACATTTTTTTACTGGTCCAAGTCGTCCAGTTGACTTGGGCGGCCAGTGAAAGTTGATTTTATCTACCTCGGCCCCGCCATTAACCACATCAGTTCTGAAAAAAAGGAGAACTAAGCAGCAGTCAGAAGAACTAGGTAAGCAGTTTAAAAGTAAAGCCACCTTTCGACAAACAAAAATTACTCTCTGCAAGACAATGATACTACTTATTTATGGTTCTGAAGCATAGTTACTAGCGAAAGCAGATGAGGCATCGGTTGGAGTTTTCGAGAGGAAGATTCTTAGGAAAATCTATGGACAAATCTGCGTTGACGGAGAATACCGGTGTCGTATGAAACATGAGCTGTATGAGATGTTTACCGACATTGACCTAGTTACGCGTATCCAAACTCAACATTTACGTTGGCTAGGTCATGTTGTCAAAATAAATGAAGAGGCTTCAGCTAGGAAGTCATTTGATTGCGAAAAATAAAAATATTTAATTAAAAAATCCAATGTGGTGCACGGCTTGATCAAACGTATATGACTTGTTCAATTGTGTAATGACACACAATAATAGTGCCTTGACAAATAATCTTTGATGTAATAATTACTTCCACTTGTCTAAGTTATCAATTTTTATATATTGAATTACTGCGATAAAAGTTATCACAATAACATTAACGTAGTTAAAAAGAATTCGTACTTTAACTGATTAAAGAAAACAACAACCACAACACATATAACAACAAGTTAGCACAATAACAGCGATAAAAGTTAATTTGAATTGCCCCCTATTTCGGCTGAGATTAAACATTGATTAAGAGTAACGGAATAAGAGAGGTGAGCAAGACAAAAAAAAGTAACAATGAAAACCTACAAATAAGAATCATTATAAAATTATTTAAAAACCCATTGACAAGTACTTAACTGTTTTTGCAAAGATATCTTAATATGTATTTTTTTTGAGAAGGTGTTTTTAGTTAAACTCTGGCATTGCTACGTAACGGTTGTTTTATTTAATTAAACATTTCGTTAAACTTACAAAAAAAAAAAAAAAAAATAAAATAAATGTTTATATTTGCAGAATTGAGAAAAGAGTAAAAGAAGTGATGTTAATTCAAAAATAATTAAAAAAAAAGAATTAAAAACATAATTTTTTTAAAATATTTTAATAATTATATTTAACGCATAAATAAAAAGATAAATATGCAGTAAGTGTTAAATGGAAAATTTTTTATGTATTAAATTTAAAAAATTGTTGATATATGTTCTAGTATATAATTTTACTTAGTTATAAAACACAAGTCATTTGTTATCTTAATACTTAAAATTGTATACGTTTTAAAATTTCAAAACAATACAATTGTTTCTTAAGTAAATATTTGTAGAGTATTTTTGGCAAAAAAAAAAAAAAAAATACAAAAGTCATAGCAGACAATATACTCATACAAAAAATGATAAATTGTTAAAATATTTGTATATTTTTTAATTGCACATAATTACACCGAGTAATATACTTATGTATATATAAATGAAAAATAAAATATTTATTATGGTGCTAACATATGTATTTACTATGATAATATCGTCACGGAAAAAGCAAAATTCAAAATTTAATTTTTTATTAATTCGGGTGTGCAAGGTCTAAATATGTCATCTCGAAAAGTTTTTTTCCAAGCTGAAATAAATTTCTTGTTTCATTTATTAAACTTACAAAAAGTTTTGTTAATTGTAAATATATTTTCCATTTAAACACTTTTGTTTGTTTCTCCTGTTAAGTTTGTAAATGTTAGATAGGGCGTTTTGCATTTTCTGTGACGATATGTATGTGTGTCTCATAATATAAGTATTTTTTTATTCCCCTATCATATACATGTTAGGGTTATTACGTGTTTGTGCAGATGTTAAAAATGGTCAAAAATAATAGAATCATACCAAATTTTTCAATTATACTTAGAATATGTTTCTGAGTTTATGATTTCTCGTACTCAAAAAGAGATAACAATTGAAGAAATCATTTGGGAAAATTCAGCAATGACAAGTATTTTGGTATGGAGACAAACTTTTTTTAAAAGAAAATTAATCGGTTAATTACCTTAAACTTCTGAATTTCCTCTTTGAGAACAGTCCATAATTTGTTAAAACTTTTATACCATACCATTTAAAGAATTTCATATTAAGCCCTATATCTGGTGAAAATATATAGGGGTTGGTATATAAATATTGGTTTAGTTTTTACGTTTCCGATTTACAGATATTGTAGAGGCTATCGCTAACCTTAATGGTAAAAAAGCTCCTGGCGTTGACAAAATAAGCAACAAAATGCTCATAGAGCTGCCTCTTACTGCTAAAAGAATCATTCTTTTTAATTTTAACGCGATAATTCGGCTTGAACATTTTCCGCCTATATGGAAAGTTGCCTTAGTAAAGATGATTCCAAAGCCTGGCAAAGATCCCTCAAAAGTAGAATCTTATAGGCCCATAAGTTTGTTACCCACAATGTCAAAATTGTTCGAAAAACTGTTAAAAAACAAGCTAAATCCGATCCTGAACGACAACAACTGCATTCCAAATCACCAATTCGGCCTTAGAAGTCAACATAGTACCATCGAGCAAACTCACAGGTTGGTACAGGTTATAAGAAAAGCCTTTGAGGAAAAGAAGTACTGCTCCGGGCTTTTTATCGATGTCCCACTAGCTTTCGACAAAGTATGGCATGAAGGCCTTCTAAGCAAACGAAAGCTCAACCTTCCAGCTAATATTTTCAAACTTTTAGAAAAATACATAACCGGCCGACAATTTATGATCAAAGAGGGAAACCAAAAAAGTTGTTCCCGACCAAAAGAGGCTGGTGTCCCTCAAGGAAGTGTACTAGGTCCAATTTTGTACTTGCTTTACACGGCAGATATGCCAACCAATAGTTTTACACACACGTCGACATTTGCTGACGACACTGCTTTTCTTAGTATTCACAAAGACCCTAAAGAGGCTTCGAACCAGCTGCAACAACACGTAACCCAAGTTGAAAAATGGGCAAAGTTATGGGGAATAAAGATAAATGAACAAAAATGTACCCACGTAAATTTTACTTTACGCAAAGAAACGTGCCCTCCAATCACTATCAACAACCATAATGTGCCTCAAAGATCTGAGACAAAATATCTTGGTATTCACCTAGACCGCCGCTTCTACTCTTCAACTCGATTTTAAAACCAATTTGGTGCTACGGTGTACAATTATGGGGTACTGTTTCCGCCTCTAACATCGAAAAAATCCAACTCCGTCAAAATAAAATTCTAAGAATGATAACTGGTGCTCCTTGGTATATTAAAAACAGCAACATCCATAAGGATCTACAAGTTCCACTAGTTAAATGCGAAATCCTAAAATATGTGGACAAGTATTTAAATAAGCTGGAATCACATCCAAATCCGCTCGCTCGAAGCATCCTGCAATATAGTGGGCACACCCGCCTAAAAAGAAGGGATACAATTGCTCTTAGATGAAACCATTGAAATTAGTTAATTTTATTGTGAGAACTTAAATTTTAGTCTGGTACTGACTGGACTAGTATTAACTACTTAGTTTTAAGATTTGAATACTTATTGTTAGTTCGCTTAAGCTAAGATTCAATAATAAAATATATGAAGAAAAAAAAAAGTTTTTACCCTACCTTCAAAACAAATTATGTTAAGCCCTTAATAGCTCTTAAGCATTTTCTCATAAAAAAATTTGCAAAAAATTTTGTGACTTTAGGTTAATAATGCAGCATACGACCCATGAAAGTTCTACTGAAAAAACTCTAATTCAACAACATAAACCGGTAAAAATATTTTAATTATTATTGGGATTTATACGCACTAATTATTATTTTTTTAACCGGAAACACTGTTTTCATAGTTAACCGTTAATATAAAAAAAAAATTCCAAAAGTCACTTAAACTTAATAAAGTGAACATATTTTGTTCGGGCTTGTCCGACTTTCTATTTTTTAATTTTTCTATTTTTTTTTTCAATATTTTTAGCTAATAATTTTTTTATTATTAAATTAGTTTTTATTTGGCGTTAAAGTAAATATTTTGTAGCAAAAACAGTAGATACATGTTTTTATACATATGTATGTGTAGATATGCTCAAGCATTAGCAATTAACCTGCTACTTCGTAATCGCAGCCTTAAATGTATTACGTAAAGGCAATTGAGGACTATAAGCTATAAAAATTAAAATTCACAGAAAAAACTGAGTTGTAGGATCAGTAACAAATTTCAGAGAATCAGTAAATATTTCGCTGGCTGAGGACCTACAACGAAAGTTGTAAATTTAGACAAACAATTTTGCAAGAATTTTAGTTTCTGTTAAAAAATTTTGCTGAGCTGGTTAAATATTTTATTTGTCTAGGCGAAAATTTTGTTTGATTTAAAAATCAAATAAAAATATTATTAGAGACTATTAAATAAATTGACTAAAAAAATAAATTATTTTGAACAAGAATTTGTTTGAAAATTTTTTTTTGTAGTTTTTTGTGTGTTCTAATGATTTTCTTTCCAATATTAGTCAAGAATATTCAGTTTTATATATAAAATAAATATATTTACGAAGCGTTTCTTATTTCACTGCTTGACTTTTAAACTCAGTCTAGGCCGATAATCCCTTATTTAAAAAAAATAAAAGAAATATCAAAAATATAAAAGGTTTCCTTTTATTGTCCTTATTGCTTTTCGGCCTCTGTCAGGGCCTTTTATTTCTGGGCCAAAAGGTTTAATATTCATATTTCTCGTTATCTAAAAAAACGCAAAGTGACATGGGTCTCTAGCCCTTAGCTGTATATATATTGGCTCATAATTTAAAAAAAAATATATATAAATACCAAAAATGGGAAAAAAGTCCTTTTTGTAAACTTAAGCAATTGCCCATATGCAGAATCATAATATCAAAAAATTATAAAATACAAGGAATTTGAAAAAGTACTTTCTATCCAATTTAAATTTGAAACATCATACCCGTCACATTCTTTGAGTTGCCATTATGAAAGTGATGTTGTTTTTAAATAATTTGAGTTTAACGATTACACCCGTCACAACGACCTTTTATTATCTGCTGTTTTAGTCGGTTTTTTACCCGGCATCACTTTATAATTAACTGCTGTTTAAATGGAGATGTTTCTTGTTTTCTAAGATTAATAAAAGTATTTTTGTTGTACACAAAATTTGTACAGCAAAAATGTTAAGGTTACTTGGTTTTTTAATATTAAATTTTTAAATATTTGATTTTAAATTTTTCTAGAAAAATAATAATAACTATTTTTTGGTTTTTATCTTTTTTTAAGGAAATAATTCTTTGATTTTTATCTCTCCTTTTTATTATTGTAATACTTTTAATTAATATAAAAAATAAAAAAAACTATTTTTGTTATCATAACTGATTTTTATAAAAAATTAAAAATAATAATTCTTTCTAAAAAAAATAAATAAAAATTAATAAACATTTTTTCATTATTTTTTTAAAATTCATAATAAAAAAAAATATTATTTTTTTTGAATAATTTGACATAACAGTTAAGCATCATAAAAAACTTTTTTTAAATTTTTATAATTCAATTTTATTTCCTTTATCAGGCACAAGTTCAATACTTTACTAAACTCTCATTTAATTGCAAATGAAGAAATTAATATTTTAGTTCTTACTACTATATTAGCGTTAGTTAAGAAAGGAAAATTTTTATTTCTTAACTAACGCTAATAAAGTAGTAAAAGCTAAAATATTAATTTTTTCATTTGCAATTAAATGAGAATTTGGTAAAATATTGAACTTGAGCCTGATAAAGAAAATAAAATTGCCTTAAAACAAATAGTTCAACTAATAATAAATAAATAAAAACGCAATTATTTTAATTAAAAAAAATGTTGTTTAATAGTATTAAGATGTACGTAACTTGACGCTCGATTTTTGCTTGTGTCTGCTTTTTTTTATCTAAAAATTCTAATAATTATATATTGCGGTCCCTGGGTATAGTATTAATGCCCATTATCATAATAATTATGGTAGGTTTATAATGGGCTTATTTTACAATTGTGATATGTATATCCGTCAAATAAGCTTTTAATAAGCCTATAGTAAGTATTTTGAATATTATTTTAACCTTTATAAGGTCTTTGGGTCAATTTTGACCCATTTTAGGAAAAAATGTTATTTTTTTCTGAAGATTACTGCATTTATTTTTTGATATTTTATGACTTTTATTTATTTACAAATCTAAACAGCTATTAGAGATTTTTAAAGGAATATTTTTGCAAAAAAAATATTTATTTAATTTTTTACACTTAAGGTCTTCGGGTCAAATTTGACCTAGAGTAAAAAGCTTGAGTTTCTGCATTGCTAAAGAGGACATTGTGTGACATAATTAAGCTTTAGTACCAATTAATTTTAATTTTCTTATATATTGAGCTTTGGCACCACTAAGTTATAATGTATCTGCCTCTTTTGCTTTCATTACACTAGTAGTAATGAAAACGGGGGATCACCGGGATATTTTTTTTACTTTTGCTATACGAAACTAACATGTTGTTGTTGTTTGATTATGCTGTAATAGTTATCGTTCAACAAATAAACACGGGACAAATAAAATAAAACGTTTCAAAATTTGAAATTGTGGTCTCTGTTTTTCTTTGTATACAAATAAATGTCGTCAGACAAGGAAGAAATTTGTGTAGAAAGTGAAGATCAGCTGAAACATCCCGAGCTATCTGAGAGTTCTAGTGAAAATGAAAGTGAGATTGTGCCTTCTCAGGCGATGATATTAAAATATGGTAAAATTAAATATTTCAAGGAACTTTTTATAAAAAGATATGGAAGAGTCCGAACAAAAAACATTGTCAGCATGTTACTGGGCTTCACCCGATATTCTTGTTCAAGAATAACAAAGGAAGAGATTTCCAGTTTTCAGTTATTTTTCCCACCTCCCGTAATAAACATAATTTTGAAATATACCAATAATGAAAGTAAACGTGTTTATGGTAATGATCGGGCTGATGTTGATGGCACAGAATTTTTTGCATTTATTGAAACACTTTTGTTACCTGAAGTGTACAGGTCAAATAATGAAATTTCGGAAAGTTTGTGAGATTCTAAGAAATGTAGGGCAATCATGACATTGAAAAGATTTAAAAATCTTTCAAGAGTAATAAGATTTGACTTCAGGGATACTCGCAGTGAATGAAGAATTTTAAATAAGTTTGCACCAATTTGTGAATTGTGGAATCAACGGATTGACATATCAACAAACCTTTACAATCCATCTCAAGGTGTTACTATTGATGAGCAGCTAGTCGTATTTAGAGGAAGATGTCCACTATGTTAATACATACCATCAAAACCAGCTAAATATGGTAAACAATTTTGGTTACTTTGCGATCGTGCTACAAGTTATGCCTGGATTTTTTAACCGTATACAGGCAAAAAAAGGAGCTATACCTGAAAAAACAAGGTATGCGTGTAGTTTTTGATTTGACAGTTCGTCTGAGAGGCCATAATTTGACTGCGGACATTTTTTATATCATGTCAATTGGGACAAAAATTACTGGAAAAAAGATAACTTTAGTAGGAACTATATGTAAAAATTTATTACCACAAGAAATATTCGAAAATTTGAAGTGCATACTTTTATATACATATTTAAGGTACTCAACTCAAATGTTTTCCAAAAATTTTTATAAAAAATAGGCCTAACATGTACTAAAAATAGCTAGAAATAATATGTAGACTTTAATAACACACATAAAACAAAACAATTTTTACCTATATGTATATGGAATTTTCTCTTTGGGTCAAATTTGACCCAAAGAACGTTAACGTAAGTAATTTTGAGGACCTTATGAAGGTTAAACATAAATATATTGTTACCTTTATATGGAAATGCCCTTATTCGTATTTTTTTAAGTCCGTATATGTAAGGCCACTGCTTTACGCAGAGAAAAAACATGGTCGAGTATTGTACGGGAATATGATTTTGGACAATTTCATCACTGTATGGTTAAAAAAATCATTATTATGACTGCCGCAATCATACTATAGTTATATTAAGTTTTTGGCAAAGAATGCAATCATAATTATAAACAAAATTATTATTAAACGTTCGTGGTTATCATTACTTTGGTCATGGGCAGTCATTATCTTCATTATGGGTTATCAAATATATAATGCTCTTAGAATATCTAAGAGCAACATATGTATGTGTGATAACCCATAATCAAGGTCATTGTTACCTATAATAAACGTAGTTATTACCAAAAATATTTAATTATAATTTTGACATAATTATGATTACAAAAACTAACTACAACTATAGTATGGTTGTGGCAGTCATAATAATGATCTTTGTAACCATAAAATGATGAAATTGTCCGTGATTATATTTTTGTGACAATTCCAAACCATGTCTTTTACCCGAGTGCTCTTAAATAGGTTTAGTTTTTGGATGCAAAAACACATTATGCACTAAAAAACATCAAAAAGCGGAATTTTAAATTCAAAAAGCTTAAGGTTGAATCAGACGTGACTTAACCGTAACGCCATAGCCATAACAATTGAAAATGCAATTGGTTTCCGATTGGGTTCCAATTGGATTCAATAGGATTTAAGTTGGATTTTCAATAGGAAAGGCTATGGCGCTACGGTAAAGTCACGTATAAAGCAACCTTTAATAAGCACTTATCTTATTATATCCACACTACAAACGTGGAAGGAATATTATGCGTTTGTGCAGATGTTTGCACCGCTTTAAATTATTATTTAAAGACCCTCTTTTAATAAAAACGGTAGACGAATGCAATAAAAGCTTCTTAATATTCGGCAAACTTTTAGAGAAAATGGGATTTTTGGGCTATAATTGCCTTAAATATCACTCTTCACAAAATTTTGCTTATCTTAATAATCTTATGTTAAACTGAATTCTCATAATATGCCATGTAATACAAATATACTCCTTTTAAACTTTACTTCTGAAAATCATACTTAGCTGCATAAATTGAAAAAAAAAAACATATCAACAGCTTCAAGAGACTTAGGTCTTAATTTATTTGAAGGGCTGACATGTATTGACATACAGTAAAACAAACAGATAGCAGAGTTTGTTATTTCCATACCACATAATAGGTAGGGGTATTATATGTTTATAAAGGTGTCTGTGACTAAAAAGGTGAGTAAGAAAATAAGTATATCGCGCCCATATATGTATATGTTTATACATTAACATATGAAGGATATATTAAAAAACATTTTTAACTAGTCTAAAATTTCTTATAAGTTTAGTTTTGTGTTCTTTTTAAAACCCATGCAAATGTTGTTTAAAAAAATTTACAAATGTTTTGTGATTGTAATATTAAATATTGTTGGTATTTAAATAATAATACCAAAATAAGCATTGAAACTTGGTTGGTTACCGCTTTGGAAATGTTTTCTGATAAACCTAAATAACCAAAAAGTATATATAGTTTAATGACTTTTATTTTCAACAATTATTTTTAATTAGGACTAATTGTGAAGAGAGAACCCCCAGAAACCGAAAAGACAACATATGTAACACTGAAGATGACTATGATCCACATGACTACCGTAATCCTCAAAATCCCACAACGTAAGTAGATTTTACAAAAACATTTTATTATTAACTCTAAAATCTTTATTGATAACTCTAAAAATTATTAAAGAAACTGGCAGACATTTGCCCATCTTTTGAAGGCAACTATAGGTAGTGGCGTATTGGCCATGCCGAGTGCTTTTGCAAATGCTGGTTATGTAAATGGTTTAATATTAACAGCCATTATTGGACTTATAGCAGTTTACTGCTTACACGTATTGGTAAGGTAAAATTATTTACTCTCAACAATGTTGTTTTAATTCAAAAATAATAAGTTACTTGTTTAAGTACATGTTCCAACAAAATGTTAGCACAAAGAATTTTAAATTTATAAACCGAATATTATATTGTTTTTAGATAAACTCCATGTACCTGTTATGCAAACGAAAACGTGTACCATATTTATCCTTTTCAGAAGCCATGAAAATTGGGTTTGAGGAAGGACCACCATTTCTAAAATGTGTTGTACCTATAGCAACGTAAGTATTTAGTTCATAAAGAAAACTTAAAAAAAAATATTTTCGTTAAAATACTTCTAACGCTTAAGATGCTGAACAGTGTAGTGATTTCATACCAGGAGTTACAAAAAACAGAAGGAGTTATCATGAAGAAATAGGACTTGACATACATATTTTAATTACAAAAATTCAGATCTTAAAGTTTCTTTTACTTAAGCTCCAAGGATTCGTATCCTTCCCATATATCCTTAACATTAAATTGACAAAACGGAGGAAAAATGATAGATAATTTAAATTTTGTAAATACATTAGATGCAACATGGCTTATGATTTGCCAAATTTCTCTAAATTTTGAGCAAGAATATGCCTTTTAAATAAAATAAAATAAAATAAAATAAAATAAAATAAAATAAAATAAAATAAAAAAAAAAAATAAAATAAAATAAAATAAAATAAAATAAAATAAAATAAAATAAGATAAAATAAAATAAAATAAAATAAAATAAAATGAAGTAAAATAGAATAAAATAAACTAAATTAAAATAAAATGAAATAAAATTAAATTAAACAAAATAAAATAAAAAAATAAAATAAAATAAAATAAAATAAAATAAAATAAAAATAAATAAAAAAAAATTAAATAAAATAAAACAAAATTAAATAAAATAATATAAAATAAAAAAAATAAAATTAAAAAAAAAAATAAAATAAAAATAAAATAAAAAAATAAAATAAAATTAAAAAAAATAAAATAAAATAAATTAAAATAAAATAAAATAAAGTAAAATAAAGTAAAATAAAATAAAATAAAATAAAATAAAATAAAATAAAATAAAATAAAATAAAATAAAATAAAATAAAATCAAATAAAATAAAATGAAATAAAATAAAATAAATTAAAATAAAATTAAATAAAAATATTCCAGTTTTTAATTAGTAACGAATGCTTTAGGTAATAAAATATATAACAAAACCTTTATATAAACTGTATTACTAAAAATCCAAGGATTCGCATCTTTCTCATAAATCCTTTAAATGAAAATTGCAACAACAAAGAGAAGAGAAATGCCAGCTTAATGAAATTTTGTACTCATTTCAGTTATATCAGATATCATGATCTGTTTAAACTTATTTTAAATGGAAGCAAGGATACGCTTACTTAAAAACGTCCTTTTTGAAAAAAGTAAAAAAATAAAAAAATCGTTTCTCATTTGGCACACATACTTTAGTTGAAAAAATATATTCAAAACATAAAATTTTATAACTTTAATTTCAAGGATTCCTGCCATTACCATATATCCTTTTAATAATATATGTCCTAGCGGAGAAAAAAATATATTTAGCTTAATAAATTTTAAACATATATTTAGATTAGTTTTGAGCAAGGATGCGCCTAAATCAAAAGTGAACAATAAATACTTAAAAAGTAGAGTTGCCATATTTTTGAGATAAAATAGTAATATAAATTTTTAAAGAAAAAGCAACCGGCTTAATACACAACATTTGTTAAATTACCCATTTGCCAGCTTTGCAGTATTGCGTACTTCCGAAAAACATTCAATTTTAATTAGCAGTAACTTGCTTAAGATTCAACATGTTTTAAAAAATTCGTTCTGTTTATTTTAAAATTATGTCTATGAAACAAAGCTTCATACAATAAAGTTTTAAAGTTCTAACAATTATTTTTATAATTTTGGCCGCATATGCCACACTGTACGCAGACGCTTAAAGAAAAGTTGAAACACTGTATTAAGCGTTCTTGTAATGCATCTGTCGTCTTCATTTTATAAAGGGTTATTTGCAAAAATTTTCACTCATAGGATATACATAAATTTTTTTCGTTGCTCTTTGATTTTCTTTAAAAAATGAAGCGGCATTGAATTTGTTTGTTCTTTTTTAATTTCAACATTTTATTTATTTTGATTATTTAGTCCTTTTGTCGATGGTTTTCTGGCCTTTTATCATTTTGGCATTTGCTGTGTCTACGTTGTCTTCATTGCAGAGAGTATTAAGCAGATAGTAGATGAACATTTGGTTGTTTTGGACTTAAGAATACATATATGCTTCCTGTTGGTGCCATTATTTTTAATTTACAGCATTAGAAGTTTAAGATTTTTGGCAATATTCTCGGCACTTGCCAATGTGCTGATAATTTCTGGTAAGTGTCTATTTGTTAAACTTGTTTAAAGTCTGTTTTAAGTGTGTTTATCTTAAGGTCTTTTGCTAATGAATGCACTAAGGTGAATAAGTAAAATATACACTGCATACACATGTACATATATTAAAAATTATCGTTGCCTGAAATGCAAAAAGAACAATTTTTACTTCGTTAAAATTTACAGAAAAGATAAAAGTATATCACAACACAGAAAGAAACAAGGACATATAAATTAAAAAGTATTGTTAAAACTACTTAATTTGATAAAGCATAAAATGTCGATATCATTTTGAATTTCTTTAAAAGGTATCGATTTTTTTAAAATGTTAGGCATATTGTGTGAAAAGACCTGTGCTGTAGGATCATTTATCAAAATTTTTTATATCTATACCCAGTAAAAAAGGTGAGGAAAAAGAAGTAGAAAAAACCCAGAACTAGCTTACTTGAATCACTTCAAATTTTGAGGAAAAACCAATGAATTTTACATAGGGTTGTCATTGGAAGGATGCTATTTATTTTTGCCAAATTTAAACCGCATATAATCAACATTTTCGATGCTACAAAATTTCCATACTAAGGTGTTATCTTGAAGTAGATGTAAAACTTTAACTTTTTAGAATTTAATATGTGGGGAAAAAACACTCCTACTAAGGAAGGAATTTTCTGATCTAAAATGCGATTTTAATGTTCTTTTTAAATCTAGCTTTTTATGTGATATAAACCTAAAATTTATAACAACACTTCAACCAAGTGTAAATCGTTGCTCAATACAAACAAAACAATGACATCGGCGATTCATTTATAATGCCAGTTTTTATTTCTGCATTTAATTAAATGCAACAAAACCAGAAAATATGCAATAGCATCTTTAGATGTGATTTAAATGTGGTCTGTAAAAAATCGCATCAATTTTTTTTTTGCTGGGTATATGACTGTTAAGCCCTTTTTTATTTGAGGCGGCGATATGTACATATATTGGTAACTTTAGTATATTTATTTCTTAGTACTTATAAAAAACGTTTATTTTTATTTTTCTTTAAGGTTTTGGTGTTATTTTATATTATATATTTGATGACTTGCCCTCTTTATCGGAACGGAAGCCTTTCGAAGATATAACCAAGTTGCCAATTTATTTTGGCACAGTTCTATTTGCACTGGAGGCTGTTGGCGTTGTAAGTAAATAAAAAAAAACTAAAAAAATCATAGCATTTATTATGTTAAGACTTTTAAATTTAACATACAATTTTCAAAATGTTTATTTTGCAAAAGAGTCTATATAGGGTTGGTAACAATTATCATGTTTTCTAAAATGAACTTTGGTTTTGTACGCAAACTAAGGTTCTTAAATTGTTTTCTCTGTTTTTGATTTTTTTAAAATTTTGGTGTTTGCCAAACTGCGGGAAACGTAATTTCCTACAATTTTCATCCAATAAAATTGAGTTTTAGTCAACATTTATGTTTAATCCATGATTCACTAATATTTTACTATTTAATCGATTGTCTTATAGTAGCCTTGTAACCCTTTACCCTTTGCCTGACTGTCTGATTCATTGTCGCACAGGCGTGCATTTCGGGAATGAAATGAATGAATGGCCTTAGATATACATGATAGAAACAAAATTTTTAAAGTACCTGAAACGAATTAAATTTTTTTAATGTTATTTTATAAAATTTTGGACCCTAAGTGGTCAAAAATGGATTAAAATTATGTTTTGATACCTCTTATGTACTTTTTGCAACGGTTAGAACGATAAGGATAGAAAAATAATTAAAATTGCATTCGGCAGCTACAAAACTAAATTAGGTGTCTTAAGTATTTCTACTTTTTCATCACATGTTTGGTACTTTTTTGTATTTGTTGAGATAATAAGTCCATGAAAATAAAATTCGGGCTATTTGCCCGAACATTGCATGCCTAATACTTTTTTAATTTTTTTGGTACATTTGTTAATTTCTTAAATTATGAAACATGAAATTAAAGTCTACTGACCCAGATTGAGAACGAAAGTCAATTAAGAAAAAAAGTCCTTTTTACACATTGTTGAACCTTTTTTAAAAATTTTTTCAAAAGTACTTTTCTAAAATTGTTGGTACCTTCTTTAATTTCTTGAGATAATAAGTCTAGATATATGAATTAAAGGAATATAAGCCCAGAAATCAATAAATTGTCAGAAATCGATAAATTGGTTGAAAAGTACCTTTTTCACATTTTTAGTATTTTTTTGCAATTTAAGGATTATGAGTAAAGAAATTTGAAACTATTGACCCAGATTAATTTTTGTACAAAATTTTTTTTTACAAAAAGATTCTTGGGGGAGCAGTTTACAGAAATTCGGTGATGCGGACGTATTCCATTAACACCTCCCAATCTAGACTTCTCGGGTGTAGATTCAAATGGCAAAACAAAACGTCGTGGCTTAACCTGTGCAAAATTTGGGCAGTGACACAGAAAATGCTTTAGCGTTTCGATTTTCTTCCTGCACTCGCCACTTCTATCCGATGCAGATGTGCTCAAAGTTTGAGTAACCCATCAGCTCACTTATCATCTTGCCTAGCTTTAGCATATCAAGTTTCAGAGTGCCTTTAAATCTGACCTTATTTGGGTCGCCCCATAGTATTCCCATAAATCACTTAACTGTCTCGTTGTTCCATTGCCCCCTGTGGCCATTTTTCAAACACTCTTTTAACTCGGCCTTCATCGCAGCAAAGGGCTTCGGGCCACTAGGTCAACCTCTAGATGTGACTTAGCCATATTTGCAAGATAATTTGCCCCTTCATTTCTGGCCATCGCCTGATGACCAGGTACCCATATTATGCTAACCTTTACATATTGCGAGTAGTCATCTATACTCAAGTATGTAACAAGCTTAAGTATATTCATGCAGATCTTTAGTATGGAAATATCAAATAGAAGCTACTAAAATAGGTGAAGGTCGGAAATCCTTTAGGATTATATTAATATTTATAAATCATAGATAATAAAAGATTCTGGACTGATATTTTGTAAAAAACCATGCAAATTCCATTTTTTTATATTAAATTTTGATATTTTTTCGCGTATCATGCCGCCTTGTTTTGATTTAAATTTAAATTGTGTTGACGAAATAGTGCGTTAACGGCTAGTTTTATTATAAACAAAAATAGTTTCATAAAATATCCCGACTATCTCTTCATAATCTACCCTGACTTCCATGTTAGTCCTGCACCCGTGAATCCCGGTTGATAAGTGTATAACGCAAGTGCCTAAGTCTACCTCCTAGCGGTATCAACCGGGCAACTTTCAGTTACTGGAAGGCCAACAGACATTGCTAAGTCGAAAAAAATTTGTCTTGGGATGAATGTGATCAGTGTCTGGCTTGAGGCAGGTTTTCCTTGTTGTCGCTGTGTAATGTACATCGCCATTAAGCGGCACAGCAATACAAGGTTCTAAAGATACCAATACCTTATCTGTGTTAAATAGAAATTGGAAGGAATTATACGGAAATAGATTTACGAGGCTGACCAGAGTCCTATCAGTGCATGAACTGATTAATGGTGAGATTTCCTTCAGGAATTCACGTGGTGGACGTGGTTATCCCCAAGCGGGGCAACTGAGATCGAAAGTTGATGTGCTGGGGTCCATCCTGTACGGGCCCCAGATGGACCACGTAAGCGGTCTTATATGAACTTAAGGCTCTCAAGATATAGTTTCTAGTTTTGGCAGGCGCATGAGCAACTGTTGAAGTAGGCTAATAGCTGAAAAGGTGTAAGTGTGTTTGGAAGTGGGTGAATAGGGAAACTGGCTACGGCTGGGGACCCTAGGATATAAAATAAGATCCCGTCAAAGTATTAGCAAATAATGAGAAGGCCGGCATTGGCTAGTTGAAGCATGTGCGTGACTCGGTCCTTACTGGCGAAGAGAAGATTATGAAGCATTGATGATGGTGGAGTAATTGATTTGTCTAGATGAAAAAAATATCCTTCAAACAGAGCTGGGTGTTGCATTCGATGGGTGCGACATGATAATCATAATCTTTCTTGCTTAAGGTTGGATGCTGTTTCACAAAAGCGTGTGGAAAGGTGTCTTGTCGGCGCGGATCTGTTTTGATTATGAAGAAGCGAGATCAAAACTAGAAACACAATTCGGGTTTAGATAGCCCAACTCCTCACCAAGGGGTCGGTTATGGCTACAAAGAGTCATGATAGAGAATTGGTACCTTGGTGGCAGGATTAGCCATTTTGGGGGCACTGGTGGACGCGCTGTTTCCACCGTGAGTTATTGCCAGCATGGTATCACGTAAAACCCTTAACGACGACCCGTGAATCACATTTGATCGCACAAAAAACAAAGTGAAGCATGAATGTGTAGTTTTATATAAATTAATTAAAATTAAAATTTATTTTTCTTAAAGTATTTAGGTTCGCTGCATATGTTAAAAAGACGTCGTTTGTAATTGCTTGGCTTCAAGTAAATTTTGTCTTTTTTAGCTTTACATGACCCCCCCCCCCCCCCGTCCTTTTATTTATCACGCCTTTGTTACTCACAAATTTTATTTTGTGTTTATTTTTCTTGGGGTTTACGGTCATTCTAATTTACTTACTCTAGTTATTTTGCCTTTAAATGTTCTTTTGGTTTTAGGGACACATATAAATAAATATGTTGTCACTGTTATGTTGTTGTTGTTATTATTTTGTTACAATTTCCATCGCTTGGCTGCCCAAGAGTATGAGTTTATATAGAATTTATTTAACTTTTGGTTTCTATTTTATGCCGTTAATAAATTTTTGTTTAATATTTTGACCTTCTTTTTTTTATTTCTAACAGATTTTGGCCATTGAAGAGAGTATGGTAACACCAAAATCATATTTAAAGCCATTTGGCATTTTGAATATGGGCATGACTATTGTTTTAAGTCTTTACATTGGTTTAGGCTTTTTTGGCTATTGGAAGTATGGTGATGCTGCCTTGGGCAGTGTAACATTAAATATACCACAAGAACAAATGTAAGTGAATTATATTTTATATTGTTTAATTTATTGTTGTTTTGCGAAGGATTAAAAACATTATTAGTGATTAAGCAATGCATTAAGGTTTAGTTTCGAAAGTGTAAGATTTAATTTTAATAAGAAGTATTAGTGAGTATTATGGCAGTGGTTTGTGACAACTGTTTTAATTAAAATTTTCAGCATACATTAGTTCCAGATATGCTTAACATTTATATTGCGGTTGAGCTATAATTTTCAATATCTTTAAAATTGTGTTTATTGTTTGATTATAAAGATTTTCTGTTTTATTTGCTGTTTGTCCTGCTACAGATCGTAATAAAGTTATTTGCACTTAAACTTAAACTGAATAAAACTTAAGATAAACTGTACACAAGTTACCTTCATTAATTATTTAGATGATTTTAAAATCATACAAATTACATGCTTTTTCAATCCCTGGGCCGCTAAAGGGTTGATCCGGTAAGACACAAGAAGTGTAAAAAGTACGGCCTTATTAATTTCAACCTAACATAATACTTGTGATTACTTACTTACTTAGATAACTTTTACAGAACGTTTGTTCCATTAGCCGAAGTCAGAATTCGAGATGTCTTTTTCCACTTGATTCTTCCATCGAAGTTTCGGTCCAACTCTTTTGCGCGATCCAACACCAGACTCGCCTTCAAATGACCTCCTAGCTGGAGCATCTTCATTCATTCTCACAATATGACCTAGCCACCGCAAACGTTGAATTTTAATTCTTGTAACCATGTCAATGTCGGTAAACATCTTATACAGCTCACGGTTCATACGACATCGGTATTCTCTATAAACGTAAATTGGTCCATAGATTCTCCTACGAATCTTCCTCTCAAAAAATTCAAGAACTGCCTCATCTGCTTTCCCAAGTACCCATGCTTCAGAATCATAAATAAGCACGTTTTGTATCAGTGTCTTGCAGAGAGTGATTTTTGTTTGCCAGGAGGTGGCGTTACTTTAAAACTGCTTACTTAGTCCAAAGAAGCATCTATTGGACAATATTATTTTTCTTCGGTTTCATTTAAGGGTAACAATGTTTTTCTTCCTGAAATGAGTGTGTCCGTCTTGCTGTAAGATGTTTCAAGCGAGCGGATTCGGATGTGTTTCCGGCTAATTTAAATACTGGTCCACATAATTTAGGATTTCCAATTTAACTAGTGGAAGATGTATCGGTTGCACACCCTCAACCGATGGTTCAAATTTTCGATGACGCTGAGGTATAATTAAGGTTCTATGCCGATAATGTGCCAAATTATCTCATTTATTAGCTCTTTGATTGTTGCTGGCTTATCAGCAAACACCTTTTTTTTTCAAATATTTTCAAAGAAAGAAGTCCAACGGTGTGAAATTACATGATGTTGGCGGCCAATTTGACATCGCCCCACGTGAGACAACACGGTCATTGAATTTTTCGCGTAAAAGAGCTAAAGTTTCGTTAGCTATGTGGCAAGTGGCACCATCTAGTTGAAACCACATATCGTCCAAGTTCACATCTTCCAATTCAGACCACAAAGGGTTTGTTATCATCTCACAATAGCGAACACTATTCACAGTAACTGCCTGACCAGCAACATTTTAGAAAAAGTACGGCCCGATGATGCCGACAGTCCATTAACTGCACCAAACAGTCAGCCTTTCTCTGGAATTGTTTTTTTTCACAATTATTCTTGGATTATTATTTGCCCAAATGTGGTAATTCTGCTTTTTTACGAATCAACTGAGGTAAAAATGTGCCTCATCCTTGAATATGATTTGCTTCGAAAATTGACCATCCACGGTTGCCATTTCTTGCCACCTTTCTTACCATTGACGTCGTTTGAAATAGCCAAGAGGCTTAAGTTCTTGAGTCGATTGCACCTTGTAAGCGTGTAAATGCAAGTGTGCATAATGTCCATAAACAACGAGCGTAAGAGGTGCAATTGTTGGACATGACGACGAGTTGATGTGAACGGCTCTTCAGCCACACTATCGAGAACAGAAGGAATATTTTCTGCAGTACGAGCGATGTTTTCACATCTCCTACAGACCAGGTTTGCTCAAATTTTTGCAAGATTCTTTCGATTGTACGTACATTTAAACACTTAAATTGATCGAAAAATCATTTTTCGCGTTGCTCGATTGCGTATCTTTCCATGGGTCAATTTATATTAGAATGGAATTGAAAAATGTCAAATGAAATGCAGAAAAAAAACCTTGACGTGTATGTGTGGTTAACATTCAATATCGGCCCTAAATATTTAACCACCTTTTACACCCTTGTGGATGTTGCTGTTTTTAATATAGCAAGGAGCATCAGTTATCAATCTTAGAATTTTGTGTTGACGACGTTGAACTTTCTCTATGTTGAAGGCGGAAGCAACGTCTCATAGTTGTATCCCGTAGCACCAAATTGATTGTAGAGCTGAAGTTTACAATTAAAACGAAGCACTAAATTTCTACCAAATCAGCTGTTTTCAATTTTATATGTGTAAACATAACATCTATGTTTATCTTCCATGTGAGGCGACGATCTAGCTGAATTATCTAGCTTGAATGAAGGTATTCCGCCTCAAGGTGTTGAGTCACCATCCGGTTATTTATAAAGATTGGGGAGCACGTTTCTTTGCGTTAAGTTAAAGTTAAATGGGTACATTTTTGTTTAAAATTTTTATTTCCAATAGCTTTGCCTATTTTTTTACTTGGATAATATGATGCTGTAGTTGTTTTGAGGACTCTTTAGAGTCTTCATTAGTACTGAGAAAATCAGTATCATCAGCAAAGGAAGTACGTGGCTGGAACTTTTTATTGAATCCTAAAAACTGCAGCATGCTTGCGTTGTTTTAAAGCACATTCAGAGTATATAAACGGAAATATCTTTACGGTCATAATCATAATTAATTAAAGACTACGTTTGAATGAAAGAAGGTGGATACCGATTACTAAGTAGTTCTAACGATCAAAGCATATTATTTTGGTGCTTGGCTATAAGAGTAACTAGAAATTAAAAGAAAAAAATAAAAAACTCTACGTGGTAGACCTAGAGAGCGCAAAACTTTTTCAACTTTTTAGGAAAACTAACAGAATCCTATAGGGCGGCCCAGATAAGTATTAAACAAAGAAGATAGGGACTAAATTGGAGATTAATTGCATCTTGTTTATTTCTAGTGGACATGATACTAGACTTAACCTTAAAGAAAAAATAATAAAAACCATCGATGAACTACATATTATCCCATACCTTCTTTGTAATGAAAGAAAATAAGTGCGCAGAACAAGCCTTAATGCATGTCCTTGATATGATACCCTTTTGAAGTTTCAGTTTTAAATTTGGTATTATCCTTTAAAAAACAACACAAATATTTGTTGAATTTTTTATTTAAAAAAACACTGTTGTAAATAAAAATCTTAAATTAATGCTTCATGTCCAATAATTAAATACATGTAAAAAAAAAACCGTTTGACACTGTTTTTTTAACATGTTTTTCTTTTGCACTAAATTAGTTTCAGATAAACATTTGCCTATTTTGAAAGCTCATATTATTTTACATGCTGTTAAATTTTTTCACTTCTCTTCTATTATTTTATAGTTTGGCCCAAGTTACAAAAATTGTTTTCGCCATTTCAATGTGGATTACATACGCAGTGCAAGGATACGTTACGGCTGACATAGTCTGGCATAAATATTTGTCGAAAAAAACGAAGGACACTTCAAGACATGTACTCTACGAGTTGTTAATACGAGCTGCAATTGTTTTTTTAACTTGTAAGTTTTTTAATCAATCAATTATATCGTTGGGCCATTTACGTATTACATATTTTGTATCTTTACACATTAAAAAATCTTTAGTTTTTGAAAATGAAAAAAATATTTAGTAATTTTTATAAAAAAAAAATATAATTAAGGACTATGTAACCCAATTAAATAACTTTTTATTTCTTTTAGTTTAATTAAAAAAACATCACTTTTTATTTCAGTCTGTTTTGCCATTCTCGTACCAGATTTATCGCTGTTTCTGTCATTGGTTGGTTCTTTTTGCTTGTCAATTTTGGGCTTAATTTTCCCATCTTTATTGCAAATTTGTGTACAATATAATTCCGGTTATGGACCATTCAAGTTACTGTTAATAAAAAATATACTATTGATGGCATTTGGTGTTTTTGGTGGAGTGGTTGGAACTTATGTTAGTATCGCAGAAATTGTAAAAGCTTATAAAAATTGAACGAGAGGAGGACAAGCGAATAGATGTTATACAAAGACATAAAATTTAAATGGAATATAGTATTTTAAACAAAAATACATACATATGTGCATGTCTGTGCATGCATGTGTAAATGTTTTCATTTATAAAATACAAAATGTACAAAAGTGGGATAGTCAGTGTTGCAAACTAAAATTCATGTTTTTTAAATTCCTTTAAGAGCGAAAAATAGTGGATATAAAAATTTGACTTTTAATTTGAAGGATTGAATATTTTTTATTTTAATTTTTCCAGATTTTAAGTCGTATAAGCCTTTTCACTAAAACCAAATTAAATTATTTTCTCATTAAGTTATGCCTTTCGTAATATTTTACACTAATAATTAATAATTTAATCTTCCGCAAAAATTTAAAGAAATTTTTTTAACTATATTTTAACAAAAATAAAACTTTTTGTAAGAAATGTAGCATATATTTTTTAAATTTCGTACAATACTGACTAGCTTGCATGTATATAAATATATATTGCACTGGTTCCTCTAAAGGAAGTCAACTCAAAATTTTCCAATTCTTACCCAATTTTTGGCTCTACTAAAAATTTTTAAATTTTGAATTTACTATCTTAAGAGGAACCAGTGCGATATGTTTATATTTAAAAGCCTACTTTATTGCTAACAATTTTAACTCTTATGTTGTATATGTGTATGAAAAAGTCAAATATTTAATATAAAAATACATGAGTGTAAATAAGTAAAAATTTACAAACGCAAAGTAAAAAAAAAAAATTGTGAAATATTTTTTATTTAATTAAAACATTAATATTGCAATTCGTTGTGAATGACTGAATATATAAACTGAGAAACGAACAGTAAAATTTGTTTGTATATGGATTTATAGTCATTATTTGTACAAACACCAGGTACGAGGCTGTGGTATGACGCGCTAATGTTCGAAATACGTGAGGTGGGTAGAATCTTTTTTTTGTTCTATGGAAACATGTAAAGAAGATTGTGTATTTTTAAAGATTTATTTATTTAATTTTTATAGATTTATTCTTATGCAGAAGTAGACACTTTACCATTTTCTGATATTGTAAGCAAATGCAATAGTGTATACTGATGGCAACGTTTATAATTTTTGTTGTTTTTCGGGGTCTAACATTGCGCTTTGAAACATTTTACTCATTAAGTGTCGATCAATTTGAATTACGTGTATAATCTTTTGGCGACTATAAATTTTGTCTGTGTTAAAGACGTAGGCAGTGGCTGTTTTTTTTTGTTTAAACCAAATTTATAATTAGGTATTTAGTTCTTGTTATTTAAGATTGGAGTTGAGTTGATTTTAAATTAGTTTTCGAATAATTTGAACACAAGTTAAAAGACCTGTTAATCTCTACCTTTGAAGAACTTTTCGAGGTTAAGAAAATATTTTTATTAAGGAATTTTTAATATTACGGGAAAGTATTTAAGCCTTTATATTGCGTTAAAAATACAATATTGTTCTTAGAATTAAAACTTAAAATTAGTCGTCAAAAAAAAATTTATTTAAGCAACAAATTTTACTGAGATTTGCAGACTAAAATGCATTTCGAAGCCAATTAAGAATTTTAATTCTCATCATGATTTAAATCGTAGGAAGTTTTGATTGCAAGTAATATTAATTTATCTCACAAATTTTTCTGTACTCCATAATTATTGTGGCGTTTGGGTTATGCCCTCATTTGAATTTTATTATGTTTTTGCATTCTAAATATATTTTAATATATAATTTAGCACTTGCTAAGTAAAATAAAGTTTTTTTTCCAAAAGCCTTTATAATTTTATTAACAACTAAAATAAGATCATGTTTTAAGGTTTTCAGAACTCTTGGCGTATAAGTAATATTTAACTATAAATAATTATTAATCATACATAGGATGACCATTTGTTTCATGTTCGAAATCAGTTTCTGTTCGTCGTATTAAACTATAATGTAGGTACTCGCCTATTATGGCATCGATTTGTTAAGGCATATTTTTCCATTAAGAGCGTATTTTTTTCTAAACCAGTTTTTAAAGGATATATTTGAATTTCTTATATTAAGAAAAAAAAATAAGAAAAAATTATTGGCTTTTTTTCCGTTAAAATCAGATTTTTTAAAATAACATGTTAGTTAAGCAATTTTTAAATTGTTTTTATATTAAATTTAAGAAAAAAAACGGCAAAAAATCTTTCGAGTGTTCATGTCACCTTTTGTTAGTATTTTGTTTTTTTCTTTTTGGTTTGTTTTGATTTGACAAAAATTCGAAACCCGACCAATTTTGAAACCGTCTGATTAAAAATTTTTTAACATAATTTTAGGCTTTTCTTATTTTTATTTGGTTCACAATCTTTTGGCAATGCCAATTTGCTATTGTGTAACGTAACTTAAATTAAATGCAACGTTTTCAAAATCTTTGGCTTGAGTCCCTCCCTATCATTCCTATTTTTAAATCATATATTTTTAATTTTAAAAGCATATTTTGAGTTTTTTACTGATTTTATGCGCATAAAAGCCGTTTTTAAGAGCATGATTTTAGTTGTCCTGGTAATAGCTTTGTCCTATGTACTTCTATTTATAGTGTTGTTTTATTTAATATTTAGGGCAATGAGTGAATATAATAGCTTTAGGTATCTTTAATTGGAAGCATAAAAATAAACCTGATTTTACAATTTTGCTTAATTTTATTTATATATTAAGTTTTTGGTATTAATAACTCAATTAAAATTTTGTTGAGGCTAAAAAATATTAAATACATGTATATATTTTAGTGAACTCGATATAAATTCTATTTGTGTGCTGCTGTAGTTAAAATTTCGTCAGCTGTAAAAAACAATATTAAAATAAAGGTTTTTTTATGTTTTTATGTCACTTCTCAGCAAAACTTTACCTACAATCTTTTTTATAATGACTTACTTAATTCATTATTTTTAGCCTGAATGGCCACTCTTCTTCTATTTGTTATGTAATTTGTAATGACTTACTTAAAGCGCGTTATCATTTAAACTTATAATACATATTATTTTACATTTAAAAATAAAGTGTCTCGTTGACCAAGAGGTGGCGCACTAGTGCTTGAGTGCGGAAAGTCCCTGGTTCGAATACCATCTGCGGTTAATACAAAAAATTAAATTTTTAAATTAAAAATATTAAGGATATAAAATAAAAATAAAATATAAAAAAGTCTTCTTCTTATTTCATAGCAATTGCGACTACTTATTTTTTAAATTATATCATTAAAATCAAACTACTTATTTTTTTTTGGTATGACTAGCAAAATAATATCGGATTTGTTTTGAAACATCGCGATCAAAAAAAGTACTTTTTACAGTCGAATTGTAATAAGTGCTTGACAATATTTCTACTTACTTTTCTACTTATTTTGTAAGTAAAGTTTTTTGCTGTGTTAAAAGGAATTTGGCAAGTTTCAAGGCAAATGTAATAGTCTCAAAGTAAGTAGAATTTATGATTTGTTTAGATCTTTTACAATGTGATTTGATTCAACCATCCACAAGATATTTTTGATTTTTTTCTATTTTTCGAAAAGTATTTCTATTTTATTGTTTTCAAGACTAAATTTAATTAAAGTTAATAAAATAAAAATCTGGCCACAATTCTTATTATCAAATATTATTGTTAGAATACGTTAAGCACAAAATTTTTTACACACTATGAGAGAACCTGTACGTATTAAGTATTAGAAGCATTTAATAAGAATAGAAGGAATTAGGGACTGGTAAATCGACTTCGATTATAGTCGAAACTCGATTTTGACCCCAAAAAAATCGATTTTTTGTAATCGTGTTTTTGTTGGCGATTTTATACTGAAATCGATTATTGAGCCCAAAAAATCGATTTTACTTAAAAAAATTTAAAATGCTATAAATTTTAAGAACTATTCTATTAACACAATTTATTTCAAACTATCTGCACCGAAAACTTAAGTGTTAATATGAAGCGTTATTGTATTACATATTTTTAAATTTGTAAAATTTGACGCCGAATGTTTATTAAAAATGCAATCAGATTTGGAAAAATTGTTAAACAACTAAAAAAGAAAAAAATTGTTCAGTACACTGTTCACTAAAAATAACTTATCGTCTTTGAAAATTAAATATGTAGATCTGTTGTGTGTGCGTAGTAAAATGTTCACTTATTTAATTTTATACATTGAAATTATAATGAATATTTGCACTAAAGTATACATATAATTATTTATGAACCCAGTAAAAAAAGTGAGGAAAAAGAAGTAGAAAAAACCCTGAACTAGCTTACTTGAATCACTTCAAATTTTGAGGAAAAACTAATGAATTTTACATAGGGTTGTCATTGGAGGGATGCTATTTATTTTTGCCAAACTTATACCGCATATAATCAACGTTTTCGATGTAACAAAATTTCCATACTAAGGTGTTATTTTGAAGTAGATGTAAAACTTGAACTTTTTCTGCATTTAATATGTAGGGAAAAAACACTCCTACTAAGGAAGGAATTTTCTGATCTAAAATGCGATTTTATTGTTCTTTTTAAATCTAGCTTTTTATCTGATATAAACCTAAAATTTATTAAAACATTTTACTCACAATTTAAATAAAGGAAACAAAATTTATATAAAGTAAAAAACAAGCTAGTTCAACAGCTTTAAAAAGTAAAGGAAGAATTAAATTAAGGTTTGGACGATTTTAAGAGTATAAAAAAATATAAAAGTTTAAGTACTTTTAAAGCATAAATAAAATTAAAAATGAATTAAAACCTAAATGATTACAACTTAATTTGAAAAAGGTTTGTAACAACTGAGGTTTTTTTAGTACATTTTGAAAAGTATGCATTAGAAAATTGAAGGGTAATTTGCCAAAAGGATGTTAACTTGATTTTAAAGGGCATTTTCGTTACATTTGTCCTTGGTTGGATTCGATTTTGATGCGACTTCCTTTAACCGGGTTTCATTTTCTTTATGAGCTCTTTTCTCTTTGAAAAAAAAACACTTCAACCAAGTAAAAATCGTTGCTCAATACAAACAAAACAATGACATCGACGATTCATTTATAATGCCAGTTTTTTTTTCTGCATTTAATTAAATGCAACAAAACCAGAAAATATTCAATAGCATCTTTAGATGTGATTTTAATGTGGTCTGTAAAAAATCGTATCAACTTTTTTTGCTGGGAAGTTAAACTATCTGAATTTGTTTATGACCTGCGTTCTTTGTAATTATTAAATTGGTACGTACATACACCTTTTCCAATTTACTTACTTAAAAATCATTTTTGATGGTATCTATTAATTTCAGTCTAGCATCAAAATAAAAGTCGACTTTGAATTATAATCGATTATCAGCTTCGATTAATCGACTTTGAAAATCGAGATTAAAATAGTTAATCGTAAAATCGAAAATCGATTTTCGGCTTTGCTTACCATTCCCTAGAAGGAATATTTATGACATATTTAAAGTATGAGATTTGTACACTGAAAAAATTATTACTGTAAAATCAACTGGAAATCTACTTAAAATAACTGGATATTCATTTAAAAACCGTCTAACAAGATATTCATTAAAATTAACAAAATATTTCATTTAAATTCAGACATCAAAAAATTAACTGACATTTTCGTCTAAAATTAACTTAATTTTCTGTCATTTACAGCAAAACACAATGTATCAGAAAAAAAATAACAAAATTAAATATTAAAAAAAAAATAACTGACAAAATTAGCTTCAACTGAAAATCAGTATTTTTGTTTTTTTGAGGCTTTGAATAACCCTTCAAATCAGTTAAAAAAAATATTGTATTCAAATTTAACTGTTTTTTCATTTAAAAACAACTTTACGGAATACTTCCTAAATAACTTACAGTCAGATACTGGAATAATTTTTTGAGTGTATTATTGTAAGGGCAGCCACAACTTGTACTAATTTGTGGAGATTATATTGGAAAGTTCATGGTTGTTTTTATATGCTATAGATGTTGTTGCTGTTGTTGTTGTTATTATTAGAAACAGTAATATTTTGCAGCTAAGAGAAACAGGCCTTTGAAATATTGTTTTATTTAAGCAATTTTGTTACGAATAATAAAAAGAAAATAAAATGATTTGAAAATGATTTATTAAAATATTTTTTTTAAAGAAATATTTAGGGGAAACATCTCCATTTTAAAAATATCGGGCCGTTTGGCAACAAATGTCGCTTAAGCAATATAGTGTAGCTTATTCTAAGTTATAAAATTGCCCAGAATAAGTAAGGTAGTTAGATAACGTGCTTAGCTCAACTTGGGCTTAAAATTTTCTTCTTATATTTTAGAATGACCTTTTGTTAGTTTGGAGCAAAGGCTTTTGCTTCTGCATCAGAATTTTTTGTATCTTTCTGCCCTTTTTATTTTGCTCATTTTCTCCAATCAGATATACATATATACCTCAAAGTTCATTTGTAACGAAAGATCCGGTTGTGTGATGTTTGTAGCAGAAATACATGCGCCATATTCAAGTAAAACTAAAGTCATCAGGTATGCTCGAGACTTCCGCAGCAATTTTAAACTTTAAACTATCTTTAATGTTGTCCCTAAATCCTTTTAAAGTGTCTCTTATTATAAAGTTTTTTTTTATAAACGTTGTAGCTACAATCTTTAACACAATAAAAAAATAATGTTATACTGATCCGGAATAACTTGACTTTAATTAGGAAAAGTAAGTTAACAAATATTTAATACCTTTATTTAGCTTTTTTATACTTTTCATATCGTCCTTGAATTGAAAAATGTTTACGCTGATATATTGCCTATTAACGCCAATACAAGCAAATGTGCACATTAATACAAATATACATACATACACATGTATACAGAGAGAATCAACAATGCAAAAACATAAGCATTTATTTATTAAAAAACATATCCATTTCCATTTAGTTATTTGCTTTCAAATAATCGCATATTATCTCAAATACACTGGCACAGATATATGCACATACATATGTATATACACTTATATATATAAATATGCATGTATTTCTAAATATTACACTAATACTTGTATGAACATACAAACATACATATGTACGTATTAATGTAATCGCCTATTTAGCTGGTAAAATGTTATTATGAGCATTTTTTTTGTTATCATTGTCTGCGTTAAGGATAATCGTTTTGCCATTATCGTTATTACTTTTAATGCTTTCAAAAATAACTGTAATATAAAATGCTTATTTCGTATTATTTCAAGTACAAACATATGTAATGTAGTTGTATACATATGGTGAGACCATGAATTTTAAAAGTGAATTACAGTAATGTAAGTCTTAAATTTATGTGTAAAAAATAACTTTAATTTTTTTCTGGTATTTTAATCTTCAAGTTAAGTTCTTAAACTTTGTAGTAAAATATGTATTTTGCAATTGAAATAAAGTTCTATAAGAGTCGTATCTATCAAAAAAAAACTGTTTAGTTTAAAATGAAATTTTTATAAAAAGTAATGCTTTATTTATAATGCTTACAATAGGCTTATTAAAGGCTTGTTTGACAGATGCCAATGGCATAATTATCAAGTAAGCTCTAAATAGACTTACAATAATTATTATGTATATAGGCATAAGTTCTTAAAATCTACTCTTAATTTAAAAATTTTTTATTTAGGCTTATGACACGATTTTTATGTAAAAAATTTCAATTTTAAAAAAAGTTTTGAACAGCTAATTTTTTTGGTATGAGAGCTTAGTCTGTAAAAAAATAGTTATTTTTTCAGTTATTTACATAGATGTCTACTACAGAACGTTTTTTCCATTAGTCGACTTTCGTGACCTCAAGCCCATCCTGGAGCCTGAGCTTATACTAAAGATCTCAAGACCAACAAGTTAGGCCTTTAAGGCTTTGAGTCCCAAAGAGCATGCACCTAAGCCAGTGATTGGTTTGTTGTACATTCTAAGCAAGGAAAAAGAGTCTTAAGAGAAAGTTCATAAAAATTAGGTGACGCGGTCGAAATTCCTTCTTTACCTCCCAAGTGAGTCGCATCTGGCTAAACATCCGATATAAAACAGTGGGTTCTGTCATCTGAAAAAATCGGGCAGTGACACAGAAAATGCTTCATCGTTTCGATGTTTCTGCAAGCCTCTTCCAAAAAGGTGACCAATCAGTATTCTCAAAATATTGTTTAGTTTAGGCTACCCAAGTTTCAGAATGCTTTTGGTTCTGACCTTTTTGTTTTTGTTCCAGAAGAATCTTGTTTATCTTCCAACCTACTCATTGTTTCATTGCACCCTTTCAACTTTTTTCAACTCGGCCTTAACCACAGCAAAGGTCTTTGAGTTCACTTAGCAGGATTTCTGCTGTCTTCTATCCCTAATCATCAGATCATTTGTCATTTACAGCCACCTCCTGATGACCAGATACCCATTTTATGCAAACCTTTCTATTTTGCGCGTTTTCCTCTATCATGTTCCGATGTTCGCAGATATAACTGCCCTAACGTCCATTGGATCTGCGTATGCCATGATCCAAGACAGACATTCTGGGATTGCCCGGGCCTTCGTTTGTAGTAAAATATTGTGGTCAGGGTGGAGGTGGTGAATCTTGGTCTCCGGATGTTATAAAAATGTTCAGTTTTTCATTTTTTCCTCTGCCCTAGAGCCATCTTTGGGAATTTGTGCCTGATTTTTGTCCAATAAGGACTGCCTTGTATGAACGGATTGCAGTTAGCTTTAACCTAGAGGTATAAGATAGTACTATTTGACTGTATCAATATAACTTCCAGTGTCTCAAAAAAGCATTTATTATTACACCTTAAGCCCCCATAAATCGATTTCCCCATTGCCCCCCCATTCCCCAGTGCCACCTAGTTGCATATGCGGGTTACAATATGCTGGATACTTAAAATCGCCTCCAAAGCCTTTGCCAGAGTAGTTCTATGTAGTTGTCCCGTTTATTCCAAGGCAACATGTACGTTGTATCGCAATGTTGCACTTTTTGTTCATTAAAGTCCACCATACCATCAAGGAGTAAATAAGTAGTGGACCAGTAAGTTTCCAATCTTGACTCCTCTTTAGTCTGAAATTTTGCCGCAAATTCACTTTTTACCACAAAGTTCATTAATAAATATGTTGGAATGTGTTTTACAACAATTGTGTTATATAATTTGGTTGCAAGCTGGAAACATAATAAAACTGGTCCTGTAGAGGTTTCGCAATTGTAATGTATTCCTCTTTCATTATTGTTTGCTATCAAAGATTAAAGTCTCACAAGTTGACTTTTTTAGCCCTTACCTTTTAATTTTTGACGAAGAGAACAAGGTAAGGTTTGTCAAGGCTTGCGCCAAATCCGTTTCCTCCAGCCCACTAAAAAGTACACACAACGCAAATTACAGTAGCTCCTCTGATGGTGCCAAGTCCCAACAAATATACTATTAAAAAAAATGGCAACAGATGCAAAGTAATTATAAACAACATATAATTATTAACCTTAATTTCTAAATTTTTTTTTGCTAAGCCAGCTATATGTTAATGGATTTTGAAGGTTTTTACGATTTTTAAAAATCGATTTGCGATGGCTGTTAACGAAAATAGTTTTTTTGTTAACAATAAATATGATTTTAATATATTAAAAATAAAAAACGATTTTAAAACTTTGCTGAGAATTTTGAAAGAACAAAATTCATATTGTTGTAGCTGTAATGCGATAATTTTTCCAATTTATGATGATAACGACAATAAAAGTAATGTAATCACAATCTAATTATATTTAAAAAAAATGAATTTTTCCAATTTCGTTTACATTTTCCTTTTTTCTTGTAGCTCATCAATTTAACAATTTTGGTTGGCAAGATGACTTTTACAAATTAAGTTTTTAACCTGAATTGTTGCCATTATTGACTCATATCCTTTTAATTTCCTACGTTAAAGTTAAACGTTGTGCAATATTGGCATATGCAAAAAAATGTGTGTTTATATGTACATATGTGTTAAAGTCTGCAGGTGAACGTGTACTTTTGGTTTGTTGGATTCTTAAAAAAACTTGAACGTTTTGGTTTTCTTATAGTAATTCTCATTTTCTTTAATGAGGTTATTATATAAAGACAGAAAATATTCATGAGTTTTTTAAGAATTTGGGTGGTTGAAGTCTACTGATGATTTGGTGTAAGAACCAATGAAATGCATATAGACAAACTTAACCAACAACAAACCCTATAAATTTATAAACAAATTTATGCCTAAAGGATTTCTACTTACATATTTTTTGAAATAAAACTACAAAAATTTTATAAACAATTCGAATATAAATCTAAAAAGCATATTTCCATTTAGGCCCAAATAACTTGATTCGCTTTCTTGTTTGTAATTTGACCCCCAATTATCAATAAAATTAAAATGTTTTTCGTACAATTTTTTGAGAGCAAATAATGAGTTTTATAGCTCATTTATTATGAGGTAAAGAAATGTTGTTTCGAAATTTAATATATAGTTTTTTTGTACAACTATTGAAAATAAATAAAGTAAAATAAAAAACTATCTAAACAGGGAAAAAATAAATACGAAAAATAAAATTTAATTTAAAAAACCCCAAAAAATATAAAAAACATTGTGGTGCAAAAAAAGCTGTTGAAAAAGCATAAAAAACAAACAATTGGCGATTAGGTTCGGCACTCGTAATATAATTACTTCGCATTATGTTGGAAATAAAAAGAGTGAAGCACGTAACTAGTGTTCATGTAAGAACATGTTATAATGGAGTTACTTAGTTGAACAAAAATACAAAATCTTCAACAAAAAAATTATATTGAACCCAGTTTTATTTCTTTAAGGTGTGGGGGGAACTTTTTGTATAATAAAAGAAAATATTCAAAAAATTCTTCCCGCAAAAATTATTTAAAGCATTTTTGTGTATTAATGTTATTTACAATGTTTTTTAGATTGATTTTTGAAAGTGAAAAATTTAAAAAATAAATACTAACTACGTAAGCGGAACTTCCAATATTTTAAATAGTTTTTTATGGTTTCAAAATATTTTTCGTCAATCTGGTGCTGAATACCGGCATAAGGGTACATCTTGTGGACAGATAAAGAAATGGAATATGGGGTTACGCAAGTATCTTTTGCATTTTATTCAGCACTACGGCGCAAGCGCTGACAGTCATTTAAGTGTGGATTTTATTAGCCTATCTTGTTTATAGTCCTTCATTGGATAGCGGTTGGTTCTTGAACAGGGGCAGGATGGCGTGAATATTGCTTAGAAGAATTTGCATACTTTAATGAGACAGATTTATGTCCTGACAAATATTAAATTTCAAATATAAAAGTACTGTTACTTTTATACTGGTTTTATAATACACTGAGTTCGACCTGACAAACTAAAAATATTTCTTCAACCTGAACGTATATGAAAAACTATGTCAGTCATACGATTGACAAATTTTTGACGTTTTTTTGATTTTAATTACATATTATATTTAAGCCATTATACAATTATTAGGTGTGTTTCTTTAAGGTAAATTTCATTAAAATAAGAATAAACAAAGTTTACTCTTCCAAAACACAAAACTATGGGAACACAACAAACCAAGTTTTTAGCCCGTAAAATCGTATGAAATGCTTTCATACTTACCAGAAAAAGGAAATGTTAATTTTATAAGCAACAGAGATTTAAATTTATTGAAAATTAGCCGGAAAACATTTGAAAATATTTAGGAATTAAATCCTTGGCATTAAATTGTTTTCCAAAAACGTTTTAGCTTTTAATTTCTACTTATTTTTCTCGTGGGATCCTACACTCAAAAAATTAAAAAAAAAATCAACTGGAAATTCTACTTGAAATATCTGGATATTTATTTGAAAACCCTCTAGCAAGATATTCATTTTAATTAACATAATATTTTATTTTAATTCAGACATTAAAAACTTAACTTACATAAACTTCTAAAATTAACTAGATTTTTTGTCATTTACAGCAAAACGCAAGGTATCAGAAAAAGTTAACAAAGTTAAATATTATAACAAAATAACTTACAAAATTAACTTTAACTGAAAACCAGTATTTTTGCAAAGGTGAAGCTTTGAAAAATAATACTTGAGTAAAGTTTATGTTTAGCTTTGTGAACTTTATTTTTTAAATTAAGTTTTGAAATATATCTCAAAAGGAAGAAAATAAGGCTTTAATATTAATATCTAAGGACCTCATTTAAAATATTTAATTATTTGAAAATTTAAAGTTACAATAAAAACAAAAGGCCTTAGCTATTTATATCCTAAATGATCTTAATGGGTAATTAAGCAAAAATAATTTTATTGCTGTGGGCCACCATAGCGTATGAGTAACATTTGTTTTTTTTTATAAAATGGAAAGTAAACACCATTTAATTTACCTAAAGGCAAGTAATAATAGAAGAAAACCCAAATGTAATATTTTTAAAAAGAATACACACACACAAGTTATGAATTTCTTTTTTTAATATTTCAAATTGATTTTATCTAGTAGAAAAGTTTACTTACTACAAAAAAATATAAATAACAATTAAAATTAAATTTTAAATCTCCAAAAAGCTTCAAAATACTGCTTGGACTGAAATTTTCTGAAATTTTTTTTAAAGTTTGAAAGATATGTAATCATTAATAAGTATATAAATTTAAGATGAAATTTTCTATATATTACTTTTGTGTTTTTGATTTTGTAAATTTTTGTCATTTTGAAAATGTGTTAACCAGAAGTTTTGGCTTTCTTGTTATTTTAATAAATTATACAAAAATTTTTTTTATATATTTACAGAAAGTTAATTAAATATTTTTAAATCAGAAATATAATAAAAACCCCTTAAATTTAAACATAAAACTGGTTTATTCGACAGACAATTTTCCGAATTCCCCTAAACATATGCCACAAATATTATAACATTAATTATTGCCATTCAAAACCATAAAGTAAACTAAAACCAAACTATGTATCATCAAATGTCAATGATTTGGTTTAAAATAAATGAAATTTTTGCAATTAAACAGTACTAATGACACCAGCAATATTTGTGGCATTAAAAGCAAATAAAAAGGCGAGAAATATCTACAAACAAGAGCTAAAACCGCTTTAACACAAATAGTAAATGTGTTACCAATCGCACATTGTAATTGTTTATTATATTTGTGAAAAACAAAATTAACTGTATTTATTTATTACTAAAACAGCGGTTTCTATATTTATTGAAAAATTTTGTTAGGATGGTTTCATAATTATTATTAAAGCAAATATAAAGGTTGTTTAAATGTTCCAACTATAACGGAGATAAAATAATAATTATGAAAGGCCACGGGAAATGAAAACACAAGGTGGGCCAAAAGAAATCACCCTATTCGAAGCTGATCTTTTCTTGCAAATGGCGGCCAATGTCATTTGACATTCGTGAACTAGACAGATGTAGAATACAAATAAATAAGTTATAAAGGGTTACACTCTTCAGAACGCGGAATAATCATGCCTTTTTCTTGCGTAAAAATTCATCTGTGGTGTTGGCGCAGCGCAAATTCCGTCACCGATTTTCCGGTCATCCGGCACCAACTGCACATACACTGCGCCACTTCGCCACCAACCTTGAAATGTATGGAGCCACGCGAGATGCCACAAAGAGTGGCTGGCCCCGAAGCACCCGTTCTGCCAAGAATATCGTCGCTGTTGTCGAAAACGTCGAGCTGCTAAAAAAAAAAAACAACCAAACGCCGTGCCGAGGCCGAAGTGCACGATTTTTTGACCAAAATCATAGGGACACCGCTAGTCAAACGACAACATTGGACGGTGCGAATTAGGACTAAAAGGCACGTGGTTCCAACATGACGGAGCAACGGCATACACTGCGCGACCCGAAATCCCGAAAGCTAAGTTACCGGTTCGCCTCAGCTCTCGTTTTGGCGATTCATATTGGCTCGCACGATCGCCCAATGTAATCGCCACAGACTTTTTTGTACGGTTTTTTGAAGTTTCGTACTAACGTGTACCAGCCCAAGACTTTGCAAGCCCTCAACGACAGCATTCGGCATGGTTGAGAGAATCTGTTGCCCGAAGTTCTCGCCAAAGTATTAAAAAATGCTATAAAACGAGCCCGTATATCAATCAATTGTGACGGCGCCCATTTGGCCAATATCATCTTTTCGACTTGATCGATAAAATTTTTAGGGTTCAAGTAAACAAAATCAAAAAACAGAATCGAAGTTTCTCATTTAGAAAAAAATATGAGCCAAACAACATGGGATGACTTCATTTGGCCCACCTTGTATATGCAAATCAACTCTTTAAGACTTAAGAAAAGCATACTACACCTGTAGTTGTGAAGTTCATCAACTTTGTGTAAAAGCAAGCTTTCAGTTGAGACCAATTGAAAAAAAATTTTTTTAATTTATTTATGATCCGGTAAGCAATAAAATGTCCGTCTTTTCGACGCACTCTTTATGCGCAGAAATAATCCCAAGCAAACGCTGCATATTGGTGGAGAATAAAGATTTGTTTAAATTACCGTAGCAAATGAGTACTGAAGCATTGTCCTTAAGTAAAACCACTCCCTCTTAGCTTAGGGTCAGGGTGCTATATATTTGCAGAGGGGGTGCCTTAGATATGAAATATTTCTCAGCGCTTGTAATTCTCTAGAATAATTGGATCAAAACCATAATTCTTTTTTTTGTTAAATAGACAAAACAACTTGCAGCGTACACAGAAGATAATGACAATATCGCTTTGCAATTTTAACTTATAATATTTTTAATTTAGCATTTGCAATAATGTTGAATTTAAGTTTTTTTTTTCAAAAGGTACCTTCATTCTTTTTTCTTAAAAAAATGTGTTTAGAAATACATTCTAAGTTATAAAAACTGTTTTATGTTACTAATTTTTGAAATTAAAAAACTCTTAATATATCCAAATAAAGTTGATCCTATGTAGTTGACGAAATGCATTTCAACCACTTTTAGGCTTATTTTGGGCCAAAATCAACACCACCCTCCTTTCTATAACAGAAAATTTTCCTTGGGAGTGCATTACAAATTAATTTTTTTAAAGGTTTATTACGAATGAAAATGCGGACTTAATTTTTTTATAAAGTATGTGATCCAGATGTCTTCCGTCAAGCTTTAGACACTGTTCAAAACAAAACCTTTTGGTCTGCCCCACACGTTGCATTAAATTTGGTTCAATTGAGCTTATTTTTCGATGAATATTTTCTTTTAAAGCCACAAAGAATTGGGAATTGTCATTTTAAACCCTCTCCTTAAGATATCCGTATAAACAAATTCATGGGAGTTAGATCGGGCAATCTCGGGGGCCATGAGATGCCTCAAAAAGGCAACTTTTTCCGAAGAAAATTCATCGCAGCCACGTGTGTGAAGAGCTTAAAAGATGAGCTCGCAGGCTTGCTTAAAAGAAATCCGTAATCATGCGTCAATAATTTTCACTGTTGACATAGTCCCCTTGCCTCGAGAGTTTTTGAAAAAAAGTAGTCCAAATAGTTACCCTGGGACACTGCAATAATTTTTAATATTTCAATAGAGGGTTGCGGGTTTTTGAAAACCAGTAACGGCAGTTTTGTTTGTTGACGTGGCCGTTTAAGTTAAAATAATCCCTGTTGCTTCAAAAATTGTAAAAACGCTCCAACATTGTTTCACGAACAATTTTGCGTAAATCAAAATCACTCTCTTTCAGTACTTGAACAATTGGAATTTTAAAAATATTGAACTTTTTAAATTTTATAAATAATCGCTCTTGGAAGTCGAAGAGAGGCTGCATTTTTCCTTATTGAAAATAGCGGATTTTCACGTAAACTGCTGTCAACCAGTTCAATGTTTTCGGGTGTTCTTGAAGATCGACTGGGCTCTGGCTGTGGGACATTAATAGCCAAAGCAGTTGCACAGAATCCCTGCACCCACGCATAAACTAAATTTACACTCGGTCCATCACGTTTTTGCCGAATTCCGAACTTTGAATAAAATTTTTAACAAGCAATTACGTAAGAATCATTACTTTCAAAATATGTCTCCACATTGAACGTGCGATGATCACTTCGTGACTGACAAATCCGCACAATCGATAATTCAAACGGCCCCACCCTCGCTCCGCACCGTTTATTGATTTCTGAAAAAATCGTATTTTTAGATATAAATTTGTTATCAGACACCCTGTACAACATTTTTAATATGTAAAGCATTTGTGGTGGTGATGCCTCACACTGAGAAAACTTATTATCGGCTCTGACGTAATTTTTGAGATTATTTTATTTCTTCTTTGCACATCAAAACCGGTTATTACAATTTTACTCTTTTATTAAAATTTTTTAAGACTGCGTTATTTAATTTTTTATGCTTATTTTTATTTATTGTTGAACTTATTGTCTTTAATACAAATTTTTGATTTTTAGTTTGGCTTAAGTTCGTATAATTTGTTTTTATTGGAAGAATTTAATATTTTTCCGTTAATGTTGAAAGAAACTTTTATTAAAAAAAACAGATTTTTCTACCGATACTAGCCGAGTAGAATGCATTTTCGAAAGCAGCTACGCAATTTCATCATCAGTACTCTTTGAACGGTAGCAGTGTATTTGGCTGTAAACATTTTTTTATTTTATCATAACTTTTACACAAAATTTTACGTATGAACGCACCTAATATAAATATATTCTCTACTAAAACATCTATTTTTTGCTTTATTTTAAAATATAATTATTATTTATTAATATAAAATTAAATTTGTGTGTTTTTATTTATTATTATTATTTGAATTTATATTATTTAAATTTTTTTTATTTTAAACCGCTAATTATCGTTGTGTAAATATTTTGAATGTTTTCATATTGGCCGCAATGAAAAATATTTTAAAAGTTTGTTTATTGATATTTTTAAATTTGCTTCCATATGTTTCGTTATTGTCAACGTATTGATAAATTGATAAAATCTTATAAATAAAACAAACATTTTTTATTAAAATAATATGCTCTTGGTGTTAAATAAAAAAGATGACACATACAATTGTTAGGATTTTGGTAAGAAATTTTATTCTTTTTGCAGCCGGAAAATTAAGTTTTAAGAATTTTTTTACTACTTTAAATTATGTTTAGGCGACTCTAGTTTCTGCTGGGGTATACGCAGCCTTGTCTTGGAATCGCTACAAGAAAATTTGTGAGCACATTTTTTTGCCTTTTAACTAATTTTTATTTAATTTGTTATTTCATTAACTGAATTATATTTTTCGTTTAGTAAATGAATTTCATATAACAATTCCACCAAATGCTCTACAAAGTTTGAGCTTGCTCTTCAGCGGTCTTCAACGGCTGGCTTTTTTGGTTGATTTCCACTAGGTTCTAACAAGTCCTTTTTGTGGTAAAGAACCACTGGCCTTTGACTAATTTTTTAATTGATAAGGTCAGGGCATTGAAAAACTTTATTATATAAAGCTTTTGGTCACAATGTTTAAAATATATTTTTTTAGTTTTGAAAAAAATAGATGGTCGGCTGACCTATAAAAATAAGTGAAAAATTTGAATCAGTGAAAAGATAAGCTAAGTTAATTTTGAGCATTTCTGATATATTGAAGTCATGGTAGACAAATTTAAATAGTTTGTAAGAAAAGTAACGTGTAAAAACATAAAAACACTAACAATTAAAAGTGATTTATGAACAATTTTTTACTTCAATTAGAGTAAAATGGCAATTTTAAAAAAAATATTTAAATATTTAATCAAAGAATATCATTACAATATTGAAGCATATTACAGAAGTAAAAAATTTGAATTTTTTTTGGCATTTATCCTTCGATTTAATTAAAAATTTTTAATATAAAAAATATTTGTTGTTAATGTTTCTTTTCAATTGTGATTAAATTATCTGTGAAAATATATTCTTAACTTTGGTGGCAAAGCTGACATGGAGACCCACCCAGCCGCACTGACGGATGTCGGATGTCAGTTATCCATTTATTAAAAAACGGCTTAAAATTAAAATAGCATTTTAACAATAAATATTTAGAACCTATATTGCTCTAATATTTCAACAAAATGCTGTTTTCAATAATTGTTTCTTTTAGCCAACAATAAAAAACTTTTTATACCAAAGACAAACAAGTTTTTAATATTCAATTTTATCCAAACTTGTCACTTATGTAAGTTACATTCTTTGTTTGCATATAATCAATTGAAAATAATTTTTTTTCCTAAAACAAACCATTATTATTTTGTTTAATTTCTTAGAATGTCAATCCCACATGTAAGTCCTTTTAAAAGGGGGACAGTATGTCTATTGTTTTATGTAAAATCAATGTTTATTTTAAGTTTTTATTTTTATTACTTATGTACATACGTACATACATAACTGCTTGTATCTACACATGTATACATATGTATGTATATACATACATATGCGTTTGTGGATGGATAGGCAACTGAAAATTTGTTGTTCTTGGCAAAATATCAGTATTTTATTTCTTTCTCTTTTTGATTTCACTAGGACACTCTTATTTATTTTTATCTGACATGGCCGACAAGTTGAGTTTATGTTGTTGTTAAAATGTTACATGTTTGTTTAACACAAGAAAAAAAAATATATATGTATGTATGTGTGTACTAACACATCTTTGTAGATATTCATATGAGTCGTTTGCTGGTAACAGTGGCTAAATGTTTTGTCTTGGTTAGTGTGGACCTATAAGAAATGGTTTCTGGGAGGAAAATCGAGAAAATATTTTTATGGACGCTTTAATCAAAATTGAATACTTTTTTCTCGCTTTCACTTAAACAAAGAGCACGACTTAACAAATTTACGCTGTCGGGTAGCGCCAAAATAAAATGGAAATCGGAAACCTATTGGATCTTATTAAAAATCTTAATTTCGGAAATGATTTACTAGTTTAGTTATATGGAATTTATACTCTAAGAATCTTGGGTTGTTGTTTTTTCATCGTTTATTTTTTAGTCTCAAAAACCCCAATTACTGGTTACTTACCGTTGATGTCCTCCTGGCATTCCCAGAAAATTAATGTTTTCTGCAACCCCCATACGATGCTCTTGTATAGCAACATGGCCTTTTAGACCTCATACAACCTTGCTAAGTTCAGGTTTCTTAGTTTAAAAATTTTTCAGTTTTATCTTTTTTTGGATAGCTTTAGAGAACTCTTGTTATTTTGCCAACTATTTAATCCTTTGCAACAGTGCTTTAAATTTGGCATTCCTGGACAAAATTGCTTCTATTAACCCTGAGTTTTCCATACAGATCTTTTCGTTTGTTAAGCTTTCTATGCGGGTTTTCAACAAGGAGGCCTAGTTTATTTCCTCCCTTTACCCTAGAGTCATAAGGTTTACTACAAAATGACTTTGGGCTTGTGCTTTGCAGTCCCATCCAAACAGGGCAGTCGATCTGGAATCAGCCTAAAGCAGTTAGCTTTGACCTCTACTTAAAAAAAATGATCGCACAATTCCAGTGTTGCCGTTTAATCGTTCAATATCATATAAATGCGGTTATGGCTAGATTCGTTACCACCACTTATCCATTCCTTGTTGTCTGAAGGCATTTTGCCACAAGTGCGGCCTCGTAGCGTACGTAGGCACTCGTTAAAGTGGTACTTGTTTTCTCACCAACACAATTGCAAAATATGCCTTGGACGCTATTTAGGTATTGTATGTTGCACTCTCTATATATTGATGATCTAAAGGCAACCGAAGCGTAGTTTAGTAACAATTTAATAACGTTTGTATGCAGCCAGCCTTTCAGCCTTCTAAGTAACCTAATATCGAAACGTTTTTACCGGGTTTTCCTCAAAGTAGTGCTTAAGCTAAGTTTTTGATCAGGAATTATTCCATTAATTTTAACTAGTAAGATTTTCTAGTCGAAAAGAAAAAATTGCTTTTAATACAAAGAACACCCAATGCTCGGAAAATCAACCGCTAAAGCCTAATTCTGCCAATGTGAAACAGTTTTTATCTGCAAAAAGGGGAGCCCGAGAGAATGGCTGTAATGATGCACAAACGTATTAAAAAACTTGCTGCAGGTTTACAATATGGCATCACATAAAGAAACCTGGAAGGCCTAGATTTGACTCCTCAGACAAATTATTTTTTATGGCGATCAGTCAAACATCTAAAGAGGCTCATTTTTGCCAAATCAACGCTGCGAAGTTTGAGAGGATCTTGGGTAAGAAATGACGAAGAAAAATGCAATCTGCTCGCAAGTCATTTAAAAATGCATGTACTGACGTGAGTAAATTACCGCCTGCTGTTGCTAGGCGTCGTATAGAAATATCGAAAAATTTAAAGTTTAAAAAACTCGAATGTTTTAGTCGAAAACTTTATAAAAGTTTAGAATTGTGGACCATTTCAAACATGATTGATTTTCATATCTCTTTGTTTATTTTGTAACAATTTATAATACCCTTTTAAAAAGTTAAATAAAATTGTTGTTAGAAAAATATTTAAGTAAAAGTAAAATGCTCTCAATATATATTGATTGATGGATTAAGTTATAAAATGCTTAACGGCCTAAAACACAATTGAAATAAGCTTTTTCTGCCATCGACATTTTTGTTTTTACAAAAGTAGCGTTTTTTTTGAAGCAACTTATTTAGTTTTCTAATCGCAATCATATATAAAATTGATTTTATTTAAATGGATTTTTGTTCGAAATTGAATAAAAAATACCATTTTTAGAGATCAACTACTATAAACTAAAATGTTTTGCTTACATTTGTTTTGTAGACATTTTAGAAAAAACGAGTTTATATAAACATTTCATTTATTTAATGGTTTTTTTCTGTAAAAATGATTTATTTTATATTAAATATACACAGTTTATATTTATTAAGTTTAAAAACAACTTAAAGGTAATTTAACCTTTTTAAAATAATTTCTTGCGTGTAAAGCTTTATATTAACTTAGTTAATTCAAAATTTTAAGTAGTTTGTTAAGCAGGTTAATACCAAGTACTCTTCAAAAGTATACCAACTCTTAAGCTCGTATAAATAAAACAAGTACCCTTATTATAAACCCAGTCGTTAGTATATGCACATTAGGGTAGTTCACATTTTTGGACTCCTAAATAATTTTCAATAATTTTGTTAAACATAAAATAAAACTGTGCAATAATATTTGAAATAGATAAATCCATTAGTATTTGGAAATTAACGGACAAAAGTGATTATTGGTGCATTTAAAAAGAAATTGAATTGTCGAGTCTAACCCTCAAAATTATTTTTATTTTAAGTCTTCAAATCGTTATTAAGGGTTAGACTCCTATGTTTATCTAGAAGAGATCAGAACCAGCTTGTGCAGCTAATTTTTCAAAGTGAAATCTGAAACAAATATTAGAAAACGAGAAAGGAAACCTCAAACAATATCGCGAGTAGAACTTGAGTGTGAAAATTCAAAATTAAAGAAAAGTGAAGCTCACTGTAGAGTTATAGAGAAAGCTATGCATAAGCGATCTGGCCTTGTATAGTGCTTGAATTTCAAAAAATACGGCCACATTCAAAATTTACTGCAAGTTTTCTCTGTTTGTGTCATGTGCGGGTATCTGCATTTTACAACCAAGCACGACAAACCAAAAGATGATCATTTGGTGAATAATGCAGCAATTGAGATGGAAACCAACCACCCTACTGAAGAGGTTGCCCTGGATTTGGTTTAGTTAGGCATTCATCTATTACAAAAATAATTTTTGCCCCTCCCCAGCCAGAAGATATACAAACTGTAAGCTTTCCACATTAGCGCAGCCAATTACTTTTCAAATTTCTAATGCCAACGCACTAAAGTCTTACCAGCTAACAACTCAACAAGAACTACTATGATGCAGGACATGTAAAAAATTCCATAAACTGTCTCGGGCTATATGTCTGCACCCACCAACATAAAAAAAAGAGCTCGTGTGTTTTTTCATAAACCAAATTTAGGTGGACAATTTATAATGGACAACAAGCTAATTGGCCAACTAATCAAAACTAAATTTCAAACGTCATTAATTTCGGCATAGCGAAAGATATATCTGCAGACCACTCACCTGTAAAAGTCAACATTTGGAGTTCCTAACAAATCGCAACTAGTGATTTTCTCTTATTTAAAAACTTTATTCTAGTTCTTTACTAAATGCAGCAAAATGTTGTCTGCCGATGTAAAACAAATATTGTCATGGAAGTCGCATAAAGATGCCAAGTTGACATAAATTTAAATTAAAGCTGTCTTAATCCATTGGCTTTTAGGTAGAAAATCTGTGTCTAGATTTTAAACTTCTGTTCTACAACTCGGTTTTGAAACGAATTTGATTCTACGGCATCAAAACAAAGTCCAAATAATGTTAACTGATGCTGCTTGATTTATTAAAAATGTCAGCATCTACAAGGATCTTAAAGTTTCCCAAAAAATGTTACAAAATAAGGGACACATATGTTTAAAGAGGAAGGATACTGTTACCTTAATTTAAGAAGTTGAAGTTTAGTCTGGCACTACCTGAACTTATATTAAATATTTAACTTTAAGATAAAAATATCTTTCGTTAGTTCGCTAAAGCCGAAGATTCAATAATGAAAATTAAAAAAAATATCCATTTCTTGTTATGTGGCTTACTGTGATTTTTAGATGTAGTATTAAGGGTATGGTATATTATTAGTAAATTAGGATAACAGTTGGTGGAACTAGGTTTAAAACATATTAAGATTTCTTAAAAAAATTTTGAAAGCAGTTTTCTCAATAAATCTTATTTTGGAAGAACATTTCTGAGGAGGCTTTTAGATCAATTGGACTGATCATCAATGACCTTGTTAGGCTCAATTTCTATACTAAAAGCTTTTCAATGACAATTTTGATTTAATTATCTTCAGAGATGCTATCTGCACTTTGATTCTAAAAATATATGTCCACCTAGCTGGATGAGCAAGCGAACATATATACGTTATTAATTAAAGTCAGAAAGTGATTCTGAGGCAGCGGTAGAAATTATCAACAAATTGATTTTTATGTTTCAGATACGAAAGAGCGGTTTCCAGGTTAATATACCATCTTTTAGAAAAAGATTCTGGTATGATGGAGAGGGGGGGGGGGGGGGCGGTATTTTTTAAAGACAGTGCAAGAGGCCAGGTAGAATAGGCGACTGTTTAAGGAAAGGATACAGCTCGTTTGGGCCCATTTAACTCGGTCAATTTGTAAAACCTAGGGAGATAGACAGAAAGGTTGGATATAGAAGGAAAGAAGAAATTTTACCAATGATAAGAAAAAAAGAAAAGTAGGATGAAGCAGACTTACCAGGGTCCTTGGAGGGAATCGAACCAACAACACTTAGACTGGTAAATTTGTGCACTTACCACTGATTTACCGGGGCGCCCATGCAAGAGGGGAAAAATATGTTAAAATCTATGTTTACAATCAGGCCACGCTCAAAGCTCTAGAAGGCCATTATGTTATGTTTTAACTTGTTTATAACTATAAACGTGCTCTTAGGGTAATCAAGAAAATACATTTGGTTGATTATAGGTGTGTGTAACAATGTGTTGAGTAAGGTTTGTTACGGCCCGCACATTCGACGAGTTCCCAAGCCAGCTCAATAGACTCTCAGGAGGTCCCAACCCTTCGCCGAATCGCCCGTCAACATTTAAAAAAAAAACATCAGTTACACAAACAAAATCACACATAAACAAACTTCCCATATACGCGATGCCTATAACTGGAGACAGATGATATTCCCCAGGTTGCCCACCCTACCTTGTCGTAAACTCTCTTCCTTTCATCCAAAACAATTCCTTTACGACCCACTTTCCGCACGACTGCTCTACCACTTACCTTACACCATTGCCTTTCGAATTAATTTATTCCATTATTCTTGCTTTCAACTATTTCAAATATAAAGAATCATATTTATTAAATTTGTATATCTTAAATACTAAAACAAACACTTATTTAACAATTTTATTCTCACACTAACACTAATAATAACTAACATACAATAACGATTTTTAATACAATTATTATATATATTATATTTGTTTTTATTATAATTTTTTTTCAAACTTTTCTAATTTCAGTTTTTTTTCCACTCAACACTATTATGCCCTCACTTTAGGACGCTGTTTTACGGATTTCTTTTTGCCTGCGCCTGAAAGAGCTCTCTAGGGATGTAATATTTACTATTTTCCTTAAACTCAATTTATTTATTAATTTCTTTCGCGCCTCGTATTGAGCGTAAAAACACAGAAATTCCCTAGTTTAAAACTTTCTTCAATTGTAACTTTTTTCTTTTCAATTTAAATAATTTTTAAAAACAAAATTTAACTAAAATCTTAATTTAAACACAAAACAAACATATTCACAATAGCACACATTTCATTTACGATACACAAAACATTTACACAAATAAAATAAAACTGCTCCTAAAAATACACTTCTCTTGTTGCTTTTATTTCTTGGGTTTCCTCTTCTAGTAAGTATTAAAAAAAAGATGCATTCACAGTAATTCACTTATTTCCGTTTCTTTCCATATGGCTAACTTTTTTAGTTTTTTCTTCTTAAAAAAATGTTCTTATTTTCTGGTTGTTGAATTCAAGGTCCCAACCCTTCGTCGAATCGCCCGTCAACATTTAAAAAACGTAAGTTATACAAACAAACAAAACACACTTAAACAAACTTCCCATATACGCGATGCCTATAACTGGAGACAGGTGATATTCCCCAGGTTGCTTTCTCTCCACTAGTTCGGTCATTATTTCAAAATTTGAACGACTGGTTTGATATTGTCCCATAAGTGCATGTCGCAACCCTGGCCACTCAAATACGCGATGGGTTTTGACGTATAGCCAATACCATTCTTTGGCTGCCCCTGACAATAGCAAATGGAAATCTCTCATTACCTTGGACCATGGTATCCCATAATGCATCTGTAAATGCTCAAGTCTGAAAACAAAATCGTCTATACTTAAATGTGATGGGTTTCCATCGAAATTGATTCCCATTTTATCCACTCTTTTATGATGCACTACTTTTCACTATCTGATCTTGCTGTTCTGTACTTTTGCCATTTTATAATAATTAAATATCCCTCTAAATTTTCGTCAAAAACCCGAAAACTATCCCGCTAAAAAATATTTTTCTCTCCTGATGTTAGCCAAATTTTCTTTGTATTGGTAGTTAATTTTGCGCTAAATTTTTTCTTTTAACTACCTCCACATGATTTATAATATTTATAAATAAATAAAATAAATTATAAAAATATTTTTCGCGCCTATACAAAAATTTTGTTGGACTTATTTCAATAAATAAATTTCTTACCAACAGCCATATTTTATGTATGATATTTTCTAGATTTTTCTTAATTTTCCTTGCCTCATGGGCTTTTAAAGTATCGGGTTATCATGATTTTTAGTAGGCACGTATTTTCATTCATTTTTCAATTTTTAAAATTATTGTTATTTCACTATTTTCTTTTTCCCATGAATGAAAATACCATTTTACTTGTTTTTATTTCATTAATTGTGGTACCCTGTTGTGCATACTCCTCTACACTAATAACAACATGAGCAGTCGTACCAACATCTAAATTCATTTATTGGTATTCTAACTTTGATGGCTGCAGACAGGTAAGTTTTATTTTATTAAATTTATTTTATTTTATTCTAATTTAAGGTTTCTGGGACATTTTCTTGACAAAAAAAAATCAGGTAAGTATGTATTGTTCCAGTTTTACGTTAAGAATATTTTTAAATCTGCATTTTCTTTACAGGTACTAGAATTTGGAGGCTTACAACAACAACATAAAATGAGACAACCAAAAATATTACATACAACTTACAATTAAACTACACCCAAAAAAAAACAACAAACGAAATACTTATAAAAACTAAAAACCTAAAGAAACGAAGACGAAAAAACTACAAACCAAAAAAAAAATACGCATAAAACTACAAAAATTCAAGGAACACAAGAATATTAACTAAAAATTTTACAACAGAAAGAAAACCAAAACGCAAAAAAAACAACAGAAACAGAAACAAACAAAAAAAAAAAACAAATGCTATATAAAAGCAAAAAAAAACATTTTGTCACTGGGACTTGGGCTGGAACTAGTGGTTCCATTTGGCCGCATGCCCCTCCCCTCTATTGAATATATATTTAATTAATGGGAGATAAAAAAAATTAAGGCTGATTTGCCCTCTCCCAAGGTGTTTTCGCCCCGCCGTCATGCCCAAAATTTCATTGGCGGCTGTGGCGTATTGTATGGGCTGCTATTCCCTTTAGGACCCCCCCGCAACAGGTTGTGGACTGGTTAAGCTTCCATTGTATTTAGGCAGTTTGAAATAGACATAAAGCTTGGATGAGGTAGTAAATACCTGGAAAGACGAAGCTGATTGCAAGATATCCAGACTTTTGTGGTTCGTACTCCATAGAAAGTGTTCTCACCTGTTACTTAACATTAACGAGAAGAACGTGTTTGATATATGATTGAAGGGTCTTATTGAGATATATAAACAGTTAGTTAGATTGCTTTCCTAAAGGTTGTGCGTAGGTAAGAACCTATGCTACCCAATGTTGCAGGTGCGTCAACAAATGTGATAAAGGTGTCATCTTTATGATGATGAGGACTCTAATTGCAGACAGGACCACGTCATTGGATTTATAAAGGGTATGGGGTGGCAAAGTAAAAGACCCGTTTAAAACTTGTAAACACTTTAATCATTTTTAACTTGTAGGTACGACAAGCTTATTTTTTAAGAATGAGATAATTCTGTTGCAGAACAAAGTATCGAAAATGCTGAGCAAGGTAACAATGCGCATTAATAACATATTTAGTTTTTGCTTGATGGAAAATACGCAGACACACATACTTAGTTAGATTTGCGGGATATCTCATTCAAAGGGTATTCATCGCAAGGTAATCTTACCATGTGTGATGTAGTAGAAGCCAACACCGGTTGAAAATTTTCTCTTTGTTTCGACATTTGGGTAGTTTTTAGGCACTTTTCTAAAGAGCTTGAAAAATAAAGATCCCTGACTAATAAAGACTAACAATTACATAATGAAGCATATATGTATATGACAGTCCTTAAAAAAATCAACCAAATTCAATACAATGCAACAGATACCACAGTGTTTTTGTCTTCAGTTTAAAATTGATTTGACAGGTTTCCTAAGAAATGTATTAACCAGCCACAGGAAAATAAGGGGTTCAGCATCAGGTGGACTGAAGTTTTTTTTTGCGACTTTGCAAACAGGGTGTTTTTATAATCACAACCGCCACGCTAACAATTTAGTGTCTTCGCCAATAATTGAACCGGTGTAAGTACTAGAGGTTGGTAACAAGAGTCTGTATCATGGGGTACATGATACAGGCTCTGGTCAGACACTAGTTTGTTAAAAAGCAACGTGAGGCTGGTACTCCTCTTTCTTGAAGCATATGTCATAAGTTCACATGGTGATAACGCGACACACCAATAATTGAACCGGTGTAAGTACTAGAGGTTGGTAACTGCTTTCCAGTGGGGTACATGATACAGACTCTGGTCAGACACATGGTGATAACACGACACACAGATACAGACTAGGGGAAAAACATATAGATATACGGAAAATATAAGTCAGACAGACAGACTGACAAACAGATAGACAGGTAGAAGCCTCAGAAATTGGCGTTGTGTATTTAAAATACATATATAACCAGAACAATCGGAAAGATTTTTTGCATGCCCGAAATGGAACCAAAGAGGTATAATATATCAAAGGGTGCTAGCATAAAACAAAAGCAATTGATTAATTAGTAGGAATTGACCAAAAAACTTCCAGAATTTTTGAACAGACTAAGCACTGAACAGCATGTTTTGTTTACTGAGAGGAGCGATATCTGTTGGTAAATAAAAAGATTTTCAAGCACAAAATTTGACTTGTTTCTAAATTTCTTAAAAAGTTCTAAAATTAATCAATGTCTAAACTTAACAATTCACAGAAAAGCATGTAGTTGCATATCTGAAATGTCCTTGTTGATGACAATTTAAATTAGCACAAATGTGAGAAAAAATACTTTATTACCAGACTTAATTTTTTTAAATTTTTTTATAATATATATACATATACATATAAACTCTATGCAAATTAATAATTAGATAAAGAGACCTTAATTCAGTTTGTAACTTTATTTTTCTATGCTTTTTAAATCCCTTAACTGCATGTATGAGCCCCGCTAATTTTTAAAGTTGCGTTTTTATTTAAGTTTTTTGTTGTTTTTGCATAAATCTCTTAAACACCAGCAATAACAAGAAAAAAAAGTTGTAAAAATAAAAAAAAAAATGGAAAAAGCAAACATATGTTTAAACTAATTCATAAATTAAATAAAACTTGAGTTCATTACCCTTTAAATGAATTTATATTACTCTAAACTAAATAGAGCAAAGGGAAAAGTGAAAAATGGGTAAAAAGAATATGTGTTTTTATAGTAGAGGAAATAGGTTTTATCGCCATAGTGCCTAAACGTTACCAGCCATTAGTTTTGTTCACTTTCACAAACACCCACACCCACGTAAAATCATGCATAAATCTTAAGTCAACTGATATAAAAAGGAAGTCAAATAAAAATAAAATATAAAAGCGTACAAGGTTGTTGTTTGTTTTTTATTCTCAGTCATTAAGCGTTTTAGTTTCAACAAAAACAGTTTAAGTTTTTTTCAGGGGGTTTTATTACATTTGTGTGCGAATGTTATTTGCTGGTTTCTTGTTGTTTTTCTCCGTCTGATTGTTTGTTTGTTTGTTTTACGTTTTGCAAAAAGCAAACGGAAGTCATAATAAATTTTTATTACAACATTTATAACAATAAATGAATAAAATATTTTTCTGCATAATTTTGAGGTTTTCTCTTGTCAGATTTTACCCTACATTGCAATTTATGTTATGAGTTTTAAGCATTGCCAATTTTTTTTTTGGTTTGATATTTTTGAACTTTTAAAACAAAAAGTAAATTTTTTTTTATTCTATAAATGTATATTTGCTTAAGAGAAATAAATTTAAAAAACAAAAATAAAACTAATATCCAGTTTTGTAACAATTACATTACAAATGCTATTCTTGGTCGACCTTGCTCATTTTAATACTACAGCAAGGTGTTACTGTTTTGTGGGTAATATGGTGGGTTTATTTATTTTGCCATTATGTTTATGGCATAATAAAATTTTTTTTAAGTCACAGGGAATTTGCTTAAAATTTTTAGAGTATGGAAAATGGATTATGCGATTTGCTTGGATCATTTATAATTTCCGTAGGTTGTGTTATAACTGATGACTTTGGGATTTTGCTCCTTCTTAAAACTGTATTATAACGGTCTAGTCCTGCTTAAATTTTGGAAAGTTTTTTGCAGGAGCCACCGGGCTTTGTGTGTCTTTAACAACTAGAGGAATCCGCGATGAGAAAGGTATCTCGATATTTTTTTTACAATTTTTATATAAATATTGTGCTCAGTTTGCCATTTGCTTAATAAACTTAATTAAATATGGCGAAATTGCACTCAAATTATTTGTGATTATTTTGACTAAATTACTTAAATTGTTTCCAATACATTATGAGCCTCTCGTCCATATATTACAAAAACAAGAGCTCGACTCGGTGCTATGGCAGGAAAATATTTAGGACATTTGGTCGACTTACAATAAAGAGACAATTTGACGCCGCACAGGGACTGAAAGTTGTTTTTCATTAACCAAATTCAGTAACTTTTGAACCGATTTAAATATTTTTGATTTTTTTTTTGGTGGAGAGAACATTTTTTGAACTTCTTTGCAATATTAATTTTATTTAAAGCAGTTTCGTAGTTGTCCTTAAATTTGAGCTCAAAATGAACTTTTTATGCTTTTCGGCATTGTGTATGAAAGTGCTATTGACTAAAATTGAGAATTATGGTATTTTAAATCCTTCACATAGTAGTAAGGATATATATCAGTTTGACAGTACGTTTGTATATTTTTAATATCCATTTTCTACCCCATAAAGTATATATATTCTGGATCCCTATAGATAGTGAAGTTGATATAGGTATGTCCGTCTATCTGCCTGGCCGTCTGTGTGTCTATGTACGTATTGAAATTAAGTTTCCGAACTCAAACAAAGTCGCACAGAAAACGTTTTGGTATTAAAAAATTTGAAATATCTCTGAGATTACCGCTATTTTAAATGAGCTAAATCAGATCACTTTTGACCGAGATATATGCGGAAACCCAAAACAGTCCATTTTTTTAGGGACAAAATCCATGCATATATCAATATTCATCTCACTAAATACATTTATGCCTAAATTTAGGGGGAAAAACTATTTAGATCAGAGCAAGGGTAGGGACAACCACCATACAAATGAAATTTTTTAATGAAATTTTTGATACGCTATATCTCGGTAACTATAACAGCTTTCGACTTCAAATGTTCCACGAAAAGCAATGGGACAATAATACCTACATTTAAAAAAAAATTTTTTAATAGGGGAAGAGGTAGCCCCATTCGAAATTATAAATTTTTATGAAATTTTCGATACGCGAGATCTCGGAAGTTATAACAACTATCGACTTCAAATATTCTAAAAGAAGTAGTTGGATAGTAAGACCTACATTTTGGGGAAAAATTATTTAAATAGGAGAAGGGAGAGGTCCAGCTCCCATACAAATTAACAATTTTTGTAAAATTTTCGATACGCTATATCTCGGAAACCATATCAGCTATTGACTTCAATTGTTCTACAAAAGTAATTGGAAAAAAAGTTTTTTTTTGATTGGAGCAGAGGAAAGGGTAGCCCCCAAAGAAATGAAAAATTTTTATGAAATTTTTAATCAACTCTAAATATCATTTAAAAGTATCTGTGCAATAATGCCTACCTTTTAGAAAGAATTAAGTCAGACAGAAGTAGGGGAGGGGAACCCCAAATACAAAGAAACAATTTTAAATAAACTTTTAATGCAAAAATTGTCGAAAATATTTAAAACTCTCGACCTCAAACCTTCCACATGGTATTTCTCTTATACACTCCAACGTTACAATTTTGCAAAGTTTTCTCTTTCAAAAACAAGGAAAGCTATCAATTTCAATCCCGGCACAACGTGTTTTTTATATATAATATTCGCACAGTCGAATATAGCGCCCTACTTGCTTTTTAGCTCATAAGCAGTTCTAAGCACTTGCAAAGGTACATATAGGGTTAAAGGAAACGCCTTAAGCTTTCTGATTGTAATAAAATCTTTTTAATCCATTAAACTAAAGGTATTATTTTACAAAAATATAGAATTTTGGAAAAAATTTAATAACACATCAGGTATAAATGGAAGAGTGATAAAATGAATAATTTAATCAAGACTATAAGCCTACGAACTTGGCATAACAAAAACAGCAACATTCTGAAGAATCATAAGTTTAACTAGTGAATTTCGAACTACTGAACTTTTTGGACAAGTATCAAAATGAACTAAAACCACATTCAAATCCACTTGTTCGTAACATCCAACAAAATGACAGACATACCCGCTTAAAGACGTGTCCTTCCTCTAGGAAGAAGGATTTCGAAGTAAGCTCTGCTCCAACTTGAGAACTTATTTTTTAGCCTGGCACTGGCAATAAGTCCATGTTTGTAAATGAAAATGAGGATTAAATTGTAAAATAAATATATATTTTTTTTGGAGCTTAGGTCATTCTACTAATTTGAGTTATCAAATATAATAATGAAAATTATTAGTATCTAGGGTGAACTTTGTTTAAACTAAAATATTTCATTGACTGATAAGTTAACATGTGAATTCCGCTAAATATAGCGCTCTAACTTATTTTATTTTTATGTGGTTGTACACAATTGTTTCCCTAAAACATGAATTTTTTCTTTGGTTTGAGGTTTTTAAAGAAAAAAACATTTGACTTTTATTAAAACTGAACTGTATAGTCAAACATATAAAATGAAAAAAAAAGAAACATGAATAAAAACAAAATAAAATGTATAAACTAAAATTCAAAAAAATTGGAAAAACAATTACTTAACTATTGTTGTGCCAAAAAAGTTAAAAAAAATGTTAAACGCACCTGTTTTTGCAAACATGATCCATTCTGGTGTCATGAGTGTGGTTCAACGTTACTCATACATGTGCATTCGTTCAACCTCATTCATTTGTTGTTACAGTGGAACAAAATTTAAAGCTTTAAATCAAATATAATTATTGTATTTGCAAAAAAAAAAATAGTTCTTACATTTTGTTTTAAGTAATTTATTTATTTATTTATTTAGATGGTTTTTCTCTTATGAATGAATTCTGAGATTAAAAATGTTAGTGAGCACTAGATGCCTGGGCTATCAGCTCTTAAGGCATCTAAGTTTTTATCATAAAGAGTAAACAATTTTTCAAAATATTTTTTATCATGTGAGTCTTACTGTATTATTTTCGAAATGCTATGAATATCAGTATTTATATACATTTATGCCTGTGTTAAATTAAACTTAAATATAAGTGTAAAAAGCGCACATGAATATGCACTTATGCATAACTGTATTATTATAAATAACTTTTAGAAATTCAGTAACAAAGGACACTCTACACTTGTTAGGAGTAAACTTTTAACTGAGAAAATTAAGAACGTGACGAAAGACTTACACATGATGTCTTCTGACTAACATTTATAATGAGATGTTGTTTGAAGTCAAGTGTGTGTCAGTAAACCAATTTAAGTATATTTAAGTTGTATTTAAATTATTTCTTAGAATAAACAAAAAAATAAATTTATCTTTCTTTACGTAGTACAAAAAATTGCAAACGACCTTAGTTCGAAGACACATAAACTTTAATTTGTTTGTACTTCTTTAATTTTATATACACAGAAAGCAAAAATATATTTTAGATTTGAGGCTTTTATTTCTGAATTTATCTTAAATTGTTTTTTTAATTTATGGGTACCATCCGCACTTAGTTTTTCTTAAATCAAGTCTAGTCGGGTTACTTGAAAAAATCAAGCAGAAAAAGCTTGCTGTTTTTGAGTATAGTTTAACCTTTAAAAAGCAAAGTGCCTCGTTAGCCCAGAGGTAGCGCGTTGGTGCTGAAGTTTGAAGGGCACTAGGTTTAAGTTCCAACTATAATAAATAATAGTAAAGCTCTGTTAGTCAAAAAATTAATTTTCATTTTTGGATTAATCCCGTTTACACTTAAGTCAATCTTTTTAAGCTTCTTTGAAATATGGTTTCGAACTTTAATGAATCCTTCTTTTGGTTTGATTATAAATAGAATTAAGAAATGTGTACTATATCAAAAAGTTACAGTTATTGCTCGCAATGTTCCACACGTAAAATCAATACCATCAGCGTTAGCGAGCAACATTTATTTTTTGGTGCATAGTTTGCCAGTTCTGTTTACATTTGCATCTTGTGTAACCTCTTCAAAGAGAATGCTAAAAAGATTAATGAGATATTGCCTCCCTGCATGCAGTTGCATTTGACACTGAAAGGCTCGAAGAAAATCTTTTATTTTTTTAAAATTAAGGAGTAAAGTAAAGATCCTCCTGCAAAGTTGTATTAGTTTTTCAAGGATATAAAACAAAGACCCGGTTTAAAAAAGGGACAAAATATATTTTGGCTTTTTATTACTACCTTAACAATAAGGTTAACGACATAGTTTGAATTGCGTCTGATAGTTTTCCAAAAAATATAAATAAAGTTTTGTCCTTCTTTTAAAATTTTGAAAAGTGGAAAATATATAATTATTGTAATTTACGTAACTTCTAAACCAGTCAAGATACAGATGAGTTTCAAGTTTCAGTTGAGATTTTTTGTTGAAGAAGTGAAAAAATTATGTCTTGGTGCTTGGTAACTTTTAAAGCATTAAAGTTTAAGACACATCTCAAATATCGTTCAAATTGTCCGAAAGCCAATAAGATAATCATAGGTTTTGCAGCTCTTGAGATTAGGAGTATAAAAGTATGACAGTAAGTACTATTTATCCCACTTACAGTCAAATAGATGGTCAAAAAGATTTTTTAACATTTTTTGAAAATGAATTTGTTTTGAACTTAATAACAAAATATTTTTATAAATTTCCAGAGTCAAATTAACTTTAAGAAAACTTGACATCATCTGTTGATGTAGGATGGCATGACAGCCACTTTAACTGTTTCCACAGATCTGACAAATAAAAAAAAATTGTGTGTGTGTTGGTTTTTTTACAAATGCGATTATGATTTTTTTTTGTTAAGCGCTTCTATGTCAGCAGACTATTCAACATATAATATCTTTTGTTAGAAAACTAAGTTAAGTGCGAAGAAGCTCACACACATACACACACCGCAACAAAAAGGCAAAACCAACATCTGACAATGTGATGTTTGTTTTTGATTTTTACATCTAAATATGCGCATTAAAATAAATGTGTGTATGAGTACGTGCATGAATATAAATATTTTTTTTATTATGGTTAATGTTTTTTCTTTATGTTTTTTTTTTGGTATTTTTATCATTTTTAACATACATTTTCACTAAAAAACCGGGTTTCACAAAAAACATTTTACAAAAATTCCTGTCGGTATGTATGTATGTGCATACGTTATAAACACAGGTGTGGAATTTAATACTTTACATTTCGTTATGGTTTTTGTGTTTTCGCTTTTATGGGCGAAAAATTCTTGCACAAAAATATTGTTATTATTTTTTATATTAAGTCATAATTTAAGTATAAGAAAGGCCGAAAACCCTTTAAAGTGGTAAAAATCGAAAAGTTAAAATGTTATTGCAACTTAAATGGGTTTTATAGTTTATTAGTACTTAAAATGTGGCCAAAGAGCGTATACTTTTTTTAAATATTTTATATTCAATATTACGTATACGTATAATAGCTCGTAACAAATAAAAAAAGGTCAGGACATTACATAAACGAAAGTTCTGAAAAAGGGTGTTTTAAATTAATTTTTAATATTTCATACAAATTAACTTTAAATGAAAAAATAATATAGGATTTAAGCTAAAATGTTAAAACAAAAATGTTTTAAGATAAATTTAAGGTTTTATATTGGACTTAAAGCAAATTTTTTTTACACATATGTATATTATTAAAAATTTCAAGTACATAAAAGTTTTAATTATAAAAAACTTAACCAATCGTTTTTTGTATTGTTCGTTTTAAATATTAAAGGATTTAATTAATGAATTATATATATAAAAAGGTTTATAAATAAAGGTTTGAAACAAAATCGGTTTTATAAACCCTTGATGAGCCAAACAACTTGTTAAGAATGTAGGTGTTAAAGTTTAAAGTTATTATAAAAAAAGATTTCTTGAAAAAAAAACTTTTATAAAATTAAATAATAAACAATTTTTAAAAATTATTTTGGATTTGATTCCGATTTGTTAAGGGTTTATTTATAGGGTTTGTTTTAGGATAAGTTTGTATAAAAAAAATAAAGCGAATTAACTTTTTTCAAATCAAGCCGTAGTACTGACAAAAGTACGGTAAATAAACACAACAGAGTTGGCTGAATTTAGCACTAAGAAAAAGTTTTTGAGTAATCTAGATGGGACTATGTCGTTTGTGTACCACAATGATGTCGTGAATCTAATGGGTAATTTGAAGCTTAAAATCTTGATAATTATACCCTTCACATAGTGATAGGGTATATATCACTTTGTCATTCCGTTTGTAATTTCTTTATTATTCATTTGCGACCCCATAAAGTATATATATTCTGGATCCTTATAGATAGGGAAGTCGATTTAGCGATGTCCGTCTGTCCGTCTGTCCGTCTGTCCGTCTGTCCGTCTGTCCATCTGTCCGTCTGTCCGTCTGTCCGTCTGTCCGTCTGTCCGTCTGTCCGTCTGTTGAAATCAAGTTTCCGGAGTCAAATAAAAAGATACAGACCAGTTAATGGTGTCAAACGATCACAAATATCCTGGAGACAATCGCTATTTAAAATCAATAAAATCGGTTCACTATTGACCGAGATATAAGCGAAAACCCAGAGTAACCCATTTTTTTTAGGACAAAATCCGTGCATATATCCCTATATATCTCAGTAAGTATAGTCACTCTTGCCACAAAACTTGGCACGGATACTCCTAAAGAAGGGACCTTAATAATAGAAAAATTTTTTTCAGATAGGACCAGGGGAAGGGGTATTTTTTCTACAATTGCACAAATTTGGTGAAATATTTTATGCGCTATATCTCGTAAACTATAACAGCTATCGAATTAAAATGTTCTACAAAAAGTAATTGCATGCTAAGGGCTACGCTTTAAAGAAAAAATTTTTTGGGTGGGGGCAAAAAAAGGGGTAGCTCCCATACAAATCGACAATTATTATCAAATATTCGATACGCTATATCTCGGAAACTATAACAGATATCGAAATGAAATGTTCTACAAAAAGTAATTGCACGCTAAGGGCTACGCTTTAGAGAAAAAATTTTTTGGGGTTGGGGCAAAAAAAGGGGTAGCTCCCATACAAATCGACAATTATTTTCAAATATTCGATACGCTATATCTCGGAAACTATAACAGATATCGAAATGAAATGTTCTACAAAAAGTAATTGCACGCTAAGGGCTACGCTTTAGAGAAAAAATTTTTTGGGGTTGGGGCAAAAAAAGGGGTAGCTCCCATACAAATCGACAATTATTTTCAAATATTCGATACGCTATATCTCGGAAACTATAACAGATATCGAAATAAAATGTTCTACAAAAAGTAATTGCATGCTAAGGGCTACGCTTTAAAGAAAAAATTTTTTGGGTGGGGGCAAAAAAAGGGGTAGCTCCCATATAAATCGACAATTATTATCAAATATTCGATACGCTATATCTCGGAAACTATAACAGATATCGAAATGAAATGTTCCACAAAAAGTAATTGCACGCTAAGAGCTACGCTTTAAAGAAAAAATTTTTCGAGTGGGGGCAAAAAAAGGGGTAGCTCCCATACAAATCGACAATTATTATAAAATATTCGATACGCTATATCTCGGAAACTATAATAGATATCGAAATGAAATGTTCTATAAAAAGTAATTGCACGCTAAGGGCTACGCTTTAGAGAAAAAATTTTTTGGGTGGGGGCAAAAAAAGGGGTAGCTCCCATACAAATCGACAATTATTTTCAAATATTCGATACGCTATATCTCGGAAACTATAACAGATATCGAAATGAAATGTTCTACAAAAAGTAATTGCACGCTAAGGGCTACGCTTTAAAGAAAAAATTTTTTGGGTGGGGGCAAAAAAAGGAGTAGCTCCCATACAAATCGACAATTATTTTCAAATATTCGATACGCTATATCTCGGAAACTATAACAGATATCGAAATGAAATGTTCTACAAAAAGTAATTGCACGCTAAGGGCTACGCCTTAGAGTAAAAATTTTTTGGGTGGGGGCAAAAAAAAAGGGGTAGCTCCCATACAAATCGACAATTATTATCAAATATTCGATACGCTATATCTCGGAAACTATAACAGATATCGAAATGAAATGTTCTACAAAAAGTAATTGCACGCTAAGGGCTACGCCTTAGAGAAAACATTTTTTGGGTAGGGGCAAAAAAAGGGGTAGCTCCCATACAAATCGACAATTATTTTCAAATATTCGATACGCTATATCTCGGAAACTATAATAGATATCGAAATGAAATGTTCTACAAAAAGTAATTGCACGCTAAGGGCTACGCCTTAGAGAAAAAATTTTTTGGGTGGGGGCAAAAAAAGGGGTAGCTCCCATACAAATCGACAATTATTATCAAATATTCGATACGCTATATCTCGGAAACTATAACAGATATCGAAATGAAATGTTCCACAAAAAGTAATTGCACGCTAAGAGCTACGCTTTAAAGAAAAAAATTTTCGAGTGGGGGCAAAAAAAGGGGTAGCTCCCATACAAATCGACAATTATTATAAAATATTCGATACGCTATATCTCGGAAACTATAACAGATATCGAAACGAAATGTTCTAAAAAAAGTAATTGCACGCTAAGGGCTACGCCTTAGAGAAAAAATTTTTTGGGTGGGGGCAAAAAAAGGGGTAGCTCCCATACAAATCCACAATTATTATCAAATATTCGATACGCTATATCTCGGAAACTTTAACAGATATCGAAATGAAATGTTCTACAAAAAGTAATTGGGCAAAAATGCCTACGCTTTAAAGAAAAAAATTTTCGAGTGGGGGCAAAAAAGGGGGTAGCTCCCATACAAATCGACAATTATTTTTAAATATTCGATACGCTATATCTCGGAAACTATAACAGATATCGAAATGAAATGTTCTAAAAAAAGTAATTGCACGCTAAGGGCTACGCCTTAGAGAAAAAATTTTTGGGTGGGGGCAAAAAAAGGGGTAGCTCCCATACAAATCGACAATTATTATCAAATATTCGATACGCTATATCTCGGAAACTTTAACAGATATCGAAATGAAATGTTCTACAAAAAGTAATTGCACGCTAAGGGCTACGCCTTAGAGAAAAAATTTTTTGGGTGGGGGCAAAAAAAGGGGTAGCTCCCATACAAATCGACAATTATTTTTAAATATTCGATACGCTATATCTCGGAAACTTTAACAGATATCGAAATGAAATGTTCTACAAAAAGTAATTGCACGCTAAGGGCTACGCTTTTAAGAAAAAAATTTTCGAGTGGGGGCAAAAAAAGGGGTAGCTCCCAAACAAATCGACAATTATAATAAAATATTCTATAAGCTATATCTGGGAAACTATAACAGATATCGAAATGAAATGTTCCACAAAAAGTAATTGCACGCTAAGGTCTACGCTTTAAAGAAAAAAATTTTCGAGTGGGGGCAAAAAAAGGGGTAGCTCCCATACATATTAACAATTTTTGTTAAATTTTCGATATGCTATATCTCAGAAACTATAACATATATCGAAATCAAATGTTCTACAAAAAGTAATTGGACATTAAGGGCTACGCTCTGAAGAAAAAGATTTTCGGATGGGGGGTGAAGAAGCGGTAGCTCCCATACAAATTAACAATTTTTAAACAATTTTCGATACGCTACTTCTGGAAAACTATTACAGCTATCGACTTCGAATATTCTACAAAAAGTAATAATCAAATAATTCATACATTTTGGTGAAAAACTTGGTGAAGAGCAGAGGGACTAGAACATCTAATAAGTTTTATTAACCTTTAAATATGAATAATGTCGAAAACTTTAAAAACTCTCGACCTCAAATCTTCTTCATCTATTTCTATTATTCATACGAACGTTAAAATTTTGTATAGTTTTCTATGGACTTTAAAACTCGCACAATGTTTTTTATTATATTATTTGCAGTACAAAATTACTCGGCTGGGTATATTTAAAGACCAATGTGAAGGGTATATAAGATTCGGCACAGCCGAATATAGCGCTCTTACTTGTTAAATACTAAATTAGTTCTATGAATAGAAATGGACAAATTTTTCATAAATATTTACTTAATGTAACATGGTTAATGGTTTTGGAAAATTACGTGATCGACCATTTGGCAATTGGTAAAAGCAATGGTATTTTTTTCTGAACGTACCTGGGAACAATATGTTTGAAACTGGCAGCTATCGGCAGCTCTTCAGATAGATTTGAAAAGGTTAAACTATTATTTTTGCAATAATAAAAGATGTTTCCAAAAATTTTACTGTTTTAAATATAAATGACCGGAAGTAAGAAAAACGCTACTTTCTGAGCGCAGTTTGGCAAAGATCCGAAGTCTGCTAAAAGCCGGGTACATAGTAAAAAAATTGCCAAAATTTTATGTTTTTAAAAGCACAAAGTGTCCTAGGTTAGCAATCCAAATGTAGTAAATTCCAAAACAAAGAAGCGAACATGGACCAATATACTGTTAAAAAACTAACAGAAAAAATCATTCTTTTCTACAGGAACAGTTCGGGGGAACTAGTGATTTTAATAGCGTAATAACTAGAATAATAAAAAACTAAACCTTTAATAATGCCAAACCAACTTATTTGAAGTATCCAAAATGGTGCTAAATAAACTGAAAAGTTTCATAAACATTTACTACTAGTCCTTCAGTGAGGTAGTTTTTAATGCCACCAAGGCATTATAATTAATGAAAACGTCAGACAGAAAAAACATTTCTCCAAAATTATTGCGAAATTAAGTGAATTCACGAGGCAATACTAGGACTACAGATCTAAGCGCTGACAACAGACAGTCATTTAGGGATAACAGTACCATGTTAGGAGATACTAACAGGTTCCGCAATATATGCACAATATTCCGTTGGTCTTTTAATCTTCTCTGTTCTATATCAGCTTGTTTAACCTGAATGAGAAATCAACCCTTTTCTATGAATGTAAAACTGTGGAAGTAAATGCCCGCGACACTCTTCTATGACTTAATTTATTAAAATTTTTGCTAAACCATCTTTAAGGGCTGTAGACTTTAAAGCTTGCATGAAGAAACTCTGTTAGAACATTCAAATCTGTAAACGTTATTTATTAGGAAGAAGCCATGGAAAAGGGGAAGGAACGTAGGCAGTACATACTTAAAAATAAACGAACTTTATGAAGTTTAAATTATAAACTATGGTTGAAGGTATAAAATCGGTTGACCTTAGGACTGCAAGTTTCCTTAAAACTCACTTTAAGCAATTGTTGATTGCTTTTTGCCTGCAGAGAGCCACACTTAACAGGTAGCTAATTTTTAATTCTTACATAAGCAATTATAGTAAAGCTTAGTTAATGATTTGCCAACATGAAGTGAATCTTAGCTAATAGCAGACCAAGTCAGTACATATAAGGCTCTATCAGTGAGTCTTTAAAGAAATGTGGACTTTATCAGTAGTATTCCAAAAAATCTCCATTAATTTTTTTTTCAAAACTAAATGAATACTATTAGTAAAGTAAAATCAATAAACATAAGGCCTTATCAATGCTTTCGTATCCAAAATAGGTCTCGAAGTTCTGATAAAGTCAGTTTCATATCCTCTTACAAAATGAATCTCATCAGTAGTTCCAAAGGGTACAAATTATTCCCGAACAAAAATTGGAAAAGTGTTCACAAGGATATTAAAGCATTTTCTAATCATAACCCTAAGCTATAAGGAGTGGCTCCTAAAAACAAGAAACACCTTATTTGATGTCAACCGTAACAAGTTTTCACCAGAATTCCTTAAAACTAAGTGAATCTAACTGGTAGAAAATAGTAGTAGAAAACACTTTATCTCACATTTATCTTAAATCCTGTAGTCAGAAACTTACTAAAACAACAAACAAGAATCTATGTGAAAAGAGCCTTATGCAGGACATTTAAAGTGATTTTGTAACCGAAAATTTTAAGGGAAAAAATAAGGCCAAAAAAAAAACAACCTCCAAATTGAAAGCAGAAAAAATCAGAATTTTTGAAACGTTTACAAGAAGCAGTGTTAGCTTAAAAGCAAGGAAACTAGTTAACAAAAAATCAAAGCCAAAGGACCCTAAACAAAACCTTTTACTACAGGGCAGGGTGTACAAATTAATTGAAGTGTATCTATATTTTATTAAAATGTAAATGCCCAAGAGTGTCAAGTGTGTATAAAGTAAGATATTGACAAATATTAAATAATTTTTTGAAAAATATAGATATATGGACGGCACTACCTGCCATACAACGACCACAATCATTTACTTACCAAAGGCAATGTTTTTAAAAATAAAACCGAATTAAGCAATTTACAATTAATAAACCTGTTTTTTTATATTTAAATTTTTTTTTTTATTTTTCGCAAACTTTCTAGATTTATATTCTCTCACACAAACAAAATAATTGTCACACAAATACACACTCTAGATAAATGTGATTAAAAAACAACAACAGTAAGCCCAGAGGGCGTTAACGTTTTATATATTTAATAAAACATATTGAAACAAAGTACGTTTTTAAATATATTCTAGCTCTTAATAATTTATTAATTTCAAAACTTTTTATTTATGGTTTTTTTTTAACAAACATTTATGAATTTCTAAATTTGGTGTTTTTTTTTACCACTCTTGTCAGTAATAAATTTAATTATGATTTATGTTGACACTGCTTTGATATAAATGTATGAGAAAAAGTAAAATACATATATTTTCATGTTCGCAAAAAAACACACACATACGAACATACATCCTAGATACTGAAAATTTATTTGCTAAAAAAAAGTAGGAAAAAAAAACTTTTTCAAACATGATGATAAAAAAAATATGCAAAATGTGTTCATTTTAAATTTTTGTTAAAAATTATAAAACTTATTTAAATTTCTGTTTGTTTTATATTTGCCCCTAAAATTAATTGTTATCATTTTGTTTTTATTTAATTTAGGGAAAATTTTATTTTAAATGCGCGTTTAAAAATTCTTTTTTGTCAAATCTATGTTATAACTGCTAAACAAAACTAGTTCATGTGTTATTGAATAGAATTTTAAAATGTATGTTATACTTTTAGAAAACTTAGAAAAAATATGTAAAAAAGGGCTACAGAAAAGTGCTAAAAGCCTTTACCAATATATCCTGTAGCTTTCATTTTGAAGGTCTTCTGTTTACTTGTAAAAGCTCTAGATACGTCTTTATATGCCCTTCACATAAGGAAAGAGGTAACATATAAGTTTGTCATTCCACTTGCTATTCCTTACATATCTATCTGCGATCCCATAAATTAAATATTTTCTTGGTCCTTATAAATAGGGAAGTTGATTGAGTGATGTCCGCCTGTCCGTCTGCCCGTCTGTTCGTGTAATAGTTGAAATAAAATTTTTGAAGCCCTTCAATGTTGAATAGACTATGAAGTGGTTTAAAACTATTAGAAATATCTACAAGATTGATTGACAACTGACTGAGATATTAGCCAAAAACCATGAAAACCTCTGATAATTTCTCTAAAATTTTTATATAAAAACCTATATAATTGCCCCGGAGTTGCCCCTTCACGGGTGCAATGTATGACTGACTTTTAAAGAATTTGCTTCACAAATTTTTTTGTATAAAATACTTACACCCTATCTTCGCCCCCTACCAGATTTGTGATTCAAAGTTTATTTACAAAGTATTTTTTTATTGCTCCCACAGCTTCCAGGGTGCTCCTACAAAAGTCAAATATAAAACCGACCCGGGAATAAAGGCCGCCGAATTGAAAGGAGAAAATGCGAATGGGAGAGGAGACGTGACAATCTACTTTAATAGTCAGGGCACGCTTAAGGCTCTAGAGTGACATTATGCCGGGCCTAGACTCGTGAGCGACTGCAGACGTGCTCTTAGGGCGAGCATGGGGACACGCAGGGTTAGACTCTGTTGGGTTCCGGGACATTATGACGTTTCCGGCATTAAGATTGTCGATGAATTGGCGAGGAAGGAATCGGCACGGGGTATTTGACTTAGTTGTGAGCCGGTGAGGCTACCACTGAGTTTCTGTTATGGAGTGATAGGGACTTGGATAATGGACAAGGTGGCCAAACCTTAAGGGACAGGGCTGATTGCAGGATCTCTAGACTTTTATGGCCCAGGACAGGATGGGCACTAACCTGCTGCTCAAGGAGAGTAGGAGGGGTTCTGAGGTGCGTTATTGGGACTCTCACAGGGCACTGCGATGTGAGATATAGGACGATCATATTGGACAGGAACTCTCCAGACTTATGAAGGGTATGGGGGAGGAGGAGGAGATAGAGACAGTAAAACATCTTGTCTGCCACTACCCTGGGCTGCAAATCCATCAAAAGAGGTAGTTTGGGGGGCGCTCCTTAGATGGATTTGATGAGGTCTCTGGTTGACTTGGAAGATAGGTGATTCAGTGCCTATGACTACTGACTTCCTTTGACATCTTGCGGACGGTACTCTTGCTTTCTTTTTCTTTACCTATAAAATGCTTGGCTTTACTTTTATATTTTTTCCCTTGACTCTTCTGAAGGGATTCACAATGGACCTGTGGGCCTCCGAGTGGAGGCAAATATTTTTGTAAGATCCCCTGACAGGATAGCCATATAAAATTTGAAAAAATTAGAGTAAAAACCCCTAAAATTTTCCCTAAGTCGTCCTTAGAAGAATAATATGTATCACAAAACGTCATTAGTTTGCACTCCCGAACATATTCCTAGAACAAACTTACCCGCCATCACCATCACCTAAGGGGGTTGCCAAGAAAAATTTACAAACTATAAAAAAACGTACTTTCTTCCCCAGAGTCGGCATAAGAGAAATAAAATGTACGACAGAACCCCATTAGTTTTCCCTCCCAAACGTATTCCTAGAACATACTAACCCGCGATCACCGTCGCCTAAGGAGGCTACCATACAAAGTTTTGGGTATTGTAATAAATCTCCCCTAAAGCTTCGACACCTTAGAGAGGTCAAATGTAAGACTGACCCCAATTCAGTTTTCCTTGCAAATATTATCCTTAAACATACTTATCCCCTCTCTTTACCCCCTTAGGGGTTGACACAAAAAATTTAAAAAAATTAGTGTAAGAACCCCTACACGTTGTGAAGGGTATAAGAGATTCGGCACAGCCGAATATAGCGCTCTTTTGTATTTTAATATTGGTTTATTACAAAGATGATAAGAACAAAAGTAACTTTAAAGATATTTAAGAAATTATTTTGCTACTGTCAGTCTCTTATTATTTTCGAAAATAGCCAGAGGTGCTCGTTATTGGTCAAAATAAACCAATCGATTAAAATTGTTGATGAAATAAAAACAAAAAGAGCTCTTGCTAGTTGCTATTCTATGTTGCACATCAAAATATTTATGCAAAGTATCAACATATTTGCCATTTAAATTTATTCTAGCCATTAAGGATATTAATTTATTTTGAAAAAGGCAATCACGATTTTGGTAAAAATACAGCTGTGTTTCTGCCTAAAAACGCCTAAAAAATACACAACGACTAAATAATTTTGAAATATATATTTTTTTGGCAAATATTTTAATATTTCCTCACAGGTTGTGTGGCATCATCTAAAGTAAATAAGAGTTATTATGGTTTTACAACCAGCTATCGGGGTTTTCAAAAAATTTTTAAATTAAAATATTATTTTCTTACAACGGTGTAGAAAATTTATGTGTTAATATCTTTTTAACTATACTCGATGGAAATAAAATTTAGAAAGTATCGTATTCCATTCCAAATATTAACGAATTCTTGTCCAAAACTTTTTTAAAATTTTGGGCTTTTTATAACTGCTAATCAAAGAATGATAAAAATTGTAATAAACGTTTTTAATTTTCTTTTCTATTGAGTTTTTGTCATAAATATTTTCTGACTTACAAGTTTGCTTAACAGTAATGTCCATTTTTAACTTTTTTTTTGTCAATTATTTTTCTCAGTGTAAAAGTTTGTATTGGGTAAGTGTCGGTTTTAGCTTGAGTTGATCGGCATGGCAATTCTATTAACAAACTTAACGAAAATGATTATTTTTGACAAGTCTTTTCTGTCAATTGTAAGAATGGCCTAGATACATTACATATCCGTTTCTCGTCCATTTTCTTCTGGACCACACACCTGAAAAGATCAGTAGCCAAGTGAATCCTAAAATATAAATTTTTATTAAAAAAGTCTATACATAACCTAGGCCAACACATTTTCTTTATAACGAACTGCAGAAAAATAAGTTAAAGGTACGTAATTAACATAATGATGATCACAGATATAAAGCACCTTCTGTATTATTTTTTTATTAAACAAAAGAAATCCAAATTATACAATCTGGTGACTGCATGTTGTATCAGAATCCTCTGAAAGAACTGTCGATTCTTGGTAGGTTAGCCCGTGTGGTTAACCTGATCAAAGTAAACCGATACTGCACTAATTGCCAGGTATTTTAGAAGACACACATATCAATATTCTTTCTTTGGTCAACTATTTATACGAGCTTTTGTCTGTTTTTTTTTCAATAGATTGTACACATTTTAGTATATAATAAGTAAAAAGTATGCCGCGTGTTGAATTTTAATATATAAGAATTATTTTGCCTTACTCCACCGAATTTCATTAAAAATTAAAATAATTGTAAGAAAAAGAATTGACAAACTAACTACGTCATCATAACAGGCTTTAAATAAATGATTGGATTATTGCTTTGAGTTAAATCATTTACATCTCCAACGCACTCAGTTCAACCCCGAAGCAAAAAGCGTAACTTAAAACAAATCAATTGGAGGAGGATACCTAACAACCAGAAGTCAATTTAGATTTTATTTTTTTTTCTTTGCAACGTACTAAATTTCTAAATCTTTAAAGTCGATAAAGCCTGAGCATTAAGCCGTTTGTCAATTTAAATTAACCATTCTTGGGAACAAAATTTATTTTAAAGACACATAAGTATGTATAAAAAGCCACATGTTTAATTTAAAATTTTTAGCAGCAAAAATTCAACACACACCCCCCCAGTAAAATGCATCGATCTCTTGAAGGCCTTCACGTCATCGAACATTTGAGTGGTGAGTCTATCAAAATCAATATTTTTATATCTCTCATACATGTATGAAGCAATTGTCATCATAAAATAATGATCACATAAAAGCTTGTAATACGTACATACGTACATACTTTTTTAATATGTAATACATTTTTTTTGTACGAAAAAAAAATAATAAAACTCAAAACAATTAAAAGAAATTTGCATGTAAATTTTAAATACATTCAATTTTTTTTTGTTTTGTTTTGGTTCTTAACTTTTATGATCACAATTGTTTCACTGCTTATATAATACATACTTACGTATATATAAATATTTAATATTTATTATAATTTTTTTCTTTCAAATAAAATCTCTTATTTATTTGTTTTGTTTTGATTATTAACAAAAAATTAAAAAAAATCTTAAATGATTTTACTATCGGTAACATCGATTTAAATGCTCCCTCTTTATCATAGAATCAATAATACAAATCTATTATAAGCTTACTATTTATATTTGTTATTTTGTAATGTAATTTGTTTAAGTTGTTGTTTAAGTATATTTTTTTTGTGAATATGAATATTTAACCCATGAAATTTAAGGAATTAAAATGAATAGATAATTTACTTTTAAATGTTTTCTTTGATGGTATAAATGTAGGTGGTTAAATTCATTAGGGACTCTAATAAATTAATGTCTTTAGAGTATTGGTTGGGAGGGTTATGAGACAAGCACTTCGATACGCCTGGAAGAGCTACTAAATTAGGTGAATAAAGCTATGCGTGATTTTGTTTTTACTATTTCATTTTAACACATAACCATATACGGGCAATATTTTTTAGATATGGTTATCCGGTCCTTTTTCTACAGCTTATTTCAAAATTAAATTAATTTGAACATCTTATATTAAGAAAAAAAGGGAGTCTGTAATAAAAACTCTGTAAACTCCGACTTTGGCTTATGAAAGGACAGAACCCTCCCCATGCCCGACTGTTGCTAGTCTATCGATGGCTCCCGCAGTCCTCTTCGTACCAAGGCTTATTTATGGTTTTTTTTCTTGTTTTTTCAAACAAAGAAAAACCAATAAATCCATCTGCACAACGTGTTCATTACAAAATGTAAATCATTTGCTTTCAACAGGTCACAAAAATATATCAATAAATTTTTGTTGTTTTTTTTTAAATTCTGGACGTTAAGGGGTAGAAAGAAGGGTATTACATATATTTTGTTATTTTTAAGGAACATTTTCTATCTTTTAAACCAATAAAGATACAAAAATTATTCAAATTGCATTCGATATTACATCAAAATATATTAATAGAGGTTTGGTCCTTTTTTGAAATCTGGGAGCCTTTGGGATAAAAAAACGTAAAATTTTGTTCACCTTTTTAGTTTATTTTTGCATATTTTAGGAAATATAAGTCTAGAAATCTGAAGTTAAGGACTATTAACCTAGACTGAGGTTAAAAGTCAAACAAAGGATTTTTTTAAAATTTTTGTATTTTTTTTTGCATATTTTAGAATTAACAGTCTAGAAATATAAAGTTAAGAACTTTTAACTTAGATTAAAGTCAAATGCTAACCAAGTGAACAACAAGCCATTTTTTCAAATTCTTGATCACTTTTTTATTTATGTATTAGGACTACGAGTTTAGGAATATGGAATTTAGGTTTAATGATTTAGATTGAGGCCAAAAGTGGACAAAAAGTACTTATACATTTTTGGCTTCTTTTAAAGTATTTTAAGAATACGTACCTAGAAATCTAAAATTAAGGACTATTAACCCAAATTGAGGTCAAAAGTACATAAAGTGGACAGATTGACTATTGTTGTATTGAATTTTTGTATATAATTTTTACCAAATTTTTTTACACATGCTGTTCACAGTGATGTATAAGTTAAACAGTAAAATAAATACCTTACACTATTAATTTTTAAATTAATATATTAGTTGTGTTACAGGCAACGAGAGAGCAAAAAGAAATATTTTCAAAATCGCTCTCAAAAATATTTAAAAGTAAATGAACACTTACTAGTAATAACTATCGAAAACTATTGATAATTCTGTAAATGAACACACATATTTTCTCCATTTTAAGTAAACAATATTTCTTTATTGGTTTGTGTACAACTAAATTGTTTCGCCTTCTTCACTTTACAAAATAATCAATCTTCAATAGACTTTTACTTTACCAATTTCGCTGTTCCTTCTACATTAAGTTTTCTATCAACAATAGATTGAAAATTGTAAAAATTTTTTGCAAAACTTTTTTATATTAGTATCTGGTATATATTTGAAAGTTAGTGCAAGAGCTGCCAGATTGGTTTCTTGGATCTTAAAAACTATTTTTGTAGTACTGCAATAAGAAATCCATTGCATCGAGTTTGGATTTTTAAATTAAAATTTGCTTTTTGTTTGAAGTTGTCTAAATAATATTTACTTCTAATAAAAATAAATTATTGTTATTTAAACTTGTGGCTACGAAAATTTAAGTAATTTTTTTAACTGGTTTTTCATTAAATTTTCTTGATAATTTATTTTCCAATTGAAACGTTTGTCTAAGCAACATAAACTAAAAATCATCAACGAAGCTAAATTACTGTCAATACTTTTTTCATCTCAACTGCATAACACATAAGTACACACACACAAAGCATGTTAGGTAAATACATGTGTGTGACTAAAGGAAACTGTAGGAAATAAGAAAATACAACAATAAGCTGATTTTTTGAAAACATTTGAAAATATTAAATGACAAATAATATAAAATATTTTAAGTGGAAAATGTTAGACTGCTTATGTACACACATACATACATATTTTGAAGGATATCTGGAGAAGTTTGATTCAAGTTTTTAGAAAAATATTTTTAAGGAAATATTACTAAATACAAAATATATACAAATTCACTCTTTAAAACATAAAGTAAAGTTTAGCTTAAAACAAACAAGTAAGAAAGTTGAAGTCGTCTCAAGTCTGACCGTATCATATCCTACAAAGCATTTAATTTTATTTCACTTCTCTGTTAATGTTTGTAAAAAAATGCATATGGTTTATGGTAATTTCCACAGCTGAAGCTTGCTTGGTTGGTAGGTTTACATGGCAGCTTGCGAGCAAGGTAAGTATGCGCTAGAAAGATCCCGTTGTGACAAGACCACTTCACTTTTTGGATAAGTTTTTCCATTCCATACACCCCGTACTTGGCTTAAGACCTAGAGTACTGGATGCACCGTGGGGTCGAAAGAAATCTCAGCAGGTCATTCAACCCTCACATTAGTTCCCCCACTAAAGTTGTCTAATATAGAATAGCCTAGAAATCTATGCCCCCTGATAGCTAGGGCAAGGAAGTCAGGGAATAAGTTCTAGATTTTAAACAACTCAATACACTAAACATTACTGTGCTACTAGCAGATATCTTCATTATATAAAGATTGACAGAAACTAGGTGACAGAGACCACCATATTGGTAAGAGCCTTTGATGTCCCAGTTTTACACTAAGGATAATTCACCCTATACTTGGTGTTATATTTCAATTATAATTTCGAGGGTAAGGACAATAACTAAATATTATGCTTTGCCTTAAATAAGGGTTTTGCAGAAGTTCAAAGATTGAAATTTTGGAATTTGTTATTAACAGTACCAGACTACAAGCCATATTCCATTTACATTTGGAAATTTTCCCTGCAGCACTATAAAAACATTTGTCTCACAAGCAACGACTTTTGTTTCTTTACTATTTAGTACCATAAGAGTCGAGTTAATAGCCATAAGCAAAAGCGGAAGTAGGTAACATCATCCTGTTTTGTCACTTTTATAACTAATTTATTAATAGTTCTAAGACTCGCTTTATCGACTGATAACTTACGTTATCAATGGCTCGGTCCATGCCACCAAAGGCCGTCATTGCAAACTGCTTTAATTAAAAAGCATTTCTCTATGACTGTGAAAAAATTGTTAAAGGTTGTTTCTATAGAGCGGCCATTAAGATAGGAAAGCTAACTGCTGTAGAACGAGTAGTCTTCCAACCTTTATAGTATGTAAGGGTCGATTATCCATTCAAATGTCTTCATCTGAAAAGAAGAAAAGAAGAAAAGAAGAAAAAAAAACGAAAAAAGAAAATACATTTGCACAATCATGCTTAAGTATCTTTAAAAGATTACTGTCTTAAGCCTCCTGTAGGGGACGAAAATTTGTTGACATGCCTCTTAGCACGCGCAAAGAAAACATGGTTTGGGCTTAAATAAGCATCACATTGGAAAAAGCCAGCATTGGGTATTAAAAAAATAATAAAAAGTAAAAAAAGAAAGGTCTGTTATCAACTATCACCCAAGCTTGCTACAGAAGCGCTCTCTTATCCATTTATGACGGAGAACTTATAGCCTTGTGAAGCCGCAAAAATTTACAAAGTCTTATTTTTTCTCATTCTTGTAAAACTTGCAGAAATTTGGCGAACTTCTAGTCGACTAACTGGTAAAATATCTTATTTTATGGTGTCCTACTAAACTTTAAATAATACTCGCTTGATTTCTCCTATACTCGCCAAGAAGCAACCTAGGCCACTATGTTCAAGAGATTTCGCAGTCTGCCCTGTCCGTTCGGCCAAAGTTTACTTTATTCCGGACTCATTTCTGTATTATAGCCCAAAGTTGACCTAACTGATGCCTCTCCAGAGCTCTGAGCTTGGCCTAGCTATTGAGAAAGGATTTTACGCATTCTCCATCAATAATTCTTTGGCCTTTATCAGCGCCAAAATTTCTGCCTAAAAAACGTAACATTCATTTAGGCTTCTGTATAACACTTGAAATTTCATACTCTATATTCTAACATTGGTCGCTATCCCTACATCCATTTTCGACCTATCAGTAAAAACTGCACACGACCATTTAAAATAATCGGCTTTAAAATGGATGTGTAAATCCAGTTAATCTAATACGACTGTAGTCCTCAAGTCCTGCATTCGTAGCAGGTAATTATAAATTTTCCTTACTTTTGCCCAGCGTGCGGCGTCAAACTATTTAGAACGATTACTAGGTACCGAGAATTTTTCGCAAGATGGGGGTAAAACATACAAACGGATTGTCTTTTTTCTGTTTTTTAATACTACAAATTAAAAGAAAATATTTAAAAAAAACCAAACAAATTTCAAAAATATTTTTAAATTTTTTATATTGATTTTGTCTTTATAAATTTTATTAGTTCTTACATCAAATCGTCAGTAGACTCAAACGAAGTTCTTAAAAACCTCATATTTTCTGACTTTATATAACACAGTGCAACACGAAAAAAAATAACCATATTCGGACATCACTACGTGAAAGAAGACCAAAAAAGAAAAGACCCGTGTCTCCCAGTTTTGCCCAAAGTCATGCACTTTTTTTGTTATGGGCCCCCAAAGATTTGGGGCCTTGGTGCCATTTTTGCAAAAAGTGATCATTTTCTCAGGCTCATATCTTGCAAACCGTTCGGAATTTTAGTTTACTCTTTGAGGCAAAGTTGTAACCCTTTTTATAAAGAACAAAAATAACGAACATTAAAAATTAAAAAATAAATAATTTTAAATCAAAATCGCAAAAAACTTTACAAAATTCAAATTTTTTTACCTTTTTTTTCCCTGTTCAGGTCCATAGGTAGCAAACCGTTCAAAATTCAAGGAAACAGTCAACTACAAAAATTTACCTAACATCCCAATAAACAACTTTTTAGAACATATAAACTTCCTAGGAATGATTCTTAACACTGTTTATGTAGCGCTTAGGTAGCCGCAAATTTAAAAATTTTACGAAAATTTTTGAATTTCATTTGTTTTTTATTTTCTTCAACATTGAGATACTGTGCTGCCTATTACAAAACAATAATAAAAAAAATATTCGTTGATGTCCCTGGACTTGCAAATCGCGCTATCTTAAGTTGAGAATCCAAATCGTCAACCGAATCTGACGCTGATTCAGAACTTATGGTGTCCACATGCACGTTGCTTCCAGACTGCTTTCCATCATTAGCTTTTTCTTTTTCACATACCTAATTAACATCATAAAGGGTTATCTTGTGACTCCACCAACATACCTAAAATGAATTAGAAAAGAAATCAAAGATAATACAAGACCATGCAACAATAAAATTGATATTACCCTTGCAAGCAATGCGTCGAATTTTTTGCCTTTGTACCGTTTTTCCATGGGCATTGTGGTTTGGTGGAACCGTTCTCCTCGCTCATCGGATTCGGTAGGGAGTCCTTTAATAAAGTCGTCAGAATAAAAATAAAGAAAATACAGCTTTAACGTCATCGATATGCCGATTTTCTCAAAATAATACAGCATTTCTTTCACCCCTTCTCTTGCTTGCGGTTCCGCATCTCGATACCTACCACGCTGAAGGTTAATCCATGCCATTGAATGATTTTCATCAAGCGATGAATCAAATTTGCTCTTGAATAGCTTCCAATGTCAGGGTCTATTAAATGAAGACAATTATAAGGGCAGAAAAGAAAACATTAACATCGTGTAAATAGCTATAGTACATCGAGGTGAACAAAAAATCGTTCTAAGTTTACTGCAATAGCTTTTTTAATTTTGTCATCGCCACGCTTTGGGAAAACGCTTTTCAAATAGTCGAATGCGCTTGAACAATTTACAACGGCCACTTCAATGAATTTTTTACCAATTCCTAATTTTATATGGAGCGGTGGCAGCAAAATGTCTTGAGTATTGTCAATTAAAGGTGCATTCTTAAGTCTATGTTGTTTCATTTGTTCCTGCACACTTCCTCTTTGGCTCCATGAATTACATTGGAATTGATTTACAGGTGAGTGCAAATTCCAATTACAAAGAAAACACATTTTGGAAAGCCGCCCTCATCCATGATTCCTTGCAAAATATTGATGACCTTCAAATCGCAGCAAATCTTCCATTTATTTTCGAAGAATTTGATTTTTTATTAGTTATTTGTTTTGGTCCATCTCTTTCCTGTTGGGGCTCATAATCGGTATTAAATCGATCTTGATTAGTAACACCACTTGCTGTAGTCATTTCTGTAAATTCTGTCCTACGATCTGGAGTTTGCAGCCTTGGGAATACAAAATTTTCAGGTGCAAGTACTGGAAGTGTGGCTGTTACAGTTGCTTTATAAATTTTGTTCTTCTCATCATGTCTATTTAATCAAGATGTGTAATTAACGCATGCATAAGAACTGGTTCCACCATGATCACCTGGGCGATTAATCCTGTTTACCGGCTTACAATATTTCATACTATGTTTGCCTCCATTCAACCATGATATGAGATTATTATAATATTGGCGACACACTGCGTTAGGTGTGTAATTTTCACCGGTCAAATCTATTTCGTCCAAAAATAACTTATATGCTCTTTTAAATTCACCTATTAAAAGATTCTTTTCCCTTTGAAATCTTGTAGAATTATTTTTTCTGATTTGATGACCGCAAATGTAGCAAAAGAAATAAATCTTTTTACACTGCATATTGAAATTGTCAGTTGCCAATGTTGTATGCGAATTATGCTGTAGAACTTTCTCTATAACTTTCACCGCTGAGATCTCGTTGACGTCGCGCTGTGTAATGCCTCGATGTGGGAGTCGCGTCGCTTTTATATTGTGATCTGCATTCCTTGATGCGTGTGCGGTCGGTGCGTGATCGCGTGAGCTGTTTACTGAAATCTTAGGTAAATTTTTGTAGTTGATTTCTTGATAAGTTTGGGTGCAATAATTTCTTTTTTTTAAATTTATCCAATTGCTATTTCATTTTGGATTGTCCTCGCTTATTAAAAAAATTGGTAGTAGGTGCATATGTAGGTATAAAAAATAGTTTTTAAAAAGTAATAATAAAGAAAAAAAAGTATGTACATGATTTAATTAAAGGCCGTTTACGATCATTATTGCGATTTGTGTATGATGTATTTTGTTGTTTAGGGTTTTCAGCAATTTTAAAGTTTGCCTACCTGTTTAGGTTGCAAGACTTTTCGCGGCTATCTCACATGCATATACATATATTTATATGCACAAGAGTTCTCTATTACACAAAAGACAGATACAATACATGTAATTAAGGCAATTTGATTAAACGTAAGGAAGATATGACTTCATAACTACATGTATGTACATACACACATTTTGGGGAAATTTTTAACTTTTGCGGCTACCTAAGCGCTACCTAAACGGTGTTAAGAATCATTCCTAGGAAGTTTATATGTTCTAAAAAGTTGTTTATTGGGATGTTAGGTAAATTTTTGTATTTAACTGTTTCCTTGAATTTTTAACGGTTTGCTACCTATGGACCTGAACAGGGGAAAAAAGGTAAAAAAAATTTGAATTTTTTAAAGTTTTTTGCGATTTTGATTTAAAATTATTTATTTTTTAATTTTTAATGTTCGTTATTTTTGTTCTTTATAAAAAGGGTTACAACTTTGCCTCAAAGAGTAAACTAAAATTCCGAACGGTTTGCAAGATATGAGCCTGAGAAAATTATCACTTTTTGCAAAAATGGCACCAAGGCCCCAAATCTTTGGGGCCCATAACAAAAAAAGTGCATGACTTTGGGCAAAACTGGGAGACACGGGTATTTTCTTTTTTGGTCTTCTTTCACGTAGTGGTGTCCGAATATGGTTATTTTTCCATGACTTAAAAAATTACACACAGTGTAATACATGACAATAATAAACATAATGGGAATTTCTATAAGCAAACCACAACATTAAAGGATTCTTTTAAAAACCCAACAAACCATTTTTCGCTATGTGGTAGATGCTATTTGAAGTTTCTTTTTCCCTTTTACATTTAGATAACCATTGGTTATCACTAAATATATTCAGTAGCCCTTATAATACCTTCAATTTTAGTCAATGGCTATTCAAATGTAAAAGGGGGGAAAAATCAAAACAGCTAATAGCGAAAAATAGTTTGTTGGGTTTTTGAAGAAACTCTTGAATGTTGTGGTTTGTTTGTTTGTTGTTTAGGCTTTTTTAAAATTCGGTTGAAGTCAACTGACAATTTGGGGTAAAAGCTAATGAAATACTCAAAAAAAAACTTAAACTACAAGGCTTATTATATTATGTAATAAATAAAGTTAGAAATTTGGGTTCAAATCCTGAATAATATGTGAAAATTGTGATCACAAATATACTTAAAGGATTTCAGATAAACAGTAAATTTCCATTTCCGTTTAAATATTTCAAACTTTATAAATGTATTTTGTTTCTATAAAAGGCTTATAATTAAGATGCCACACATGATATGTTTCTAAGATAATATTTTAATGGTTTTTGAATTAAACAATCACCCTTTTTCGAAGGATTATTTATTCTTAAAAATTTAATCAGATATAATCTTCTAAGCAGACAAAAAGTTTTATTATCTTATGACAAAGCACTTCTAAAATTATTTTGGTATGAAGAATGTCAAATTATAATAAAAGAGTTTTAATATCTTTTTACTGCAAAAGAGAAAAGAATATTAAAAATACATTTCCTTCATTTAAAAAAAGCACTTAATACGTTTTTGTTTAATTTCGGCAAACCATTTAATTTCAAAGAAATAAGTTGTCATATGTCAATTAACACAGGTCTTGAATCCGTCTAAATGCAGATTTGAATAGAAGATTTTAAGTTTTATAAAAAAAAGAAGACATCAAATACGTGTTTCAATCCCAAAAAGAAATAAAACATCCTTTACTTGTCTTTTAATATATTTTTTAGTACTTTTTGATTTTTAAGTTACTTTGTCACAACCTCGACACTTTCCAATTGCTACATGATAAATGTTGTGAATATTTGAACCCGCATCATGAACTTGTGATTTATAAAAATAAATTCTCTAACATTTAACTTTAACTGCCAGAGTGTGCCTGTGGGATTTTTTTGAACACACTCACACTAGGACAAGACAATCACGTACAGTGTTGTCAAATAAGGGGGCTTATCCCCAATTTAGAGGTTTTATTTTAAGAAAATTGGGTAAAGAAATTTGGCCTGCGGATTAAGGGATTTGTTGTGAGTCAAACTTATTCACGGAAGATTTAGAGGGATTTTATTTTTATTTTTTTACAAGTGTTGAATTACGTTGTAATTGTTTTCTTTTATGTAAGTTCTCAAATAAGATTATGAAAACAATTTCTTTAATTTAAAATATAATACCGTCATTGCTAAGTATGTAGACATTTACGAATCCTAAGCTTTTGTCAACCAGTCATATATATAATATTAGTGGTGTTCGTAGTTTTCGTTACCTTCAAGTTGAAAAGTTTTTCATATATTTTGTTGTTAAATAATTTTATAAAGTTAAAATGTTACAAAAAATTACAGAAGATCTCCTTAAGGAGAAAAAAGAGGATGATGCTCTACAAATATAAAAAGTCTAAAAATGTAATATTAGAAATTATTGACGCATATAAAGATCGAAATTGAACTAAGTGAACAATTAGTTTTTTTAACCCTTTTGGCACATTTTAGAAGTTACGAAATTAAGGACTTTTGGCCCATATAAAGGCAAAAGTCAAAAAAGTGGGCAGGAAAAGTTTTTTTTTTACATTTTATGAGTTTAGAAACAGAAAAATTAAGGACTATTTACCCATAAAGAGGTTGGATGACACTAAATGGAGGGAATTTCACATTCTTGATTATTTTTTGCATTTTTGTAAAGGCAAGGGGGGGGGGGGGGGGGGGGGAGTAGAAGTAGGAAATTGTGGACTTTTACCAATTATAGAAGTTAGATGTCAACTAAAGGACATAAAGTACTTTTTTCGGTTTTATAAGGATTGTGAGTTCTTAAGGACTTTTAATTTACATGGAGGCCGGAATTCAACTAGGGGACAAAAGTACTTTTACACATTGTTTTGGAATTTGTGGGCCTAGATCATCTTTTTTTTTAACAGTTTTGCATCGAAGTCAAAAAATGAGAAATTTTGTCCATTTTTGTTAAGTACATTAGATATTGTAATCAGAACTATTTTATTTTGTTCAGATCCACTACGCTTTTAATAATAAAAAAGAAAATGTTTAATATTTGCGGTATGAGCTGAAATGCAAAAAGAAAACTAAAAAAGGACCCCAATGTATGGGCAACTGCAGATTAAACGGCACAAAATTAAAATTTTGTTTCTTATTCCTTTACCCACACCACATACGTGGCAGGGGTATTAAGCGTTTGTGCAGATTGGTGTTATGCCCGAAAATAATGGTCGAAGACTCACCTTCAAGTATACTGATTTGTCTGAGAATCACATCCTGAGTAGATTTAAGCATGCCCTCAACTTTAAAGGTGTTTTGATGAAATTTAGCACAGATAAGGTTGTTGAAACTAGCACGAAGACTATTGTTTGTAGCGATGATCGAGTAATTTTTTGATATATTACCAACACAAATGCCCTCCCGGAGTAATCATTTTGGGCTATTGCTGTATCGAATAATATTCTGTTTTTAGAAAATTTTGTACACGTATCCAACTTTTTACTAATAAACTGAACAAAAATATAATCAGTCAAGTTTTTAATATAGCACCCATTCAAATGTCCTCCCGAAATAATCATTTTGGGATCGAGTGTTGCTTTACTTTCTCAAAACTTTCCACACATGTTTAGCTTTATGCTAGCCCTATAAAAATGCTGTGTAGGGTGTAATGGGATCGGATTTGACCGACCTTAACTTGTTCACTTGCCTAAAAATAATGATGAGTTTGGGTCTAAAAGAGGATAAAAGTTAATAATAAATAATATAATAAATAAATTCGACTATACATATTTTAGTTTTGTTATACCCTTCACATAGTGATAGGGTATATATCACTTTGTCATTCCGTTTGTAATTTCTTTATTATTCATTTGCGACCCCATAAAGTATATATATTCTGGATCCTTATAGATAGGGAATTGGATTTAGCGATGTCCGTCTGTCCGTCTGTCCGTCTGTCCGTCTGTTGAAATCAAGTTTCCGGAGTCAAATAAAAAGATACAGACCAGTTAATGGTGTCAAACTATTAGAAATATCCTGGAGACAATCGCTATTTAAAATCAATAAAATCGGTTCACTATTGACCGAGATATAAGCGAAAACCCAGAGTAACCCATTTTTTTTAGGACAAAATCCATGCATATATCCCTATATATCTCAGTAAGTATAGTCACTCTTGCCACAAAACTTGGCACGGATACTCCTAAAGAAGGGACCTAAATAATGGAAAAAATTTTTTCAGATAGGACCAGGGGAAGGGGTATTTTTTCTACAATTGCACAAATTTGGTGAAATATTTTATGCGCTATATCTCGTAAACTATAACAGCTATCGACTTAAAATGTTCTACAAAAAGTAATTGCACGCTAAGGGCTACGCGTTAAAGAAAAATTTTTTTGAGTGAGGCAAAAAAAGGGGTAGCTCCCATACAAATCGACAATTATTATCAAATATTCGATATGCTATATCTCGGAAACTATAACAGATATCGAAATGAAATGTTCCACAAAAAGTAATTGCACGCTAAGGGCTACGCCTTAAGGAAAAAATTTTTTTGGGGTGGGGGCAAAAAAAGGGGTAGCTCCAATACAAATCGACAATTATTATCAAATATTCGATACGCTATATCTCGGAAACTATAACAGATATCGAAATGAAATGTTCTACAAAAAGTAATTGCACGCTAAGGGCTACGCGTTAAAGAAAAATTTTTTTGAGTGAGGCAAAAAAAGGGGTAGCTCCCATACAAATCGACAATTATTATCAAATATTCGATATGCTATATCTCGGAAACTATAACAGATATCGAAATGAAATGTTCCACAAAAAGTAATTGCACGCTAAGGGCTACGCTTTAGAGAAAAAATTTTTTGAGTGGGGGCAAAAAAAGGGGTAGCTCCCATACAAATCGACAATTATTATCAAATATTCGAAACGCTATATCTCGGAAACTCTAACAGATATCGAAATGATGTGTTCTACAAAAAGTAATTGGGCAAGAACGCCTACGCTTTAAAGTGGGGGAAAAAAAAGGGGTAGCTCCCATACAAATTAATAATTATTATAAAATATTCGATACCTTTATCTGGGAAACTATAACAGCTATCGACATCAAATGCTCCACAAAAAGTAATTGAACAATAAGGCCTACGCTTCAAAGACAAATATTTTTGAGTGTGGGCAGAAAAAGGGGTAGCATACATATTAACAATTTTTGTTAAATTTTCTATATGCTATATCTCAGAAACTATAACATATATCGAAATCAAATGTTCTACAAAAAGTAATTGGCATTAAGGGCTACGCTCTGAAGAAAAAGATTTTCGGATGGGGGGTGAAGAAGGGGTAGCTCCCATAGAAATTAATAATTTTTATAAAATTTTCGATACGCTACTTCTGGAAAACTATTACAGCTATCGCCTTCGAACATTCTACAAAAAGTAATAATCAAATAATTCATACATTTTGGTGAAAAAGTTGGTGAAAAGCAGGGGGACTAGAACATTTAATAAGTTTTATTAACCTTTAAATATGAATAATGTCGAAAACTTTAAAAACTCTCGACCTCAAATCTTCTTCATCTATTTCTATTATTCATACGAACGTTAAAATTTTGTTATTTTTTCTATGAACTTTAAAACTCGCACAAGGTTTTTTATTATATTATTTGCAGTACAAAATTACTCGGCTGGGTATATTTAAAGACCAATGTGAAGGGTATATAAGATTCGGCACAGCCGAATATAGCGCTCTTACTTGTTAACTTTAACAAAAGTTTTAAAGCTATCACATACCAAATAATTTGCTTCTACTATTTAAGGTTTTGATAAACATGTGTGACACACGTCATATTTTCTAAAACAGGGTTTCTTACGAAAAAAATCTTTTCTTGTAGATACGATCAAAAATGTATCAAACCATCAAATAAATAAACATAATTAATCCAGTTCTCAAGAATATTTTAAAAATAAGATCTTAAAGTCAAAGTTGTTTTTAGTTAAAGTTTTGAATGCCACGCCCATCACAGTTTTCTAGTGGCGTTTATGACAGGATGATGAAAGACTATTCATTATTTAGCTATAAGTACATGTTTAAAAACATAAAATCTTTGGAAATTAAAACTTTTTTCGAGTTATAAAAAAATTGTAAGTAAAATGGTAACACCCGTCACAATGGAATTGCCCATTTATAGTTTAGTCTCATATAACTTTTGAAAAGCTTAAAAGATGTCGAACTTATTTAGAAGTAAGATCTTAAAATATTTAAATAACACTTTCAATAATTGAACATTCGACCATTAAACAAAATTGATACATTTCAGTTCGAGTAAAATTAAAGACAAATTAAAGCTGAAGGTCCATAGCATGAGCTTATTGCATTCTCGTGTTATATGGGCTTGCCAAAAAGTTAATATGTACGTGTGTTTTAATAAGGGTAGTTACAGAGCATGATGCGTTGATGCCACTTGGTGCGATGCATGCAAAAAGAAGAGCTACTGCATTCCTTTGTATGCGTCATAAGCATCAAACCAGCAGATCATCTGAGTTTGGTGACAAACTATGCAGTTTTTTAACCGGTTTATCATACAAATTAAATTTACCACGTAGTGATTCTTTAGCATTTACTAATACCTGTATGAATTTGAACGCAACAACGTTCTAGAAGATAAAAATGCAACAAGGAATTGACATTGACGCAGGCAATATACGTTTAGCTTAATTTAGTCGGAAAGTACTTAAAGAGAATAAAGAAAAAACTTAAAATAATGAGAACATCAAGTAAGTTAAAAAGCATAATAAATAATGTTCAACAGAATTTTTGCGATTTAGCCGTCTTTTATAATAAAAACAGAGTAGACCTTATTTTGAGAAACCAGCAAATTATTTAAATATTTTAATATAACCGACTTTTAATCGTATCGTCTTGAAAAGTTATGAAATAAATGTCTCTTTTTTTTTGGTTGTTAAATAGAAATTTGACACCCATAATACATTTCAAATATTTGTTTTTTTTTTTAGAAAAGAATAGGTTTTGGTGACAAACTTATTCTAAATTCAAATTAAAATGCCTACAAAAATTGGGGTATTCAAACGGTATGTAATCAAGTCATATTGTCTTAAAGTTTTAATATTCAACAATAATTTAAAAAAATTGTTGTTGTGCTTAAAAGAAAAAAAGTTCTATAATAATAAGACTTTTTGAACTGTGTTTATTGTTTTGTCATAAACAGAAGAAACCTGAGCCGGGCGGCCGAAACTCTTTAGTGAAGCCGTTGATATAATTAACAAGTCGCAGTCATTAATTTTAAAATATTTTTGAAATTACTTATTTTTCTGTTTTCTCCAGCATCTGATTCAAATATAAATAGCACACTTAATTATGAGCGGATGCTCACAACAGTAGTATTTTTTCATTTTATTTTTTTAAGACATGTGACCTTATGACTACCTTGTGAATACCCTTAATAGTTTTAATGAAAAAGATGCCTACATTTTTATAAGAATTATACAGCATAAACTTTTTAAGTTAAAATTTCTTTAAAATAAAATCTATAAGGCTACACCCCTCTTAGTCTTAAGCAGAAATAATATTTTTTCAGTGTGTATATATTATTCAAAGTTCAAAAGCGTTGTTACAAATCAAAGTCTGCTTTTAAATTACAATTTTAAAATATTTCAACTAAAATAAAGAAAAAATAGTAAAATGGTTACACCAGTCGCAGAGGAATCACCTATATAATAGATGCTTAATATAAATACTACAAATATACATGCAAACATACGCACAATTATACTTACACTAAATACCGTCAACTGAAGTCCAAATAGAGGTGTCTTGCATAAAAAAATTTTTAACATTAAAATACAAATACATAGAATTGGGAAAATGTGTTTATTAAATTTTGAAGCTATAAGAAAGTTTTTGTTTCTCTTTCGATCTTTGGAAATATAAAAATCGTGATTTCGTTGCTCTAAAGCTAGGATTTTTGCTTTTAACTTTTATTTACATATATTAATTGCTAGACCCGCCCTTTTGGTGTTTAGGTAACAACATGCATGTGCACATATTAGTTTAAAATTTATTTTCTTTGCTTTTTGCCGAAGCATACCTTAAACAAGTTTGTTTTATATTTCATGCAATTTCAAAATTTAATTTAAGTTTAATAACTTTAAAAATTTCAAAGAAATAACAAAAATATTATAAATGTGAATTGCAAAAGTTAAAAAATCCCTAAAGGTCTTATACCTTAATTTACTGTAAATAAATAATGAAATTGTTTTTTAATATTTGGAAAGTGTGAGAAAAACCCCAAAGTTAGTTAGTTTATAATTTACCAAAAACTTCAGTTTGATTCGTTTCAAAAATAATTTGATTATTTATTAACATAACCACAAGTAGTCACTAAATAATTTTCAAAGTAAAATTATTTTAAAAAATAAAACATTAATTTGATTAAATTTAAAGTTAATCATGTTTAAAATTTAGAGCAGTGTGGGAAACATATCCTTCCTTTCTATTATGTTAGCAAAAAAAAAAAAAAAACTAGAGGGGAAACAAGAAAACTTTCTAAATAATATTACAAGTTGTTTTAATTTTGTTGGTTTTGTTGCTTTTGTGCTCGCTTATAACAACAATATAATATTCAACACTTTGCTGGCACGTAAGAAAACGACTTTTCTTTAAGCTGATTTTTCTAATTTCGAACGTGTCTTGATTTTTAGACCATTAGAGTCCTCGAAACTTTTATGTTTCTATTTCTATTTAACTGTGCCAACATGCGAACATGAGTATTCTTTATTGTACAACATATTTCATTCCTCTCCTTCTTTATATGTGCTTTATGTGTTTTTATCTACATAATTTTTTGTTAAAGTTATAACTATTTATAACAAAATATAAGTTGTTGGCCAACTTGCTGTTTTTTGTTTAAAAGAATAACAACCAAGAAATGTGCTTACAAAGTATAGAAAAAGTTTGACAGCTTGTAAGGAAGTGAAATGAGAGCACCAATCAAAAAGAAGGCATTTTGAAAAATACTACTAATATTTCTTAATTGTAGTGAAGTTTGTGTTTCTTTTCGTTTGATAGTGTTATTGCTAATGGTTGCTCTTATTAAGGGTTTAGTAAATGACAATCAAAATAAAATCGTTAAAAGCTTACAAAATGTAAGTCTAAAACTGAATTGAAAGCCAAAGAACGCAAAAGAGCCATCACAGCATTATTCAAGATTATTGTGGATATCTGCCACATTTTTTCAACTCGAGATATATGTTATACCTCGGCAAGCGCCTTCAAAGATTTTGCTGTTTTAAAAACCTACCACCCATTTAAACGAATTTGATGGCAAAAATTTGGATATGACTTCTCTCTTGGTCAGGAATAGAGCCTATCTTACATATTCCATTTTTAAATTATGACCCCTATTTGCAATTCAACTCCTCAATACACAGAAGCTTTTTAAGTGATTTTGGTATTAGCCACAACTCCTACGCACCCTATTGAAGGGGCCCTACAATACTCGGACTAAACTGAAGTTATAGGCAATAAGAGTCAAACCTCTAGTCAAATTTTGTAGCTTAGGCTACTACAAGTACAACTCTAAACAACTCAGGAACTAGTCACACTTATTTCCACTTCTTACAAGGGGTAACATTTTGGCACTTGGCATCAGTTAAAAATAAAGAATCCCTATAATAACGGTAAAGAAAGAACAAAAATTCGATCCTTATACAATGAGAGAGATAGATTCTCCACTTTTTCTTTAAGATGATAAATTATAATCTTTTACAGAAAAAGAAAATTAAGAATTTTTAAACATTTTTTTAGAAGCTTTCGTTTTTTATTGTTTTATTTATGAGATGAAAAATCAAGGAAGTTTAGTCAGTCAAACCTGAATATATTATCTGCTTTATTATATTTCTGTGGGGATTCAGTGAAAAAAAGAACTGATAAATTATGTATTTATGTATTTATTAATAAACGGTGACATAAAGATAATTTTGCATTTGCCATTTAAAGCCCAAAATGCTTATTCTGAGAGTACATTTGTATGGTGGCTTTGTCAAAAAATTTAGGGGTAATATTTGTATTCAGTATAATAGTTGGTGGCATAAAAATATACAGACGTGCAAACTTTAACCAAATAGAGTAATATTCGAGTCAGTTATAGCCCAAAATGCCTATTACGGGAGAAAATTTGTTTGAAAGCAGGGTGAACGCTAAAAAATTTAAAAAAAGTGGCACAAAAGTTGTTTAAAAAAAAATTCGCATGAAAAAGGAGTTAAAAAAACAAAGTCATAATAATATATAAAGCTTCAATGTAATGTTCCTTTACATTAATTTGAATAAAAATAAAATGACGTTGTGTTCCCATACTCAACATTCGGGAAGTAAATATATGTTATCATTCAGCAAAAAGCATCCCGTACTTTTTTCATGTTAACTATGAAAATTTTCAAACAATCAGCTGTTTCAAAGAACAAAAAAAAGTTTTTTATTGTCTGGTAAACATTCGATGTCCGTTACTTAATTTCTTTAAAAAAAACAAAAAACAAGTAGATTTTAATAAAAAAAATTAATTTATTGAAATTAATTTTTTGGAATTTTAAGAGTTTCTTTTTGAGCTTCTATACTTTTATGCATTCTTTTTGTTTTGTGTAATCCATTTTCGGTTATTTATTTACCGAGCTTTAACCAATAGTGGGGAAGCAACATTTTTAGTTCTAAATTAAAGCACAAAATTTACATTCTTGTGTTAAAAAAAAGTGAACTATAAGCAGGTTTGGATATTTTAAATTTAATTTAAATTTTTACTTTCAATTTTAGTTTAACTACAGTTGAACTTTTGATGTTTTTTAGCATTAAGGATGAAAGTGCTATTGATTGAAATTTTGAACTATGGTATTTTTTTATTTAAAAAGGGGATGCTTTTTAGCTCACTGTTTTAAGAACTTATCATTTTATATTACTGCTTTATTTCATAACGATATCTTGTTTCATAGAAAATTTTATTATATTTAAAATTTAAATTATTACTTTTTACTCATATTATTATAACTTTTTATTCGCACCATAAAAATAATAATTTTGATGTTTGACATTTATGAAGTTTGCCGTACATGTCACAAAAAGTCGCAGACCGTATAAAATGCTGCAAATTTACACTTAAGTTGACGAACAGTCACCCTGTTTGGGAACTATAACGATAGATAGACCGAATGTCATCACAAACAATAGGCTTTGTGGCAGTCCTTAAAACCTTTATGTTCCTAGTGTTAAAATTTTATTAATTTTTTTTTCATATATTTTATTATTGAATCTTCGCTAAAGCGAACTAAAAATAGGTATTTAAATATTAAAATTAAGTAATTAATAATAGTCCAGTCAGTACCAGACTAAAATTTAAGTTCTCACTAGTGTTAAAATATCTTTTAAATCGCGACTTATAACAAAAAACACATGGACACCCAGTTGGATGGACGGAAGGACAGAAATGCCTAAATTGAGTCTATAAAGACTCAGAGTCGATCGGTATACTTAAAGGTGGTAATCTTCTTCTTAATGCATTGCAAAAATATTACTGCAACTATTTTACAAATTTTATGGAATTTAAAATTTTATATTTCCTACTGGTTTGATGCTTATACTTTGCATAAGGCGTATGATTATCATTTAAATATTAATATAACTTATACGTACAAGTGGCTTACAAAATATACTATTTATTGCGAGAAAATGTTTTCAACCATTAGCAAATCAAATGGTTCCAACTGTTTTATTCTATATTTTGAAAAATATAACTTTTACCATAAGTTTTAATTTACAAAACTATTGAAATAAATATATGAAATGTTTAGAAAATTTCTAAATACAAAAGATTTTATTATCTGACTAAATTTTTCCAGTTAATTAAATTTCTGCATATTGTTTTTAAAACAAAAAATAAAGTAAGTATTTAGCCTTTGTTAAAAATTGTATTATTTTTTTTAAAGAATTTCAACAATAGGAAAATAAACACAATATATGTTGCAAAACCATTGGTTATTATTTCTGCATATAAATATCATTTTCAAGATAAATGTATTTGCAAATAAATTTTGAACAGTTTAACTAAAACATATTTGTTTTACAATTTAATGCTTATTTTGGTATAATAAATTTATTATGAAAATAAATAAATTGATGAAAAAAAACAAAGAACTTAAAAACAATATAATAAATTTTGTTTGTCATAAGAGATTTTATTAAAAAAATTTGGTCATAATTTTTTTATTATTTTATGAAAATAATGTTTAGAAAAATTTTATTTGCTTTCTAATAATATAATTTGTTATTATAAGTTTTCGATAAGTAATCTGCTGCAATTTTTCATATCAGTTTATAAAAAATGTAAGTGTGTCATTTATTTCTTTGTATATATAGGATATTATCATTTATATCGAACAAAATAGAAGCTTTAATGACGGGTAGTTTTAATGATGGCATTACACTTACGATACCCTGTATACAGTAAATATTAAAAAGTTTTTACTTATCAGTACTGTAAGACAAATGTGTAAATGTAGTTCTTTGTTTTTGCTTGGACTCAAATCGTGCTATGAAAAGATGATTAATAAATAACTTACTTAAGCGATTATATGCAACATTTAAATAATGCAAATATTTTGGTAAATAAAAAGGAAATTTTTTTGAAATATTTTAAACTTAAATTTACGTTTGTAAGTGCGGCACAAGAAATGTTTTTTAACATAGTTGCAAATGCAAAAGAAATCTGTGAGTATTCAAAAAATATTCCTGGTTTTGAAAAACATTGTTCTTATTTTTAATTCATAAGTTGAAAAAATGGTAATGTAAGAGAAAAGGCCAGTATTACAATCCTTTATGATCTCAACTTCGTCATTGTCAATTTTCCCTTGAAAAATGTACAAAAAAATTAAAAATAACTTTTTGTTCACTTAATAGATTTTCAGCTTTAATTGGGCTTAGTAACGCTGACTTTTAGTCTTAAAAAATGCAAAACACCATTAAAAATGTACCAGAAGTAAGTTTTGTAGCCTGTGTGCACTTTCGACTTCTATATTGGTAAAATTCAAAAGTATTAAAATATAACGATTCACACTATGCAACCAATATCAACGTAACCAATAAATATCAAAACATTTTGATTTTTTCGAAACTTCTAATGCAAAATGAAATGAAATCATATACATAACTACAAATTATGACACCAACAATAAAACATGCCTGACTGCATTAACAGTTTGCAAACATGTAGCATATGATACGATGTGCATCTATTGTCTTTGCAAGAGCGTTACCAGCGATAGTAGGCTACAACCGTTTAACTCCTTTAATAAAAACAGTCCTCACTTTTTTTGCGTTTCCAAACGCGGTACTTGGAGGAACTTCTGTTGCAGCGTTGAGAACTCGTCTGAGACGAGCCGTCTGCGCAAGCTCTTGTCCAAATCGGCCGTCGTCCCTGGCTATATCCAGAAGGATGATGGAACTTGGACTACGAACAGCCATGAAACACTGGAAGTACTGATGGACACCCACTTCCCGGGATCTCTCAATATCTCGGATAGGGTGCCCACTAACACCACCTATAATCGGTCATCCACACCGATTCAATTGGATAAACATATGCTGCTTTGGGCGATCAACAGCTTCAAACCATTTAAGTCACCTGGACCGGATGGACTGATTCCAGCGGACCTGCAGCGTAACGTTGAGCTAGTTACTCCATGGCTTCTCAATATTTACGAGGCTTGTCTCTCCTGGTCATATATCCCCACACTGTGGACGGAATCAAATGTTGTCTTCATACCTAAGGGAGGTAAGACATCGCACATAAGAGCAAAGGACTACAGACCGATAAGTCTCACATCTTTCTTGCTTAAGACACTGGAGAGGCTGGTCGACGTGCACCTTAGGGCGACGATCCACCCCAGCCTCCTATCGGGGTCCCAACACGCCTACACCAAGGGCAGATCGGTGGAAACGGCTCTCCACTCGCTAGTTGGTTATATTGAGAGGTCTCTTGAATTTAGGAACTACACACTTGTGTCGTTCTTGGATATAGAGGGCGCTTTTAACAACGTCAACCCACCAAGTGTCCTCTGGGCCTTGCGCGAGACAGGGGTTGATAACTCTCTGGTTGCATTCATTTCCAACCTGTTGGAACGTAGGATCATAAGGTCTACAATTGGTCAAGCTGAGGTTACGAGATCGGCTAATAGAGGAACCCCTCAAGGAGGTGTCCTATCACCATTGCTGTGGAACATGACACTGAACTTGTTGCTCAGGAATATGGACTCAATGGGACTAAGAACTATCGCATACGCGGATGACGTGGCAGTTGCGATATCTGGAATCCATCTGAATACCATCTCTGACGGGATGGAAATAGCTCTAAGGACATTAAGTGAGTGGAGCGGAGAGAACGGTTTGTCTATCAACCCTTCAAAAACGGAGCTAGTACTGTTCTCGAACAGATACAAGATTCCTTCATTCAAACTCCCGACGCTGAACGGGGTGAGACTGACTTTGTCGGATAGTGCGAAATATCTAGGAGTCATTCTGGACAGCAAGCTGTCCTGGAAGCCGAACGTAGAGGCGAGAGCGGCGAAGGCACAGACTGCGATGTATGTGTGCAAACGCGCCATTGGCAGAACTTGGGGACTCAGTCCCCGTAATGTAAGCTGGCTCTACAAGGCGGTAATAGAGCCGGTTCTATTTTATGGAGCTATGGTCTGGTGGAAGGCTATGGACTCTGTCACGAATCGTTGTCGTATTGAGAGAGCGATGCGCAATGCGGCGATCCTGATAACAGGCGCAATGAGGACGACTCCGACTAGGTCGCTTTTTACCCTACTTAACTGGCTCCCAGCGGATCTTCTAGCGAGGAAGCTGGCGCTGAACACCGCGATAAGGCTGCATGCTGTGGGAGGATGGAAGCACAGGACAAGCGGCCACGCGAGTATTATCGGGACGGTCAATATTGTTCCCGATCTGATTGACTACTGCACACCGGAACCTTTCATACGCAGAAAATTCTCCTTCGTTGTTTCAGAGGGAGGGGCGGATGAATTGATCTCCTCGGGACCCATCGATCTGGAGGTGTACACGGATGGGTCAAAGGGGAGAACTGGTGTTGGTGGAGGTATATTCATTGTTCAGGCAGGAGTCCGGATTTCATTTAGACTTCCGGATGAATGCAGTGTTATGCAGGCTGAATTGTCGGCGATATGCAAGGCGGCTAACTGGTTGCGGTATTACAGGATATTTGGCAGGAATATCGGAATCTTCACTGACAGCCGTGCTGCCATCAGGTCCATTACTGATGTTTATTCAACATCACAACTAGTCCGTGAATGCCGGGCATCCTTAAACTGGATGGCGATGCATTCTGAAATCACCTTGGCGTGGGTGAGGGGACACGGGACCAATACGGGTAACTGTGCTGCTGACGCACTTGCCAGAAATGGTGCTAGATTGGATGATCGGGCAATTGACCACTTTTGTGGCATCCCCCTCTCCTCTTGCAAAGTCCGCGTGGATGAATATTCTCGGGGGATTGCAGGGGCTAGATGGTCTAACGAACCCAGATGCGGAACTACTCGGATGACCTGGCCGGTGATGGATCCGGGCCGTTCGAGATCCCTCCTTGATTTGGATAGGAGAAGGATAAGGGACACCGTGGCCGCAATTACCGGCCACTGCCGATTTGGCACCCATGCCGAAAGATTGGGATTGCCTTGGAATGACTTCTGTAGAAGTTGTCATGACGAAGAGGAGGCCGAGAGCGTGAGGCACCTTTTATGTTTCTGTCCGGCACTGGAGGACATTCGGATCAGGCACTTTGGTATCGGTAGACTGAATGGCCTGTCGGACGTGGCCAACATTGGCATAAACAACCTGGCGTCCTTTATTAGGGATAGCGGTTGGTTTGGGGACAGCGGCCAGTATGGGACAACTACCGCTGACCACACTGGATGACTTTCCTTCCTTTCCTTCTAACTCTCTATCTCTATTGATCTAATCTAATTAACTTTTTCTTCTTCTCTTCCCCAGGTATCACAAAGGGACCGAGGAAACGGACCCAAGTGGGCTGCACAACTATTACTTCAACATTTCCGCAGCCGCCTGTTCAACCTAACCTAACCTAACCTTTTTTGCGTTTAATTGTCAACACATACGTTAAAACATACCTACGTCCAAATATACATACAAAAACTTAATGCATATTTATTGACAGCATTTGTATGCTCTTTGTTCTAAAAAAACTGGGAAAACCTATCTTGCTAATTTAGCGATCATTTAAGGGATATTTCTGATAATATGTCATCGATACATGGTCCGTAGTGCCTTAATTAACTTCGAAAACTTGATTTCAATAGACACACAGACAGACAGACAGGGCTAAGTCGACTTGCTTATATATAAGGATTCGGAATATATACACAACGTTGGCCAAAAACAAATAACCCTATTGGAAGATGCTCTTATTTTTCCAAATGGCGGCCAATATCAAATTTGTTTTGACATTTGTGAACTAAACAGATGTAAAATTAAATTGAATTGGTACACTCCCCAAGAACGCGGAGCACTCGTGTCTATTTTTTGTGTAACAATTCGTCTGTAGTCTTGGCGCAGCCCTCATTCCGCCCCGGATTCTCCGGTCGTCCGACACCGACTGCGTAATTACTGCGCCGTTTTAACACCAACCTTGAAGAGCATAAGACCACACGAGACGCTGGCAAGAGTATCCGGCTGCGGGTACCTGTTCTGCTGACAATATCGCCGCTGTTTGCGAGGGTGTCGAGCTGTCGCCAAAAGCATCGCAATTTGCCATCAGTCGGTCGTCCCTAAGGCGATTTTTGGTCAAATACCTGCGCATGTCCCCATTTAAAGTTCAGTCCGTGCATCAGCTGCCTGTGGATCGCCAAACGCGTATAACCTACTACCAAGCCATCCTTAAATCTCAAGACGGAAGTAGAAAATTTTTCGACCAAAATCATAATTGGCGATGAGGCTCATTTTAACCTCAGCGGGTACGTAAACAAGCAAAGCTTTCACTTCTGGGGCACCAAAAATCCACGAGTGATGCACAAAAAGCCATTAAAGATGCTCAACGTGACTGCATGATGCACTGTTCACGCTGGAGAAGTCATCGGGCCATATTTATTTGAAGACTCCGCTGGGCAAACGACAAAAGTGGGCGGTGTGCGCTGTTGGGCTACGTTAACCGTTTTTTTTGCCACTATTGAACGGACTAGGACTGGAAAACATGTGATTTGAACAGGATGGAGCAACGGCCCAAATTGTGCGAGTCATAACCGATATTTAGAAAGCTCTCGTTTTGGCGATTAACATTGGCCCGGTTTACCCGTTCCAGACTTTTTTGAGGGGTTTTCAAAGTCCCGTGCTTATGTTAACAGACCCGAATCTCTAGAAGCCTTCAAGGAAAACATTCGACATGTGTGCGAGAATCTGTTGCCTGAAGTTCTCGCCTATAGTTCGAGGGCTCTTGCTTACCTTAAGCTAGTTATTATAAAGGACCTCTGCCTATTTTTGTTGGTAGGGTATTGTTAAGACAAACTCACCTTAAAACTAATTGTGGGATATGCTTATCTAAGCATTCTCCCATAATTTTATGGTATGATTAAACAAAGAGGGCGTCAAGTTACACATTCTTGACGACCCTCTGGGTAGCTAATAAAATTAATTTTAAGAATGATATATTATTTAAATTAAGAAACGTTGAATGGAGCGGATGCTCTGTTCAACAAAGAATAAATAAAATTTGAAAGTTCATTGATAACAGAACAGTATAAGGAGACAATGTTTTTTCAATTAATTTATTATCTACATAACTTTTCGATAATAACAGTTTTTTTTATCGATATACATTGCGTTGATTTTTATTCAGAATTTCTATTAGAAACATTTCAATTAATGAAACATTTAGGAACTTTCTTATACAAACCTGCACATACTTATTTTATTTTTAATAAAAAGCGGTACAAGTAGGCAAAATGGAAATGCCTAAGTATGGATTTGTGATTATCTTGTTATAGAAAGAATGTAGCCATATTTTTAAAACTCGATTTCTTTAATTTGTTAATTTTTAACTAAGGAACACACATTTTATAAAAGATATGCCAAATAGACTTAAATAGCAAAACTGGTTTGAGAACTTTGTTGGGCTTACTTTGCCCTTCGAAAAACAATTAAATTTATACGATTGAAAATTAACATATAAATTATCATACTAGAGAACAAGAAACTTAATATTTTATTACATAATATTTGCATGCGCTTGTCACAAATATTTTTGTTGATGAATTTAATGTTTGTAGGCATTAATGCAAATAATTATTTTATTATTTTTATACACGCTATTAACAGTTGGTCTTTAAAAATTCAAATTTTGTTTGCACGGGAAAATTAAAAAATGTTATTAAAGAATTTACAACTACAAGCATTAAAAAAATTTATTCAGTTTTAAGATTTGAATAAATATTCTAAGTTCAACGAAGTAAAAATTAGAATTAAATAAAACATTTCTGATGAAACTCTTCTGAATATAAATTCAAACAAAGTGCTTCTTTCATTAATTTCATTAATTTTCTTTTCAACTTTTTATGGCTTTTATATTAAAACAAACACCCACTGTGCATATTAATGCAACATATTTTGCGTTAATGTTTTTTTTTCATATAATCATTGATCAGTGATGCTAAAATTAAGCCATAAAAATGCCTTTCAATGTTTAAATTGTTTTTTATGGCACTATTGTTGTTAAAACGTTGTTGTTTGACTGCTGATATGGTTGATGTTTTTGTTATTGTGGCAAAACTAAAAAATTAAATGCAAATGAAACTTTTATATAAAAATATTTTAAAAGAAACGATTGAAGTAAACACAGTTCTTTTAAAATTCAATTTAAATTATATTAGATATAAATTTAAGAAAGCAAAATATTTCTCTGTTTATCAAAAGAAAGTTCTAGAATATTTTGAATTTTATTGCAAGATTTTATTACAATTTTATGGTTTTTGATGTTTTGGAGCAGATTATAAATTAAGCGTTTTTGTGCTTTTTTTAAAAATCCATTTTTTTTTTGGGAAGCCAATTTTATTTAAATCTTTAATTTTTAGGTTTATTAACTGTAAAAAATTTAAATTATCCTGTAGAAGAAAACGTCATGGCAACATTTTCAAACCAACAGTTCCAACAAATTTTAGAAGCAATTGGCAGCATCAACAAAGACAGTTCTTTTACGCAATGTACTGCGTGCTATTAAGGCCAAAGGGATGCTCCTACCGTAAAAGAATTTTCAGGTTCCATTAGTGTGTATAAGAAAATTGAGAAAATTTTGGAAGCAGATGCTACATGAGACATGCTTCCATCCCTGAAAGAATACGCAGATACGTGTTGGATTGGGGTCGAAAATACGGTGAAAAGCTTTGAGGAAGCAAAAAAAATCATTCGAGCAACATTTTCACCACCCCTACCTGACTGGCGAGTTTTTTCTTTAATTTTCGAAGCAAAGCAGCTAAAAAAACCAACAGAGAGCTTTATATGAAAAAAAAAAATGTTCTGCTGCCATAATTTAAGGTAATTATAACAGAGAAAGAACAGCTTAGCATAACTTATAGACTGCTAAACGTAAATATTCGTGAACGTGGTCGCTCTTGGAATGTGAACACATTTGGCGATCTTATTCCTGCAAGTACAAAGGCAGAAATGTTTTTCGTTTTCGTGTTATGGGTGCGGTGCACCGGGCAAATTGAGCTACTTGCGGAAAAAATTCTAAGGTTATCCCTCAGCATTTGGTTTTTAATGCAATGGTCATTCGTTGCCTTCAACACACATTGCAATTTTTGGGTTAACGGGAGAAGCAGTTTTTGATTCATGCGCACAAACAAGTATCGCCAGTTTAAATTTAAAGAGAATGCTCACCAAAATGGCTCTGTCTTCCAAGATATTCGGACGGAGGTTTCTTTGGCCAATGAATCTACCACAATGGTGAAGGTAGTGCACATGATTTGTAATGCCATAATTGGTGGAAGAATTCGGAAAATGAGGCTCGTTTATCTTTCAAATGCTGAAAAGAGCCTACACTGTTAGGAACAGATTTTTTGGGGCAAGCAGGCATTGTCTTAAATATGACGCAGGGATGCTGATATTTTTAAGATGAGCCAAAAACAAAATTTTTTTTCACGAATCCTCTTAAATTTGGAGCTTGTGGAGAATATATTAATATCAAATGACTTTCTCTATGCAGTATGGCTTTAAGGGGAATCGATAAATTTATCAGCTTTATATGGATAAGATAATGATGTGACCACTCGCAAATACGCTAAAACCTGAAAAGGATTACTCTCTGCACGCTACTCATAACATGTTTAGTGACACAATACGTATTGGTGAAAAAACGTCGGGCAAAGTATCAGCCTTGTTTGCATGCCCTTCAAGAATTCCAAGATCCGATGAAGATGCTTTTTGGATAAAATCTTCCACCCGTTGTACTTACAGGATATCAATTTATTAAAAGACTCCTATGGTATTGGGTGTACCGGAGATGAACGAGTACATTCAGACAAATTATTGTTGTCATACGAAGATGTTTTAAAGGAACCAGTTAATGCAACTCCTTGAAAAAACACAAGGCTACTTTATTAGGTGTTCGTAAATTTGGCAGAAAGCACACGTCTGGTACTTATTAACAAACTGACAATGATCCTTGCTGTTGAAAGTCAGAATACTAATTGAAAATATACACTGAAATACTTCCACTTTTATAGCAGTTCAAAACGTTTACATATTTACACTTGTAAGAAATAAGCAATGTTCGTATATAAACAATTTGTATGGTAGTATTTAAATATTATACACAGAAAGAAAACCCGCTTTCTAAAATCAATTATTTTATTTTTTAATTTATCCAAAATCTTTTTTTTAAGTATGATCCTTACTTACATTTTTTTAAAACAAGCCTATTCGGAATGCTTCAACAAATTAAGCAGAAAAAAACTTGTTGTTTTAATATATTATTTTACATTTGAAAACAAAGTGTTTCGGTGGCCTAGAGGTAACGTGCTTGTGCTGCAGTGCGGAAAGTCCCTGGTTCGAATCTCAGCTTCGGTAAGTACAAAAAATTAAATTTTTAAATTGTAAATTTAAAATGCCTATAAAATAAAAATAAAATATAAAATTCTTCTTTTTTGAAAAGTGAAAAAAATGACATTTGATTTTCGAAATAATCCCGTTTACAGCTTAAATCAATATTTTTTTTGGCTTACATCAAGTACGGTTCTGAACTTAAATCAATCCTTTTTTGGCTTAATTGTGGCTAAAAGTTAAAAACTCGTACTTGAAAAATTTTACTTGGAGGAAGAAATTTCGTACTTGATTTAAGAAAAACCACACCGCACTTTTGACACCGCTATGGCTTGATTTAAGTAAAGTTTACTTAATTTATTTTTTGTGTGTAGAAACAAACAGATTTTTTTTTTAAACTTAGCGTTAGTTTAGATACAAGAAAATAAAAACAAATAATTGTGGGCTGCTTCACAATAAGTTAAACTTTACTTAACTTAAAGATTTAATTGTTTATAAAAAACACGAAAACAATAACAAATTAAAGCATGGTGCAAAGTACTTTCGTGATGTTTAATATTTTGTTTGCAGCTGAGCAGTAATATCAAATGTAAAAAAATAACAAATAGCGAGGAAAAATTAATGCATTCCTAAACATGCTTGCTTTATCCCTATCTAAATAGAAAAAGACATTTACCAAAAATTTTTATATGATAAAATTTTATAAAATTTGCAAAATTTGGGTGTACATAACGCTTTTTAAAGTGGCGATATCAATATATGGCTTGCTTATCCGCGTGAATGTCCTTACCGCTTGCCATATTCTTTATACTTTTTGGTTTCAACTCTTAGTTTTTGACGATTTTTATATCACTTAAATTAAAATATTATTCAGGTTATAGTAAAGGTAGAACGAAACGAAAAACTAAATAAATGTTAATAAAGTCTTCAGAAGGGTAACCTAACCGTTCATTATTTTTGTTTTTTTGTATTTTTTCTAGTCACATAGTAATCATGCAGCTTACTTCTGATGTAAAAAGCTGTAAAGTATTACCTTATGTTATGTTTTATTATTATTTATTTATTTGAATTTGTTTTGAGAATCTGTTTTCCTCTGTACGGATAAAAATACGTCCAGTTACAAATATTTTAAACGCAAAACTACATGAACACATTTTCAGCTGGCATAAATAAGATACGTGTGCAGTTTATTAAAATAATAATGACTAAACATAAAATATTTTACCACACAATTGTATTAACACCAACACAATTATAGTATTTTGTTGGGTAATTGAGAAAAAATGAATATGTGCTGGCATGCAATAATGAACTTTGTGATTAAGTAATAATATAGTACTGCTTTATTCTATGTATTTTGAGTTTTTTTCGATTGCTTAGTAGAAGTGTGTTTTTTTGTACATAATGAAATTACGCTTATTGTAAAATTAAAATTTTTTTATTTAATTTTTTTTATTTGATTTTATTTTATTTTATTTTATTTTATTTTATTTTATTTTATTTTATTTTATTTTATTTTATTTTATTTTATTTTATTTCATTTAATTTTATTTTATTTTTTTTTATTTATTTATTTTTTTTTTATTTTATGTTATTTTATTTTATTTTATTTTATTTAATTTTATTTTATTATATTTTATTTTATTTTATTTTATATTGTTTTATTTTATTTTATTTTATTTTATTTTATTTTATTTTATTTTATTTTATTTTATTTTATTTTATTTTATTTTATTTTATTTTATTTTATTTTATTTTATTTTATTTTATTTTATTTTATTTTATTTTATTTTATTTTATTTTATTTTATTTTATTTTATTTTATTTTATTTTATTTCATTTTATTTTATTTTATTTTATTTTATTTTATTTTATTTTATTTTATTTTATTTTATTTTATTTTATTTTATTTTATTTTATTTTATTTTATTTTATTTTATTTTATTTTATTTTATTTTATTTTATTTTATTTTATTTTATTTTATTTTATTTTATTTTATTTTATTTTATTTTATTTTATTTTATTTTATTTTATTTTATTTTATTTTATTTTATTTTATTTTATTTTATTTTATTTTATTTTATTTTATTTTATTTTATTTTATTTTATTTTATTTTATTTTATTTTATTTTATTTTTTTTTATTTTATTTTATTTTATTTTATTTTATTTTATTTTATTTTATTTTATTTTATTTTATTTTATTTTATTTTATTTTATTTTATTTTATTTTATTTTATTTTATTTTATTTTATTTTATTTTATTTTATTTTATTTTATTTTATTTTATTTTATTTTATTTTATTTTATTTTATTTTATTTTATTTTATTTTATTTTATTTTATTTTATTTTATTTTATTTTATTTTATTTTATTTTATTTTATTTTATTTTATTTTATTTTATTTTATTTTATTTTATTTTATTTTATTTTATTTTATTTTATTTTATTTTATTTTATTTTATTTTATTTTATTTTATTTTATTTTATTTTATTTTATGTTGTTTTGTAATAAAAGAAACTATGTTGCTTTAGTCAGGCTTCTGTACCGATGAATTTTACTACATAGACGTATAATTGATGTAATGTATTCTACATACAGTATACGTCCTAATGTATATTTAAGCAGGGTGATCATTCGTACTGATGTCCTCAGTCCATGTACTGGTTTTTAATTTCGTGTACTGATTAAAAATGTGTGTACTGAAATTTACTGAATGTACTGATTTTTCAAAATAACTTCAATTGCCCAGGCGATTTCTACAATAAAGTTTTGTTTTATAAAGGATGATCCCACGAGCTATTTTGATGATGAATGGTTTTGAATAAAATGAAAAGTTGTACATTGATTTTAAAGAACATTGACTTATTCCTTTAAAACTTATTAAGCAATTTTTAAATTTTTAAATCTGATTTCAAAATAAAATAAGTTTTAAATTTTGGCAAATAAAAATTCTTTTTCTCGGCAAAACTAATCCAATATATTTTTAACTACTAAACGGACTTAAAAGCAATGTAAGAATAAATAAAGTTTTATTGCAGAATTTATTCTTTTTACTTAGTTAAATAGAGCGAATATTTTTTTAGTTATATATGTTGCGACAGTTCTCTGATTTCGAAAATACCGTTATGTCTCGAAAATCCAAAACCGTACTTGAAATTTTTAAGTATCATTCGTACTTAAGTTTTTTTATATCGGGTCTAGTCGGGATTAGTTAAAAAAATAAAACATAAAAAAATATTCTTTTTTTGTTTCAAATAGTAAATATAATTACATATGTGTAAAATTATAATAAAATATTAAAATTTTCTTTTTTATTAGGTCAAAAAATGGCTTTTAATTTTTGAATCATTCCCTTTTAAAAATATAAAAAAATCCGCAGTTGAAAAATCATATGTCTTGATAAATAAATTAAACAGAATATTTCCACAATTTAAATGCATAATAAACGTAAAAACAAATATTTTTATTTGTTTGCATTAATTAATTTGTTAATTTAATCTCTTAATTTTTCACATCAATGCGTACACACTTGGTCAGTCATGACATTTATTAAATAATACACAGAACAAATTTTACTTTTGAAATAAAAATTTCCGAAATTTTGTTAATAAAAAGAAGGCCATTGCCAATATTCAAAAAAACTATTGTGGGTTTTTTTTAAATGCTTATTTAAAAGTTTTTTCGTAGATATCTTAAAAGAAGTTCATTTATAAAACTACATTATATATTAACAATATGGTCAAAAATCTAGCTTAACTTTTAAATTAATAAATCAAAGAATTTCATAGAAGAAACGCCCACTGTTATATCAAGAGTTTTTTCAGATCGTACCTTTGGCATTGACTGAATTATATATAGAGATTTAATTTTTCAGTGTTTTTTCATTGTTTTACATTAAGTAATTTAACTTAAATGTAATAAATAATCATGTTTGCATACTGTTATACATGTATGTATTTATGTACAAATATTTATGAATATATATATGTAGGGTTTATATAAACATACAAACAATTGCATGCTTATATTTCATGCATCTATACACATATTTATATTTACACTTTCTTCTGAAATACCAATTAGTGCTACAACAGATAAATATTTATTAATGTTTTATGTGCAATCCTTTAATGATAATTACTATTAAAATAAGATATTAAATAGTAAATGCATTAGGAAGGATACTTGCATTATTACCATATATGAGTGTTTACTGAAAATTTATAAACAAATTTTATATTCTCACATATGTGTTTATTTAAAGCCTTACTTGAATATTTTATTTATTTTGTTTAAACAGAAAAACACCGAATTTTGTAACAAACAAAACATTGACTTAATATTAAAAGGGCGTAACTCGTTTTTACTCAAAATAGCGTTTTTGAATTATTCTGGCCAATAAATGACAAGTTCATAGAATTTTTTGTTTTTTAAATTGGAAAAACAACACAATTGCTTTTAAAGTTATCTGAGGCGCTAAATAAATTCTATTTTTTAAAACTGCTTTTAGTTTTTAAGATACAACGTTATATCAAATTTCCTTACACCAACAATGTGGCAGAAAATTCATTCATCGATTTAAACCAGGCATATCTCAATTATTACACTATCAATCTATAGAAAAAAAATAAATATTATATTAATTTTGCAATTTTTCATTATGATTTAAAATTAATAATGCGAAAAATTTTATTACAAAGAAGAAATAACTGAAACTTTATTTTTTTTGGGAAATTTTGATTTTTTTTAGTCTAACCGAAAGAATAATTATTAAGTTATTCTCATATATGCTGTCACAGTTCACGTTCACAGTTGAATTAAAAAAATGAAATGCAGATTTGTATTACGCGTCCCGAATAATCTTGCAAGCAACTTTGAGTTGCTTTAAAACAAAGCCGTCTATTCTTGTTTTAATAAAATAAACTCTATGTTTTTGGTTTAAAATCTCAAAAATTTTTTTTGAACAACAAAGTATTATAGTAATTTATAGTGACTTACATTAAAAAAATAAAAAGGCCAACAAAACTTAAAATTATTTATTTATTAAAACAAGTAAGAGCGCTATATTCGGCTGTGCCGAATCTTATGTATATACCCTTCACATTGGTCTTTTTATATACCCAGCCGAGTTATTTTGTACAGCAAATAATATAATAAAAAACCTTGTGCGACTTTTAAAATCCATAAAAAACTATACAAAATTTTAACGTTCGTATGAATAATAGAAATAGATAAGGAACGGTTGAGGTCAACAGTTATAAAAGTTTTCTATATTTTTCATATTAAAAGGTTAATTTTTATGGGATGTTCTAGTTCCCCGCTCCTCTCTTTGAAGAATATTCGAAGTCGATAGCTGTTATAGTTTCATAGATGTGGCGTATCGAAAATTTCATAAAAATTGTTAGTTTGTATTAGAGCTACCCCTTCCCCTGCCCCTGCTCAAAAACTTTTTTTTCGAATGTAGGTCTTATTATCCTGTTACTTTTTGCTGAACATTTGAAGTAAATTTCTGTTATAGTTTCCGAGATGTGGCGTATCGAATATTTCATAAAAATTGTTAATTTGTATTGGAGCTATCCCCTTTTCACCCCACACCCAAAAAATTTTCCCTGCAAAGTGTAGGCTTTGTTGCCGAATTACTTTTTGTAGAGCATTTGATGTCGATAGCTGTTATAGTTTCCGAGTTAACACGAATCGAAAATTTCATAAAAATTGTTAATTTGTATGGGAGCTACTTCTTTTTCACCCCCCACCCATAACATTTTTTCTCTAAAGCATAACTCTTGATGTCCAATTACGTTTGGCGGAACATTTGATTTCGATATCTGTTATAGTTTCCGGGATATAGCGCATAAAATATTTCACTAAAATACCACTTCCCCTGATCCCATCTAAAAAAACTTTTTCCATTATTTAGGTCCCTACATAAGGAGTATCCGTGTCAAGTTTTGTTGCAAGAGTGATTATATTTACTGAGATATATAGGGATATATGGACGGATTTTGTCCTAAAAAAATGGGTTGCTTTGGGTTTTTGCTTATATCTCGGTCAATAGTAAACAGGCAAACTGATATAAACCCTTATCACTATGTGAAGGGTATAAAAAACAATTTAACGCATTAATAATTTAAGTAAAAAAACACTTTATTTTCACGACTTTTGTTTGCAGTAATCGTTTATTTAATAAAAGCAATAATTGCTTAAATAACCAAGAATGTATTTGTTTTAAAATTTTTTGTGAAATTGTGCTGTTTTCTTTAACAGAGTAATTTATTTCAAGAGGATTAATTATAGCAAGAGTAAAGTTAAGTTGTACAAAAAAAAATAAGTTGTCACCCTGTCTTTTTGTTTTTTATTTTACTTTTCTAAAAATCCCTATTGTCATCTTAACTTACTTTCAATACAAGTTTGATAATCAGCGAAAGACATAAGTGACAATGTGTAAATGTTTAGTGTAACAAATCGATAGACAAGTGTGAAATTTATCTTAATAATCAGACGTTAACTTTTTGTTAGAATACATTTACAAAAAGAGAAAAAAAACTTTATTAGAAATAAAACATATTTACTTGCTTTTCTTTGGTTTTTTTATTGGGTGGATGAAAAAGTCTAATTGAATTATTCATATTTAAAAAAAAAATATTTTATTATTATATCGAATTTTTGGTATTTATTTATAAAATAAATTTCCAGCCAGTGCCAGACTAAAGCGAAGTACACAAATTAAATACGTTTGTTCCGATGAAGCCATCTGAACCACAAATTACTTAAGTAAAAAATTTGGCTGATTTCAGTTTTATTTGTTTGCTATTTGCCCCTTTATATGACTTCCATGCGAGGCGCAAACAAGGTGACTACTAAGATAACACAGAATAACGGGATTAGAGAGCACAACTCTTTGCTTTTCTTTTTTGGTGCTTTTCTGCTCATTAATTTATATTCTTCATAACTTTGTCCATTTTTTTGCTTGGACTATATAATGCTGAATTTGGTTCGAGGACTACTTAAATTTTCTTGAGGCTGAGAAAGCAGTATAATTGGAAAAAAGTGACTGTTTGTTGGCATGTCTTCTGTATTAAACAAGTAAATAATTTAAGGTAGGTACGCTAGACCTTATTAGTTGAGGACAAAAAAGTGTTCCTTTTTTTGATCAGGTATTTTTGAATGCTCAATAGGTTATTGATATTTATTAGCAAGTTTAACTTAATTTTGATTAAAAGACCTTCATGCCATACTCAATCAAAAGCTGGAAAGACTGCTCGAGTTTATCACAGAACATCATTTCTTTTCCTTATAGATTTAGGAGTTTGCTCAATGATACTTTGTTGTCATTTAAGTTCAAATTGATGACTGGAAATGCAGTTTTTTTATATCAATATTAAAGGCAATTTGAGTGTTAGCAAAATTTAAAACAGTTTTATCATAGTTGATTACAAGAAAGCCTTTAAAATAGGTGAGACGTACTCAAGCTTAGGCAGGGCGTAATATTCTCCTTCCTGGGCCAGGCAGTTTCAAAAGCTGGTGTTATTAAAACTAAGAAAATTTTTTCAACATTTAACTTATCAAAATAACCTTAAGGACATCTAGCATTTGAAGACGTTTTTTTTATAGGCTTTCTTACAGAAACAGGCGGAAGTCCACTAATGTAATGTTAAATGATTAACAAAAAGATTTTTTTTTTATAATTTTTTGTTAAAAACCCTCTTAAATATCGTTATGTTAGATTTTAAAACAACAGGTCTTCTAATATCCTTAGCTGGTCACAATAGCAAATAATTTGTCTGATGAATCAAATATTACTTCTAGCAGTTTTCTTAAATGCATTTTTTCTCAAAGCAAAATATAATTTTACCATTTTGTGCATGCTCTTCTCCTCTCAGATAAAAGTTGTTTCACATTTGTGGAACAAAATTTCGTTAAACCTAGGATTTTAACAATATTTTTTGCAAACAGTGTGTGCTGATATATCTTTTTATATTTAAATTGATTTATTCTTTTAGATTAGAAAAAACTTCAGGATGCAACTTAGTGAGAACTTCAAAAGGTAATTATTATAAGTGAGTACTCTGAAGGTAGATTCAGTGAGGATTGAACCTCAAAACCTCTTGGGGTATTACTTTTGTTTTGCCTTTATCGATAACGTCTGAAAAAAGTATAACACTAAGATCGGTTAGGAATAAAAAACAAAAATTTTTTTTCTAGAAATTTCCTTTTTTCCCCAACACAATAATATAATATTTATTGCTTTCACATAAAAGTACCTTTTTTTCTCATATCCTGATAAACGTTGTGGTAAAAGAACTTTCACATGCTCATTTACAATCTCACATATTTATATTTATTGTTTTCTTCTTCCCAATGCAGCATTATTTAATAAAGTTTTCCAAAATTTTTTTTCGTTATAAGCTGTATATATATAAAGATGTGTTTCCGCTGGCCTCTACACATGTATGCGTATGAGAAATAAACCCGTCCTTTATTATTGCTTGGTTTTAACACAATGGCAGCATAAAGACAGAAAAAATGTATCTTAAAAATATTAAAAAATCAACACAGTTCCATAAAACTTGTAGAAAGAACAAAGAAAAGAGAATATAAATCCTGTATGTTTTTAAAGAAGTTGAAGACCACTTAGAGTGGAGATGAAGCGACACTTTTTTACAATTTTCCGTTTAATCAGTTTATCTTAAATAATTTGGTTGCTTCTTGCATTTACATGCGTTTTCTTTTGTAATTTGGATGTAAGTGTAAGCTTTGGAGGTAATTTTTTATAATTACAGCAGTGTTGCCTGATTTTTTAAGATAATGCTAAATAAAAATGATTTTTTATTTCCAAAAGTTTTGAAAATTTTTTATTACATTGAAATTTTATTTTTAAATTGTAGATCTTAATTTAAGTTTTAATTAATTTTTAAGTTTTTTTAATAAGTAATGTCCTTTTAACATATAAAATTAAAATTGTTGGAATTCAGGACAAACAAAAAACAAAGAAAAAAATTTTTTAATATTTTTCTCTCCACAAAAGTTGCAGACATTAATTAGGCTTATAAAAAATTTAATTTTTTGTGTAATTTGTGTAAGTTTTTGAGACAATCTTTTTTTAAGTCAGCTAGCTCCGTTGTCACTAAAATGCAACAATTTTCGCTAACAACGCTCCTTAGAAGACTGTAATTGGTGTGGTTTTACAAATTCTAACTAGAAAGGAATTTTACTTTGAGGCTGTGTTTAGAAAAAACTATTTTAGAGAGCAATACTTTTAAGTTTTAACGGTAGTTTGAGGTGTTTTTAATCGTAGTTTTTACTTTATGTTTACACAGAAAGGAAAAACACATTCAAGAAATAAGCATTTTATTCTTGAAGTCATCTGAAATTGTACTAGAAACTTTTAAATACAACTAGTTCTTAGGTTTTTTATATCAAGCTTAGTCGGATTACCTCATCAAATCAAGCAAAAAAAACTTATTGCTTTTATATATACATAGTTTTGCATTTTTTTGAGATCTTGTTTTAAGTCCCAGCTACTGCAAGAACAGAAACAAATTTCAAATATTAAATATTAGATATGCAAAAAATAAAAATAAAATTTAAAACTATTCTTTATTAACAAAGCTTCGTTAGTCAAAAAAATGATTTTTTATTTTCGATAAATCCATTTTACATTAAACCATCAAGTACTGATCGAACTTAATTCAATCCTCTTTTTGCCTAAATAAGGCTAAAAGTAAAAAATTCGTGCAAAGGAGATCGTGTTTGCTTTAAGAAAATTTCTACTTGGGGTAAAAATCAGTACTAATCGTACTGAATAAAGTTAAGATTACTTGGTTTAGTTTTAGTGTGTACGAAAAACTATCTAATTAAAGGGGTAGAGAAGTTTTATCTGACCCACTCCATACCCTGGTTCATATTTAAGTTTCAATCGATGCTGAGCAGAATAGGTTGGCCAGATAAAAATTTATAATTTTCCGCTTCATTAAAATCTTGTAAAAATTCGTCTTCTTACTAACATCTGGTAACACTCCCCATTTGCAAAACTAACTGTCATCGTATGCGTTTTTCCAATTTTTTTCTTTTGGCTTTTTTATTTTGTTCTACACATCTTTTTTACCATTTCGATGAGTCTATAATTTATGAGTTATAGGTTTTATCATGGTTTTTTATAGTGTCGTCATATCTTTTAAGATTTATGGTCTTCCTTTAGACGTTTGGAAACAAAAATCAGCAGAACTGTATACACTAAAGTGTATATAAAGAAGTGAATACGATGACTCTTATAAATAAATCATATTCATATGCAAAGATTAGTTTAAGTTATAACTTTTTTTATAGAAATTTCACATATCTACTCAAAAAATCATATACATTTTTAGTAGTGCTGAATACTCTTAGATTTGAATTTGATGCTTTCCAATTGAGAATTTAGTACTTTAGGACTTTATATTTTTATTGACCAATGACACGTGCTCCGGATAGTAAACTTATATCATGTAGATTTTAAGTGTGTTAATGTCGTTAAGTGTTCTTTAATAAAGATTTAACGCAAAAAATATTTAAATTAGAAAATAATATTTTATATAAGTGGTAATGGTTAAAACTTTACGCTGTTGAAATAAAGTTAGTAAGAATTTTAAATATTAAATATTATGAGCTATTAGCTTAGAGTTTAATTTACTTGTATAGTTAGTTTACTTGTATAGTCAAATATTTTACAATAAAAAGTATTTTCGTGAGCTCCAATATATTTTTTGAATAAGTCTGTAAAAATTAAATTAATTTTTTTTAGATAAACAGTGATAACCAGCTTATTTCAAAAATTGTAAGTATATTATTACTATATTTCCAAAATAAAAAAGTATTTTTTTGGAGAAATTTTAAAAAGGCAAGATTGAGCAATATTTCTGCGTAAGAATTTCAGGTCATCCAATCTCAAGAAATTAACGTCAGAGCATTGTGAACTAAAAACTAACTAGCTACAAGACAACGTAAAAGAGTTAAAATTTTTTTTATTTTTTGTAGGAGAAATATTTCCAAAAAATATTCTGATTTCAAATGATTGAAATAAGCCACCGTACATATATACCTATTTTATAATATTTATGCTTATACATAGATATTTCTTTCCTGTTACTCCTCTGGGGAGCATGGGGCCACAACACGTTTATTGGAATGGCTTGAGTCCTTAGCGTGATGTTTGATGTTCTACTTCAGATTTGAATTACAGAGTTCAACGTTTCCAGGTTTGTGTTATACACCTGATGCGAAAAGTTCCCTGTAAACTCTAGCCTAATGCTTGCTTGGCGATATCGTCTGGTAGCTTCCGAAGGTTGTGTCCACGCCAAACCCCGCCTACGCCTTTTTATCACCATTACAATTTATTGCTGATTTGTATCTGAAAAAAAAACAAATTTGTATCTGACTTATATGAACTTAAGGCTCTCAAGATAGAGTCTCTAGTTTTGGCGGATCTACCCAGGTACATGAGCAACTGTTGAAGTAGGCTTATAGCTGAAAAGTTGTAGGTATGTTTTTAAAGTAGGTGAAAAGGGAAACTGGCTAAGGCTAGGGAGCCTAGGATCTAAAATAAGATCCCGTCAAAATAGTAGCAAATAATGAAAAGGCCGGCATTGGCCTGTTGGAGCATGTGCATGACTCGGTCCTGACTGGCGGTGAGAAGATTATGAAGCGTTGATTAAAGTGGAGAAATTGATTTGTCTAAATGAAAAGAGATCCTTCAAATAGAGCTGGATGTCGCATTTGTAGGGTGCGATATGATAATCATGGTCTTTCTTGCTTAAGGTTGGGTGCTTTTTCAAAAGCGTGTGGAGAGGTGCCTTGTCGGTGCGGATTTGCTTTGATTATGAAGAAGCAAGATCAAAGCTAGACACGCAATTCAGGTTTATATAGCTCAACTCCTCATCATGGGGTCTGTTATGGCTACACAGAGTCATGGCAGAGAATTGGTACTTGGGTGGCAGGGTAGGCCATTCTGAAGGCGCTGGTAGACGCTTTGCTTCCACCAAGTGTTGAGAGCACCGTAAATTATTGCCCGCACGGCAGGTGTCACGTAAAAGCCTTAACGACTGTATCTGACTAGTGCTGGGTTTTAGATACTTTTAGGGGCCACTATACATGCAAGATTTTGCTAAGGCATTTGGAGCGAACACTTGAAGAGCCTGTATTTCACGCGGTACCATATTTCACGTTTCCCAGCCGCATAGCAATTTGGATTCCACAAAACAGTCAAAATGTTTACCTTTGGTACCTCTTGATATGTTGAAAGGTTTCTATAAAAATTTAAGATGGAAAAATATCTTACGGGCCTTATTAATGCGGCTAAAAATATCCGTTGTTTAACCACCAGTCAAGTTTATTGCCCAGATAGCGTCAATTTCTATGTTATCTATAAGGATTTTTTGCGCAGTTTTCGCATTTATCCTGAGTACTTTGATCTTGGGATCATTTAGCATCAGGCCAACTAGCTTTGCAGATTCACTAACAAGAAAAAGCTTTGCCTTCATTTAGGAGAAAGAGTGGTTTAGAAAGTAGACATCATTCATATGATTTAGGCCTTTTAATCTGTCTTGCAATCCCCATGTTATCCCTTTTATATTTTAGAACACAGTTTAAGGCTGGCTCTGTATTAACTAATATTAATTATGTATAAGTATAAACAATTTCAATTCCTACATTTATTTAAATTTTAATATATATAGAAAATATTTATATTAAATCATCTAGTCAGTAATTCACTTAAAGAATTTCCAACTTTTTTATTTTACTTTCTTTATCTCTTTTACAACGCTGATTTCATTTTATGCACGAGCAAACAATCGCACCCACACTTGCGCTCAATTACTTTATCACTTATTGGCGGTTACTTAAAGCAATAATAAATCTTATTAGGAAGAACATAAATATGCATACGTTGATATAACATACAAACTACATTAAGGGAAAATTGGATTAAAGTATCAGTTTATGTTTTATTAAAATATTTTATGTTACAACCATTTATTGTTTTATGAGTTTCTAAAAGGCGGAAATGTGTGTTTGTGTATAAGTATATTAAAAAAAATATCAAGGGATAACAATGAAATAATGGCTTATTTTCTGCAAAAAGGACAAAAAAATTTGTAAAAAATAAAGACAATTTATTGAAAGAGGATTTTTATGTAAGCAGTTGTGTCTTATTAAGGAACTTAAAATATATTGATAAATATTTAGTTAATATATTAACTTCAAGAAATATTTGGTTTTAAAATTATTTTGTTAAAAGCAATAGGATTTTAACAAACACAAATATATAGTTTTTTTAAATCATTTATATTACTTAATATTAAAAACGAATCTAGTACTCGCAAAAATACACCAAGTAATTTTTACCTAAATTAAGCCGTAGCGGTGCCCACAGTACGGTGAGTAGAGATTTTTTTAATCCAAGTATGGATTTTCTTACCAAGTACATTTTACCTAGTACGAATTTTTTATTTTGAGCCACATCTAAGCCAAAAAAAGATTAGCTTAAAATCATAAACATGTTTGATGTAAGCTTAAAAAAAATTATTTATTTAAATGGAAAACGGATTAATCCAAAAATAAAAAAAAAAAATTTTTTTTTGAGCTTTGTTAAAAAGAAAAAGTTGTATATTTTACTTTTGTTTAATAAATATATTTTTATAATTTTTGTTATTTGATTACTTATTTGTGTTCTTGCAGTAGCTGGAATTCAAACTTTGGACTCTCCAAACTGGCACAACAGTACGCTACCATCTAGGCCACTGAGATACTTTGTGCTTTAAATGCTAAAATATATTAAGAACAACAAGTTTTTTCTGCTTGATTTTTTAAAGTAATCTTGACTTGATTTAATTAAAGAAACCCACAGTAAGGATCGTACTCAACCATTTCAAGTACGATTTTGGAAACACCAAAGAATAAAATTTTTGATTTAAAGTATACCTTTTCTTTCTGTGTAGCTTAAGTTCCAAACAAGAAGTTAAAAAAAACTATAAAAATTTTTAGTAAAAACATTATTGGCACAATGCACTGTTACCCTTAATAGGTATTTCGTGCAGTAGCTTGAATCGATTATAAGCCTAGGCTTTGAATAAAACTTAATACACTCAAAAAATTATTAACGTAAAATCAACCGGATATTCATTTAAAAACCGTCCAACAAGATACTCATTAAAATTTACAAAATATTTCATTTAAATTTAGACATAAAAAAAATAACTGACATTTTCGTTTAAAATTAACTAGATTTTCTGTCATTTAGAGCAAAACACAAACTATCAGAAAAAAAACAACAAAGTTAAATATTGCCAAAGAATAACTGACAAAAATAACTACAACTGAAAATCAGTATTTTTTTTTTATTTGAGGCTTTGAATAACCCTTCAAAACAGTTAAAAAAATATTGTATTAATATTTAACTATTTTTTCATTTAAAAACAACTTTACGGAATACTTCCTAAATAACTAACAGTCAGTTACTGTAATAATTTTTTGAGTGTACCTTGCGCAGCAATGAATACAAAATGCGCGCTGGTTTATTAAAGCCGCCACGCTCAGGGCATTAGCAGAGCACGTGCTTTAAAGTCCTATATTCCATACAGCAAAAAGAACAGGTCGACGTCGCCGTCGTGCAGGTGTTTCTCAGATTACAGGGAACAGTTAGAAAACCAGTGAGGATCCTTAAATTCTTCCCTCCAAGAGACAGAAGCCCCCTATTTTTGCCCCTAGATAGAGTCAAGAAACTCTTGGCCTGCGTTGTACCTGGACCCCACTTCAGTGAGCAGCAAATTCAGTGACCCTTAGAGTAGCCAACTTTGCATGCGAATAGCCATGAGAAATGCCGCTAAATGGCACTAGACCAACACGAGGGTTGTTAGGACCACAGTTGGCTAGATGGTCTGCCCAAATCCACACCTGTGTTACGTCATTGCACGCCAATTAAGAACATTCACGCACTCCTCTACCAATGCCCTGAAGGGGGGGAGAAATTTTAAATATAGCACACAATTCAAACACTGCCTTTCAGCGGTTTATTTTTTTCACCTGTCATATTCTAATTAAGTAAGCCTAATTTATAATGCATGAACAGAAAGTTTAATTGCTCAATTAACTTTAAATTGTCTCCATTTAACAAATATGTTTGAACCTGGTATTAATTGCTTTTATTATTAGCAAAGTAATTTACTTTTACTTTGTTTAAGAAGAACCAACAGAAACTGTTGTAACTATTCCCTCATGTTATCTCAGAAGCTCTTACATATAGTTATCTTAAACGCGATACATTTGGCAATTTTGATTTTTAACATAATAAATGAGCCATGATGATTTGGAGTCAATGAAACTAAATGTGATAATGATTTAGTTATTAACACATGCTATTTAATTTTAAAGCTTCCAATAGTTATTTGCTGACCGAAAAGTAAACAGACAGAACACTTTGACCATACTATGCTCGCTATGGACTTGTTAAATGAGGATTAAAAAATATTTGGCCAATTACTTGGTCAATGTTACAAGGAACATATTTAAACATTGTCCTTTTTAACTTATAAAATTAAATAGTTGGAAAAAGTATTTTTAACTATCTTAATTTTGCTAAACACAAATATATTTATATTTCGATTAAAATCTAAATTTTATAAGTTTTTTGAAATTTACTAATATATTCAGTAAAAAGTTGGAGTCTATACGTTCTACTCGTAGTAAGTATAAAATTAACACATTTACACATTAAAATTAAATTTTTGGTCTCATAAGGAAATATTTTTGTTCAAATAAGAACTTATAAAAAAACAAAATTTTGTTAGTTTATATGTCATTTAAAATTTTTTTGTTGGAATAAACTTGAAAACCCGAAATTTTAATTATTTTGTCAATGTATTTTTTGGTTTTACTAAAAAATTTTATTTATTTTTTTCAAGGATTATTTATTCTTAGATCTGCTGATTAATACCATCGGCAGCATAACTTAAAATACTTGTTGAGGATATATTAATTGTATATTTATTTCTTCCATAAAAACTAACAAAAAGGAAGCTTATTAAAAAGTTAAAGCTGCTTTTGCTCTTATAGGTCGATTATAATTTTTAAATTAAAAATAAATAAATTACTTATACATAAGTATTAGGTTGTTACAGATACATTTTCTTTGCTTATTTTAGCTCCAGTTCATTTAAAAAATCCTATTATTAAAAAAATTGATTTTTATTTAGGGATAAATAACTGATTTTTCTACGAAATGTCATTTAGATGTTGTTTGCTTTTAAAAAAGTTTGGTGGAAAAAGGTATTGAAAAGAATAATAATATGGTTTGAAACAAAAGTTTAATTTTTAAAAGTTTTGAATGTGAAAGGCTGTTATTTGTAACTAAATATTTTCCTCCAGAAGCAGGTTTTGGGTTATAAGTCACCATTGGTCGGACGCAGTATTCTTATTTGTATAAAAATATCATTTGTGTAGAAGAAGTTATAAATTAGGAAAGTTAGGTTAGGTAGAGCAGGCAGCCGTTAAAGGAAAAAAATAGCTTACTTAGGTCGGCATAATACGGAACTCGAACCTACAACCCCCAGAATGGTAGACTCGTGCACTTACCGCTGATCTATCGGGGCACCCATGTTATAAATTATTACAAGATTGTGTGCGCAAGACTACATTAGAAAGTGAATATAACCACTCCCACAAAAATTAAACTCCTTTTACTATTTTTACTGCACCGATTTATTAAAAAACATATGCGCATATACAAGATCTTTAATTTAAAAATTGTTAAAGCTCAAAAAAGGTGGTACAGTGCAAAAATTGAAATATCTTCAACCAAATTTCATAAAAAATAAAATGCATTTAATTAGTCCTTTAAGGAAAAATTTAAAGCCAATTATAGAGTCGTAGCCCGGGCACAAAAAATCTTAATAAAGGTTTATCTAACGGACTAACTTTTATTAAATTTTGTACGTACATGAAAAACTTTGAAGCTTAAAATTTATATTCATATATGAGGCCTTGAATATAAAAATTTTAAAATCCTGAAATTAAAATGTGGGCGGTGCTATGCACAAAAAGATTTAAACCTAAACGCATATAAAAAGTCTCTAACTTGGAATTTCAAAGATATTAAAACAGGCGGTACCACCCACGTCTAGAAAAATTAAATTCTTAATATAGATTTTTCTACGATATGGATTTTTAAAAGCTCTGCATTATATCCCTGGTTTTTATTCTGAAGTTTTTAAAGCAGACAAGCTTGTGATTCCACGTTCATAAACATTTAATTATTTATTTTAATACTTTCACTGCATAGATTTTTCCAGATCTTGTACGAGTATATAAAGCCTTTGCATCGAATTTTTAAAGTTAATTAAGTAGGTTTTCCACGCCCAAAAACTTACGTTTTTAATGTAGATATTTTTTTTTAAATTGCGTACGTGTACTGGTTCTAATGTTTTGTAATTAAAATTATTTATGGTGGTTCATCTGGTGCATTAATTTTTGAAAATTTTGTACGCATATAATTTGTTATAGCGTTAAATTCGGCTTATTTTAGCAGAAAGTCATTAATTAAGGACAAAAGAGCGTGAATCTGCTATGACATGGTATCCTGCTGCTCCTTTCTTGTCATCCCGCGGCGAACAATTAACCGTCATACCGTCACGGTATCTCTAGATCCCGCAAAACCTTTACTTACCAAGTATGTTAACAAGTAATATTAGAGATGCAGAAAAATAAGTTACTTTTTGAGTTGTCCCCAAATTCAAGAGCCCCACTTACAAATGTGCCTACAAAAATCCATCATATAACTAGTTGCTAAGATATTTCTTAAAAGTTAATTAAAAATGTGTTGAAAAAAGTCTATTTCATAATTATATTTTTGCATATATACATACAAATGTTAAAAATAACGACTTTACCAATAGGTCATTGTCCTGTTGTAATGATCTTATTACCTTGTTACCAATGAAATAATGAGAGCCTTGTACTCAAACTCAAGATACTTTAAGATATGCCAACCAACAATTTAGCATGCACGTCGAAATTTGGTTTTGGTACCGCATTTTTCGGTATTCACAAAGAGCATAAAGAGGCCTCAAATCAGCTGCAATACCACGATACTCAAGTAGAGAAATGGACAAAGTCATGGAGAATAAAAATAAGTGAACAAAAGTGTACCAACGTTACTTTTTTTAAAAAAAATCAGCATTATCGTTAAGGTTTTGTTTTTTTTTAATTCTATTTTACAAAGTTTAAACCAAATTTATTCCTCTACACTAAAAGATAAAAGAGGTATGGAGCGAGAAACCCGCTTAATCCCCATGTAAATTTGGTTTCCTGAAAAACTTAAATATTATCTGACCCCAGAATTTATGGTGTTTTCCATTCTAAAAAAAATGTTACAATAAGTATGTGTAACATTTTTATCAGTTTACACACACACTTAAAAAGTTGTCCATTTTTTTTTGTTTTGATGGAACAGAAAATTGCTTGATTTTAATAAAAACTGCACTCTGCGTTAAAAACTCGCCTGCACAAAAAAGTATTTACATACATAACACAGCTGTAAAAAGTGGTACTTTGTTACACTGCAATATAATTGGGGGTAAGATATGTTACACTCTTGCCAGTTATTTGTGCAACATGTTCAGAAAGGAAAACGAAAACTGTTTTCACACTTGCATGTATTTTTAGAATGGAACATAAACCCGCTCGAATGGTAGCATTAATGTAACATTTTTGTTTCACTAGTGATTAACGTGAACAAAACTTAAATGCTTTTTTTAAACTAGTAAAAGACTAGCTTGCTAGTGAGTTTATAAAAAAGTATGCAAAAATAAGTTTTAATGTACATAATTTCCTAAAAGCCCCCAAAAACAATAAAAACGTTTTAATTATGAATATGGACTTATAAACTAAAATTTAGCTTTAGCCGATAAGCTATTTAAATATTGCCTTTCCGTACAGGTGTTTATATTTTAAAGTCGCTAATGCAGTTAGACGTTTTACTACCCAACAGAAATTTGACCGAAAGCTGCAAATTGCTTTCAAAATCTGTTATAATTTCTAAAATATTTTTTTTTCTTTTGCTTAGAAATTAATGTTTTTCATTTCTTTAAGTTAATTTAATTTCTATAACACAGATCCCTATTTGCATATAGTCTTATGAATTAATCTCATAACGTTGAGAATAATTTCCGGCTATATTTAATTCTACAACAAAATCCTTTTTTAAAAGAATGAAAAAATTTACAAAAAAAAGAAAATGAATTTGTTATATTTTTTTCGTCCAACAACAACTATACAATAATCGTATTTGTTATATTTTTTTCGTCCAACAACAACTATACAATAATCGTTATATTAATTATACAGTAGATTGTGTCTCATTTAATAACTGAGTAATAGTTTTGTCTGTCTGCTAGGCTGGCGAGTCATTTGAACATTTTCTGTTGATAACAAATTCTATGACGATGCTGCCGAAGCTGATGGCAATAATAAGGATGATGAATGTATGTGCACTACGCCTAGATTAAATATTTTTTAAATAACAAACTAGAAAACAGCAAACAAACTGAAGTAATCTAAAAAACTAACAGAAGGAGAAAAAACATTTCTATTGTTTTTATAAATGTTCCTGATATAATTTCATTGCAATTTGTACAAGTCGTAACAAAATCCATTGCAAAAAGTTTTTTGTTTTTTATTTGTTTTTTTAACTGTTTTCCTCCCTTTTTTTATGAACCATTATGAGAAATAATTATTTAGAGCTGGCCATGGCAAACAGTAGGTTCCATAAAAATCTAACAGGGGATACAAATTTAATTATATAAAATTTGATATTTTTTTTATTATATTTAACGTAGAATAGCGTTTAAAATTGTAATTTTATCGTCTTTACTTGCGTGATAAAAAAAAATATAAAAGGTTAAAGTTTATCCAGGTATTACTGTACTCTAAAAAATAGAAATGAAAATGTAACAAAGTATTAATATCATCAGCTATAAAAAGAAAATGGATTTAACAGCTGGTATTGTATATAGAACATGATTTTTTATGCAGGCGTTTATATGTTCCTGCGAACGTAAATTATTTGTACGTAATAAATGGACGATATTCTAGTGGTTGGCTTTATTAGTTATAACTGTTAATTTGCAGTATTTAATGCATTATATCTGAACATAAAACTCCTTTGAATCATTTAGCACACTTTAAGGAAAAAATTGATTTCAAAACAAATTAAATTTATAAGCAGCATTCTTAAAAGTTAGTGTTTGCATCATGCTCTTATTTAAAAATATGCAGATACCTTTTTGCTCCTTTTTTATAATTTTTATCTTATTAGGCAAAAAGTGAGAAATGTATATTTGGCTAACATGGAGGAACCACCGCTACATCTAGTGATTATGTGTTCATTGCGTATGGTATAAAAATACAAAATTAAAAAGAAAAAGAAAAAATTAAAGAGATGCATATATTGAAAATGCAAAATCAAAATATAATAATTTTAAACACTATATCTTAGCAATTTCACCACCTTTAAATATCTTTGCATTGCAGAAAGGTAGCATGTTACGAGACTTGACAAATGGTCAATGGAGTAGTCACAAAAGTGCCGATATAGCCTGCTGATTAAGCAGGTTCTCTTTTTGCGCCTCTATGTGCCTTATTGAAATTGGAAGCAACCAGCAGCTTTCCGCTAGCTTCCAGACAATACCAAATCGCAGCAGTGACCAGTTAAAAAACCGATTAGCGATTTCAGATGCCATTTTTCTACAGACAGGTTCGTTCTCAGTTAGACTATGTTGCAAATGGTAGTAGAAAGAGGTAAACCTTTCTTTTCAGGAAAAGCTAATGAAAATTAAAAATATGAGACATTAAGTAAAGAAAAAAAGCAGTGGTTAGACAAACATGAAGAAAAAATACAAAAAATGGATAAACAGCTTTAATTCTCGTGCAAAAACTATCTCTACATTAATTTTCTCCTAGAAATTTGAATCACATGATGATTTTTAATGGCGGTTTCCAGTTTGTACTACAAAACATCGCTTAGTTCTTTGTAAAATTTTTTTACCCACTTGATCTTTTGGTTCTGTAACCTCTTACAATGCCAGACAATATTGCACGGATTCCTCTAAGGACAGTCAACTCAGAATTTACCAATTTCCAAGAGAGCAAAAAATTGGGTAGATATTAGAGTAAGTGCGGGTAATGTGGTATACCTATTTGTTTTTAGATTACCATAATATTAATTCTGTGACTATTTAGGTACGATTCAACTAATAACATGGTACATGTGTTAAACTTCCATTTAACCATTATTTTCAGAAATATTTCAGAAAATACTGCTAGTGCTCTGAAACGCAACTTTTTAAAATGTACTGGTAATGTGGTACACCATATGCTGCTCATAGTTTTTCTTTAATTTTAAAACTTTTTTTTCATGTAAATTAACATTTATTGTAATTTAACAGTTCTTGAGATATCCTCTGGCACCAATTTTCCTACTTTACCCTTATTTGGAATTTGGTATTTTTTTTGGAAGGTAATGTGGTACACCATACTAACAGCTGACACAAGCTATACCCCAATAGCCGCACTTGTGTTTGATGTAAACAATTATATATTTAGTACTTACTAATTGTTTAAATCCCAAATTAAAAATTTTTGAAAAATACCTTTAAGGGAAAAACTTGTGTTTTACACCAGCAAAAAAAAAGGAGATCCTCAAACCGATTTTTTGCAACTGACTCCAAAAATGACTTGCAAATATTAATTAAAGTATAGTTTTCTTAATTTTCTGAGAGCCGCTATCTATTTAAGCTATTTCTGTTACATTTATATTATTAGCTTAAGAGAAAATTTACTATAACACATTACAAGCCTACACCACGTTACCCGCACTTACTCTACCCTTGTTCATCGATTTCTGGTATAAATTAAAATTAAATTAGAAGAACCAGTGCAATATGTTTCACTGTCTTAAATTCCACTTTATCCTCATACATTTTATAGTAATCTGGAGTGTCGCGATCCCATTATGGCACTTAAGCCCTCTTTCCCTAAATTCATAACTAACCTAGTGTCCACTAAGTTCAGTCTTGGCCACATTGCTCTAGCCACCCAGCAGTCACTTTTGTTCCCCTAAGAAAGATTCGGCATATCCAGCATCAATGTACTATGAAATAACTTCCAAATTAAATAACTATAAACAAAACAACGAAATAACTCTCAATTTTTTTTGCAATGAAATTTTGTTGGGAGTTTTTCCATTTTACCGTAGGGTATGGAGTTCTTTAATTATTGTTAGCAGTTTTTTTTAACTTTCTATCATTGGCCGTTTTTTAATTTTTTTGCTAAGAATTATTTAATTTTCTTAAAACTGCAGCCTCACGATCAAAGTTTGGCTGCAAGTTTTTTACACATACTACTTGTAAAAAAAAGTCGTCAAAAAAGCAACATTTTAAAAGCCAACACACAGTTTATTCATTAATTTTGCAATCAGCTATTTTATTGACTGTAAGTTAAAAAACAAATTTGGAAACAAAATTTTAAAACCAGTAGCAATGTATCCACAATTTTATTTTTTACTTTTTTTGTCTTTAAACTTGGCACTTTGAATTTCGGTACTTTTGCGCTATTATACCAACGAAAAAAAGGAAGCAATAAAACAGGTTGTTAAGTTTGGAGAGGATTTTTATTTTAATATTTATTAATATTTTTTGGTAACAGCTTTTTTTTAGCTTTGCGAAAACCAAAAAAACATTCACATTTTGGCCAAACAATACGTGATTACACCTACTATATGTAAATAATTCGAAAAAATCTTTGGCGCATCCTTTTGAGTAGGTAGTAGTTTTTGTTACCGTTTGTTACCCATTTAAAAAAAAATTTCAGAATATAAGTTGTTTAAATTCTTTACTTTACATTTAAATTGTGACCCAGTTCAGTTATGTTATCCTTTAAAAAGCGTGCTCACCCCTAATACATGCACAGACGTAAGGGAATTACCGCCTGTTGTTGCCAGACGTCCTTTAGAAATACTTTTCCAATTTACAGATGTTGTAGAGGCTATCGCTAACCTTAATAGTAAAAAAGCTCCTGGCGTTGATAAAATCAGCAACAAAATGCTCTTTGAGCTACCTTTCACAGCTAAAAGAATAATTCTTTTTATTTTTAACGTGATAATACGGCTTGAACATTTCCCACCTGTATGGAAAGTGGCCTTAGTAAAGATGATTCCTAAGCCTGGCAAAGATCCTTCGAAAGTAAAATCTTATAGGCCTATTAGTTTGGTACCCACAATGTCAAAATTGTTCGAAAAATTGCTCAAAAATCAGCTGAATCCGATCTTGAAGGACAACAACTGTATTCCAAATTACCAGTTTGGTTTTAGAAGTCAACATAGTACCGTCGAACAAACTCACAGGTTGGTACAGGTTATAAGAAAAGCCTTTGAGGAAAAGAAGTATGGCATGAAGGCCTGTTAAACAAACTAAAGTTCAACTTTCCTGTAAATTTTTTAACCTATTAAAAAAATACATAACCGGTCGACAATTCATGATCAAAAAGGGAAACCAAATAAATTCTTCTCAACCAATAGAGGCTGGTGTCCCTCAAGGAAGTATACTAGGTCCAATTTTGTACTTGCTTTACACGGCAGATATGCCAACCAATAGTTTCACACACACGTCGACATTTGCTGACGACACTGCTTTTCTTAGTATTCACAAAGACCCTAAAGAGGCTTCGAACCAGCTGCAGCAACACGTAACCCAAGTTGAGAAATGGGCAAATTAATGGGGACTAAAGATAAATGAACAAAAATGTACCCACGTAACTTTTACTTTACGCAAAGAAACGTGCCCTCCAATCACTATTAACAACTATACGGTGCCTCAACGAACCGGGACAAAATATCTTGGTATTCACCTGGATCGCCGCCTCACATGGAAGCCTCATATAGATGCGAAGTTGACTCAAATAAAACTTAAAGCTGCTCAAATCCTCTGGCTTATTGGTAGAAACTCTGTGCTACGTCTGGATTGTAAACTTCTACTCTACAACTCCACAAGGATTTAGAAGTTCCACTAGTAAAAAGCGAAATCCTAAACTATGCTCGCTCGAAGCATCCTGCAACATAGTGGGCACACACGCATAAAAAGAAGGGATACTATTGCTCTTAGATTAAATTTTTGAAATTAGCCATCTTTATTGTGAGAACTTACTTTTTAGTCTGGTACTGACTGGACTAGTATTAATTACTTAGTTTTAAGATTTGAATACTTATTGTTAGTTCGCTTAAGCGAAGATTCAATAATAAAATATATGTTAAAAAAATATATGTTTTTTATTACTTATTATTAAAAGGCTTAAATATGTAGTTTTCATTATTAAAATAAGAAACTTAGGTTTGAAATGTACTGGGTATTAAGTTTCTTAGTCATGCTCAGTTTTTTCGTGCTGCCACTATTATCACCGAAACAGCCGTTACTTAAAAAAAATGTCGGTTAACTTTTGAGAGCTGCTGGTTGATAACGAAAAACTCTTAATTAGATTGAATTTAACTTGAAAAACGCACGATTTTATTAAAAAAAAAAAAACATTTTGATTTCCATTTTTAAACAAAAAACATTTCATATTAAAAAGTTAACAAAAAAATTTTTATAGCTTAAATCTAATGACACTTATGTTTGTGGGGATGGGCCATATTTACCTTTTTGAACTTAAAGCACGTGTAGTTCGAAGTACAATCGCCGAGCGACTGATAAGAATATAAAAACATTCAGAGATAGTCAATAATTCCAGGTACTGAAAAGAACGTAAAGAAAAGTTATTCAGAAAGTGATGGGTAATTTTGACCCACCCCCCCCCCCCCCCCCTAAACGCCAGGTTCAAAATTTATTTCTTAAATTAATGTCTTTTTATCTGATGAATTCTTTTTATGTGATAAAAAGGTCAAAAAGTAACACAAGTCTCAATGAAAGGTTTATTTGATGTTTACAAATTGCAATACAAATTAGCCAAAGGCCAATGAAAAGTTTGTACTTTTCTTGTTTTTTTTTTTTTTTTTAATAAGGAAGAAAAAAAAATAACAAATGCCTTTGACTAATAAAAAAGAAAGTTTTTTTTCAAGCGATCCAATTAAGAAAATCCTAAAGAGCAGCTTTTTTAAAGGTTGTTTGTTTGATTTGTATAAAAAAATAAATTTTTTGAATTGTGTCTTAACTATAATAAGTACACAAAATAAGAAGAAAAAATATTTATTTTTAATTTAAAAACGCTATCAGCCTAAAATTCAAGCAAAAATTAGTTCTTATAAAGAAGTTAACAATAAAAATTTAAATGCCTGCGTGAATTTTAAAAAGTTCTTATTTTCCAGTTTTAATCTTTTTTTATTTACATTAAACTTAGGATTATTTTTATTATTGCTATTCCCTTAGCGCTAAAAAATTGTTTCAATTATCTGTTCCTTAACACTTCAAAACTATAGATAAAATACCATTAAAACAAGTATTTTTAATGCACACAATGAACAGTCGTCAAATTAACTTTAATGCGTTTGTTTGTTAGTATCACACTAAAACGACAATTTTGTATGTTTAAGTGTCAAAAAGTGACTGAACCAAAGCTGTAGCAAAATAATGATCAAAACTTTTACAGCCCTTGTTTTGCAAAAGATTTGCGTTAAGTGCCATAAAATAAATGTCAGCAATTAACTTACCTGTCATTAAACTACTTAATAAAATTGAATTGTAATGCACAACTGCTGTAGTCATTTGTATTTTGTTTGAAGACCCTGACATAGATATTGTATAGCAGCGTTAGATATGAAAAGTCATGGTTGCATAATTGACAATCTTCAGGTTAAAACAAACAAATTTATAACAGATTTAAATTTGTTGTTGAAAAATTTTAACTTTAGTTGCAGGTTTTAAAAATAAAAAAAAAAACAAAAAATTCCGATAGGGTTTGTTTAGTGCTTGAGTATATATGCAACAAGTTAAGTTCTTAATATTGCTCATACGCAATGATATTCAAATGGCACCTTTTAAATTATTTAAGAGGCCAATAATTTTTATGTTTTAAGAGAGAAGTTAATATGTATAATTAAAGGAAAAAAAAAATAAAGAAAAGTTATTTTTAAATAGTAACTGTCTTACTGAGGGATTCGAAACGGCAAAATTTGTAAGAAATATTATTTTTTACTTCAAACAAATAAACGGACCCGAGCTTGATGTTATTTAAAATTTTTCGAAGAACAAAAAAGGTGAATATCTATACTTTGTCACTGTTTTTTTTAAACTTTTAAGCCCCTAGTGGCAAAAAGGAAGAAATTAAATTTTTATACCTTTGGGTACTCCTCCTAAGTTCTAAACGATTTAAGACAACAACATAATGCAAATTGTGTTCGACGAGGCTCGAGTATACTATTTTATTTTTTTTTTAAATTTTTGATAGAACAACTTTAACATCTTTTGTAAACTTCGTCCTAACTTACAAAATGCGAAAAAAAGGCCAAATAAGATATTCTGTTTCCTTCCTTTGCAACATGTTAGTTAAATAGGTGATGTTTACAGCCAAAAGACACTACTACCGTTTAAAGGGTACTGGTGATTGCGTAGCTGATTTCCAAAATGCATTCTGGTCGACTAGTATCGGTAGAAAAACCTGTTTTTTCAAAAAGTCTCTTCAAAAAAGTCTCTTTTAGCATTAACGGAAAAGCATCAATTTCTTCTAATAAAAGGACATTATATAATGAACTTAAGCCAAAATAAAAAGCAAAAACTTTGTATAGAATCTCTCTATAATTGATTTGGCACGTGTAGGAAAAATTTAAATAACTTTTTTATACTTAAAGGGATAAAAAATAACTGTATAATTATTATTTCTTTTAACCATAGCCATTAGAAAAAAAAAACAAAAGCGTAACTTTCCGTTAAAAGAATATATAAAAAGAAGCCTGCTAATAAATAATATGGTATTTTTTTTAATTTTTGGGATTCACTGACTTATGAATGTATACTAAGGGGTTGTTGACACCGATTAACGTGGCAGAAAGAACTTTTGAAATTTTGGGTAGTTTTTTAACAGAAGAGTATTTCTTAAATTTTTTTTGTAATTTTTAAAAATTTCAGATTAAGACTTTAAGCCAACTTAAAGGAAACTGTAGTTTTTTCGGCTTCTTTTTGACACATTTTGAGATAGTGATATATAAGCTCGATATAAAGTGTTATTAATCCAAATTGGGTAAGAAAAATACTTGCTTAAATATTTGGTTCTCGTTTTAATTGTGAGTAACAAACAATTACAACAGAAATAAATAGTTAGTAAGTACGTCTCTTATATAAAAGCAGTTTTTGTCTTGCTGATCTTTGCCTTGCTAAGATCATTGGCATATAGACAATTAAAATTTAAGTTGAGATTTTAATTGAACTCTATTATTTTATTTATATCTTTGTATATTTCAAAATGTAATCCACGGTGCGTAAGGAGGGTAGTGCCATTGAAATTAACAATTGCGTGGATTTGTCAGTCACGAAGTCCCAGATCAAGTGAGCATTGCGCGTTCGCCGTGGACAGCTTTCTTCAGAGTAATGATTCTTATGTAATTGCTCGTCAACAATTTTGTTCAAAGCTTGGTACTCGGCGAAAATTTGAAAGGCCGAGTATAAATTTAATTCATTCGTAGGTGCAGAGATTTCGCGCAACTTTTTGGCTATGAATGTCCCACGGGTAGGGCTCATTCAAACTTCAAGGACATCCAAAATCATTTAACTGGTTCAAATTGGTTTACATGAAAATCCGCGACTTTCAAAACGGAAAGGAACAGCCTCACTTAAAATTCGAGGAGCGATTATTCATGAAATTTAAAAAAAAATTCTTAAGTTCAAGCCTTTTCAAATTTAGATCGTTCAAGAACTGAAAGAAAGTGACTTTAATTTACGCAAATATTTTTTGAAATAATGTTGGAGCGTTTTTTTTTTTGATTCGATTTTAAAAATCTGAAAACCTCAACTGACACATCAAAAACCAGGATAACTGTTAGGTGTGCATTATCCAAGCATGGGAGAATTGGACCATTTTTTTGCTCGAAAATTCTCGATGCAAAGCGACGAGTGTCAACGGTGAAAACTACCGACGCGTGCTTAAAGAACCTGCGAGCCCATCCATGGCACTTTTCACATACGTGATTTCACCAGGTTGGGGCGACTGCGCACACAGCAAAAGCTTGGATGAACTTTCTTCGGAAAAATTTCTTCCAAAAACTGATCTGTCGTTTTAGGCAGATCCCATGGCCATCAAGGTCGCTCAATCTAACTCCTATGGATTTTTAATGGGGCTACCTCAAAGAAAGGGGTTATTTTGGCAATAATCAATATCTTGTGGCTTTAAAGAAAAATATTTGTCAAGAAATCAGCTCAATTGTACCAAGTTTATTGTAGCGTGTGGCGCAGAGCAAATCTGCGCTTTCATTATATCGTCCAATGCTCTTGATAAAACTTTGTATAAATTGTAAAGTTTTTTATTTAAGTTTAAATATATAAAACTGACACCAGACACCCTATATATAGAAGGTTAGGAACTGTTAATTTTTGTTTTTTTTTCAAGAAAAAGATTAAACAGATTGCTAGTAGAGCTGTGGATAACCCTAGCGGGACATTTTTTTTAATAAATTTTGGGAAATAAATTTAGTTAGATATTTTGTCCTACAAATTTTTTCAAACACATAACAAGTGTTTAAAAATGTGTTAAAATTTTTGTTATAAACCATATAATTTTTTTAAACAGGTGCTCTTTTTATTTCGAGAATAATATTATTAAAACTACAATTTTATTTTTTGAAATATTTTTGAATGTGTTTTGCATAGGCACGTATATGGTTACATACATATTCATATCTAAATAAGCATTCCATTTCGCTAAATAAAAAAATAAAAGATAAATGCATTACGTAACATTAAACAGCATGTTGAAATCAAATTAATAGTTTACCTAATTGCCACAGTTTAACTTTATTTACCTAATTGAACTTGCAACTTTTTAGTCGTTCAATTATTTATAATCGCCTGTAGTACTGTTGTTTGTAATGTTTTTTTTGGCTAAATTGATGTTTAAACTTTTGCAAAAGTTTGGCTGCAGCATAAGAAATTACTAATAATTAAATATAAAAATTAGCCGTAAATGCTGGGCCATATGAAATAATATTTAAAAAAAACATAATTTTTACGTTTAATTGAAAACTAATTGGTAAAAATATATATCTGACAGTTTTTTTTTATTTTTATTAATCTTTTAAATAGAAATATTATTACTTTTGCAAAGTAATAAACAATTTATTACAAAATAATAAAACCTGACCTTGAAAGTTTTATAAATAATTTTTCCAAATTAGTTTCTCTTTATATTTTTTCAATGTTATTTTCACAGTTTGATATGTTTTTATTTTGTTACTTATGATATAATAGACAATAGAAAAGTTTTGATTAGAAAAATAAAAACCATTTTTTTTCTTAAAACTATAACAATTCTTATGTCATTGGAACTTTTCATAACTTTATGTTAGTTTTGTTTTCCTTTTACAAGACTTGTCTATAACAATTTTCCATCAGTTTTCTATCATTATCAATATATTTATTTTTTCCCCAACGAATATTTGCTGTCAATCTGTTTAATGACATCAACATGATGAGAGACACCTTCTAATAATTTACAAACGAAAGAAAAAAATAAAAAAAATATATTTTCCGAAAATAGATTTTTTGTATAAACTTCACACTAGTTTTATTCAGAAATGTTTGCAAGAATGTGTCACATGCTTTCCAACACATATTACAACTAATGGCGGAACAGGAAAACTTTGTTAATTTTTAAAAAGTTTTTTTCTTGTTTGTCATTATGGTTTATTATTTTTTTCTGGTAAAAGAGAAAAAAAAAATACTCTGATAATGTTGTCCAAAATTGTACGATAACTAAAGTGTAAGCACGTTCTAAATGAAAATATACACTGTTAAAAATATTAAAGATAAATCATGTTTTAACATAAGGAAACAATAGTTATAAGCGCTTAAGGAACTTTTACAGGGAGCCTGGGGGCAGATTTATATTTTAAAACGTAAAAAACCACAAAACTTTTTAAAAAGGCTTAAACAACAGATTCGAAATGCGGATTTTATTTTTTAAGTAGCATATCATCCGTGTGCTTTTCGTTAAGTTGAACACACTGTTCAAAATGGAGTCTTAGGTTCTGCGCCACAAAATGCAATAAACTTGGTTCAATTGAGCTGATTACTCGACAAATAATTTTTTTTTAAGCCACAAGAGTTTAGGGGTCGCCTACAAACCCTTTCTTTGAGGTAGCCCCATTAAAAAATCCAAGTGGGTAAGTTGGGTGACCTCGTTGGTCATGAGATGTCCTTAAAACGGCTGATCAGTTTTTGTGGAAAATTTTTTCAAAGCAAATTTATCGAGCCTCCGGTTGTGTGTGCAGTCGCCTTATCATGTGCGTTTTGGCAAAAACAACTCCGTAATCATGTCGCCTGGCCCCGAAAATTTTTAAAAAAGGTTCAATTAAGCAGTTGCATGAAATCTCTGCACCCACAAACGAATTAAATTTAAACTCGGTCCACCACGTATTGGCAAATAGCGAACTTTGAACAAAATTGTCGACAAACAATTACGTCGAAATCATTACTCTTAAAAAATGTCTTTACAGCGAACGCGCATTCGGCCACTTCGACATCGTGACTGACAAATCCGCACAATCGAAAATTAACTCGGCGCCCCACTTCTTCCGCACCGTTTACTACTTTTTAAAATAATGGTATTCAAATATATGAATTTGCCACCAGACACCCTGCAGAATGAATTCCACTATGCTATCTGAAAGGATATAAATTTATTGAGAAACTGAACTTAGGGCGTAAAGTAATTACTATTCATTAAAGAAAAGAAAGCTTAAGTTAGCAAGCTTTGCTTAAGTTATATTAGCTGCATATAAATGCACCCTATTTTTTTGTTTGTCGAATATAAAATACAAGTTTACAACATTGGGCATTGTAAGTTTAAATTTTTTTATTTAATGCTTTATATGGTCAGACGGATAATTTAAAAGGCATTAAACATTTTGGAGCTTAACATTTTATATTATAAATAAAAATATCAATATTTAAATATTTTTGGAGCTAATAACTTTCATGCCAATTTATTTCGAATAAAATATTAATTACATCTGAAATTTTTTTAAAAATATTCTTCTCATGTTTCCACATAATTTAATACAATTCGGACATTCCTAATTTAAATACTCTTTGACAACAATTTTACACACATTTTTAAATATATGTATATGCTCGAGGTTTATATTGCCATAACATTCATATTTTTCCAAGTTATTTTTCGTTGTAATATATTTTATAATTATTTATCCTGTATTTTTTTCCTAACTTTTTTGTTTATTCTCAGTGTACTTTATAAACTTAAAACTATTAACGTTTACTATACGGCAGCAGAAACAGCTCTAGAGGGACCTAAACTTGTTTGGCACTTTGTGTTTATTATATGAAATATTTCATCTATTTTCATTTATAAACTATGAACGTGTCAGCGAAAAATGCTACGAGTATGTTATCAAAAGTTGTATTGTTAGTGTTTATGTCATTTCAGTCATTTCAAGTTGACATTGTTGTGATATTTTGTTGAATTTCTTTTCTGTTCTTTCCATCAAAAGCACATAAGTAGTTTTCATTGTAATTTGTTTTTAAAATAAATATAATTACAGTAATGACCAAAACTATTATTTAAACTGTGTGTATGAGTATAAACACTATGTTTTGGACTAATTAACAGGAAGGTTAAGAAAAAAAATCCGATTCACTGTTGGCTAAAAACGTTTTTTTGTTTTCATTGCTAAAGTAACAGGTGCTGATCCTTATTGGAAATTAAAATATTTAACTGATGATCTGAATATATCATTTATTTATTGTCCTCTCCAGATGTTTGAATTTAAATTTTTTTAAATTTATTTTTGTTTCACAGTACTTAAACATGGAAACCCCACATTTGCATGTATATCGGATGCAGAAAACTATCTGTCACTGTTACGTAAACTCATTACACGATTCCGTTTTTATAAATGTGTTAGCGTGAACATCATTTTATAATAGGATGATCATTAAAGATTTGTTTCTTCGAATATTCGAATATTTATTTTTTTTTCGTAAATTTTTGTTAAATGACTAATTAATTATTTTTTCGATCAGCCTAAGGCTAAGTCGCTTTGTGTTAGGCAGAGAATGACTTAGGCGTAAGTCTTGATTTAATGAAACTTGGGTTCTTCACCAGAAAGTACAGTAGGAGCTTCTGGAAGCTCGACATTTAATGGGGGGAAGTTAAAGCTTTCCCTTGAGTCAAGTTATTTTTAGGCTGTCTCTAATAGAAAGCTATCGTTAAAAACAAACTCACAGGAAGATTTCATGCTTTCTATGAATGCAGGCATTCAATATAATAATTGTTACACCTGGTTTTATATACTAAAAGGAATGTGCTTTCGAAATGGATCTTTAATGGTTACGAACACTGAAATAGTCATCTTTGTTATTAGTGTCAGGTTTGCTTGTGAAAGGTGATAAAAAGAGGCAAACCCTCTTATATGTCAACTCTTTTGTGTATTTCTCTAACAAAAAACTAAGAAAAAGAAAATTAAAACTTTAAATGAAATATTGTTTTTACTCCAAAACCAACGTAGAGAATTTTTGTTGGAGAAGCTCTTGTTATTTAAAATAGCAATTTTTAAAGAAGATATTTTAACAATAATTATGGCGTCTGTAACATTGAACAAGACCCCAGGTTACGTTTAATGGTAAAGTTAGAATCCGAAGGGTTGGAGGAACCCCTTAGGTCTTTTGTGCATCCCTTTAAAGAAAAACTAAAGAAAAAGGAAAAAGTACTTCAAATAAGATACCCTTTATGCTCTCAAATCCACCTACAGAATTACTGGCGTAGAATTTACGGTCGTTTTAGGAGCAATAATTCTTAAAGTGAATAATTTTTCACAAATTATGTTTATAATCAAATAACCCGTAAGTTTTTTAATCATCAAGCCTTGGTTGGCAATAGACTGTAAAGGGGCTCTTGTTTGAAATGTGGAGCACTGCGAAGAGATCGTTTGCAGAAGCTCAGGTTTTTAGTAACAATTGTAAAAAACACACAAGAATGGTAATTGTGCTGACCTTTTAGTGGAGGAACAAAAATAAATATAGGGTAGCTAGCTACGAGGCTCATAAAACTAGAGAGGCTGTGACCAGAAATTATGACAAGGATTATCACTGCCCACAATCAGATAAGGGCTAGGAAAAATAAGCTTGCGGCGCTGCAGGTTATTGCAAGATGTATTGAAATAAAAGAAACTGGTAGTTTTCGATCATGTATGGCTCCTTATGGGTGTCAGGTGAATAGAAAACTGTAAACGGTGGTCCTATTTTATTTTTTTTCTAGCTTTTATTTTTGTTTTCTTCTCTCGACGTCTTACTTTTCTTAATTTTCTTCATAAAGAAACACAATTGGCAAAGAAGGTTTCCGACTGCAGGTTAATAAGAGATTACAAGTTATAATAATAGTATGATCAAAAGCACACAAGGTAAGAATAACTGTCTTGAACCGGGACTAAATACCTGGAAAGATTAGAATAAATACCTGGAAAGATTAGAAAAGTAATCACTTACCGGCAAAATCGTATGACTTTCAAATACCACTCTTGCAAGACAAAAGGTCTAAGCACTGTTCATTCACTTTTGCAAAAAATCTAAACAAAATCAGTTTTTGTGCAAACAAAATTATGCTCTTTTCCCCGAGTGTCTCCTATACAAATTTATAGCCCATGAATGATTTACAAGGGGTATCATAGTGAATTGTTAATTTACTTAAAATGAACAGACTTTATAACATCGAAATTTTTTTGTAGTTACCTAATATAAGGTAAGTCTAAGGAAACCCCGAAATATACCCTGATGCAAAGGGGACTTTAAAAACAAAAAATAAAGAGCATGGGAGATGAAAATAGATTTGTAGAAGTATTTCCCTACATTTTCACAAGAGTCCCAAATATAACTTACAATAGAAATTTTGAAAAATTGTCGATATAACAAAGTTTTATGTATTTTGCTGTTTCACAGAAGAACATAACCAGCGGATCACGTGTATCAGGTGTTTATTCTGTAGGACTTGTCTTGTTTTTTACAAAAGGTCTCATTCTTTAAACCTGGTACTAAGTTGTCTTATGTAACAATAAAATGCTGTTCTTTTAAAATAAAAAAAGCTGTAAAAAGAGCAAACTTTTCTACCAGGAAACAAAATCATAGCTTAAAAGCAAGCAAATTTAGGTAATTTCTTAACACTGTCTTGCTACGTGACGTAACATAGTTTTTGCTTTAAATAGGCTAGGACATATAACTTAAAAGACATTCATAAAAAAAAGGCTTAAAGTATCTAAGGGATTTTATCTTTATTTTTTTTTAAAAGGCTACTTGTTTGTTCACCCTAAAATTCCTAAATGAATGAAGAAATGCATGTTTCTTTCTGCACATTTACATTAGAGATGAATGTTGATATCATTATTGTTTTGGTTATGAACTGAAAAACATGTTAGAAATTTTAAACTTTTCCACTTTAAGATACGCTTGTTGTTTTTGTTCGCGTTAGAATAATTTTGCCAACTGTAATTGTCATGTTGTATTAAGTTGAAAATTACTTGACAAATGTTTAAATTCTGCAATGAATTTGTAGCAATGAATAATTTAGCGTATAATGTAAAAATAATATGGCTAATGGCTAGAATTTATATGTAAGAAAATATACAAGATTTTTTTTAAATTATTTTTAGTTATTAAGCATATGAAAACTAATTTATTTAATTTATCTACTATTTTAATTTGAATTCATTGAAGGATTACATAACTAAACAAAAAATATGGAAATAAAAAAAATGGCTTAGATTATTATTCTTATGCATATATAGTCAAACATTTTCATTTAGCAACAAAAAATATTTGCATAAGATTTTGCAAAGTTTTACACACAACTATGGCATTATTTAAAAGTACTATTTACCACAAATATTTTGCAATATTTTGTGGCAAATATAATATTTTTAAAATGATTTTCATTTGAGCAAATATTGTTGTTATAAATCAAAAAATCAAAAATTAATATTATTTTTCAATTGTCAATAACCACAAAATTTATGCATTGTAAACAGTAATATTATGTAAGCTAATATTGGTGAAGAGAACAAGTATTTTCTAAGTTATTGCACAGCACTTTTCTTATTTAAAAACCCGTTTTTTTATAAAATCTTTGCTTTTTGTTTTGGCTTCATATAATCTTTTTTTATTAGAAAAATTAATATTTTTCCATTAATATTGAAAGAAACTTTTATTTGAAAAAAACAGGGTTTTTCTACCGATAATAGCCGAGTAGGATGCATTTTAGAAAGCCGCTACGCAATTTCGTCATCAGTACTCTTTGAACGTTTGGCTGTAAACATCGCCTATTTAACTTACATGTAACAGAGAAAGAAAAAGGGAATATCCTTTTCCTCCTTCTTTATTTTGTAAGTTAGGATGAATTTTACCTTTTCATATTCACTATGCTTTTTATGTATTAAAAGTCTCTAAGATGGAATGAATTTTTTTTTAAGCTAAGTAGACGTTATTGATAGAGCATTTCTGTATTTTCGCGCCACTTACCTATCCCAGTCTATTATAAGATAACCTTGTAGCATAGATGCTTTATGGATACTTCTTACAATATCTGTTCAAAATTGGTGGCATATATGGAAAATATACTGCGTAAGAAGAAGTGGCAACTTAACGTTGACACAACAGCAGCTGTTAGGATAGCAATGGGAGCCCCAGCGCGAAGCAATGCAAAAACAGTACTGGGGTGAACAATGGTTCAAAGACAAGACGGGGGTTTTTGGTGGATGCAATCCCTATATACTAGAACTGTGACGATAGTTTCTGAGATACATTAGGCATTTTGCCCTCTTCTTAAAAAAAATCTTTTACCAGATTATATAAGATTTTTATTATTTTTTAATACCCAAATTTAATATTGAAGTTTGGTATTTAAATTACAATTTAAAAAATTATATAATCAATACCTAGGCGTTAACAGTATTTTGTATAAGTTTTTTTCTTACGACTAAGTCTTTACCTTGACATAATAATAATTTTAAATACTCCATTTAGGATTGAAATAAAAAATTAATTTCAAATAAATAACAAATTACTTCTTCCAAAAATTTTGCGTTATTATATTCAAATGTTTAAATGTTGGAAAATAGACTTTTTCATTTACCCGTTTGCATCTAAAGTAATGATAGTAAACAAATTTTAAAATGTTAAAACTGTTTGCAGAAATATATACAGAGATGCACTATAAATTAGAACATAAAATATGCTAATTAAATCAATGCAATTTCAACAACAATAATTTTAATTTGAGCATGCCGAAATTTAATTTAAAATTTAAAGTAATAAAATTTGCGATTTTGCCTGACGAAGAAGAATATTATTATATTAATTTTGCAAATGAATTTTTATATTTTGTTTTAATGAAACCCATAAAATAATTTTACCTAACTTAAAAAAAAAACACTAAAATAATAAATAAATACAAAAACATATATCTAAATTAAATTTTCAAATAACATAGACTTAAGTAAAAGATATTTGAATCCAGCCTTTTAATGCAAAACAAAAAGAGCTGACGAAGAATTAAAGTGAGTTTCGAAAATGAATTTTCCTGAACTATTGTCAGAAAAATATTGTTCTCAATATCATTCTGTTAAAAAAACGCTAATCATATAAAAATTGACTAGAGAACCTGTTAGAAAAATTAAAAAATTTGGGAAACAAAAAATAGTTTGTAATATACGCTATAGGAATAATAGAAGATAAGTAGTATTTATGTTAAAATGATTAGTTTACTGTTAAAGTGCTTTAAAAATACCTGTTGTCTTAGTCCAGCTTTTGCTTTAATCTTTTGCTTAAAACTTATTTTCAAATTCATATTTAATCACACAACCGTTTTTTTTAATTTTAAGTTATTAAGCCTAGAATTGTTGTTTCATAGGGATTATTTTTAAGCTGTAAAATGTTAAACATCAGAAACGTAGAAAAACAATAAAATCAAAAATTAATGGCAAAAAGTTTTAATAAGAAGTATTACAACAACAACCGTTGAATTGCCATTATGACAAAAAAAACATGCAGAGCTTTTGCGTATTAACCCAACAGCTTTATTCGTACAATCAATTGACAATCAGAAAATTCTTAGCAACTGCAAATTATATATATCGATTGACTAATATAAGAGCAATTTTTTTTATTTGTAATTTGTTCAGGAAAAAAAAAATTACGAGACAATTTTTTTCTAAAGAACTTTTCTTTTTGAGGAAAAAAAAGTTATTATTTGATTTACATATTTGAAAAAAAAAAAATGCTAAAATAACAGGAAAAATTTATTTACTATGAAAATTAAATTTGTTGTAACTTAATAAGTTTTGTGATAAATTTGCCCATTATGGTAAGTGTTAACAAAAATTTTTTACTCCAAAAAAATATTTTGATATGTCATAAAAAAATATTAAACTAGTTCGAGGCTTGAAGTAGGATTTCGTTAGAAATTAACAAGGAAAACAAATCTTCATAAAAATAGTTCTATGGCAATAAGAAAAAGAAAGTCAAGTTTTGTACTTTACAGAAATATTAATTAAGGTTTTAAATATTACTAGGATATGAAGGCAATTAGCATTTTAATACGGGAAAACGAGGTAAAAGAACTGTTCGTTTTTAACTTGGTAAAGTCCAGAACTAACCTTTTGTTTTTGTAACTTCCTTAATATATCCTACCCCTGGGTCAACGGACAATTTTACTAAAATAAGAGTTATAATGTTAATCAATGTGAGAAAAAAACAAGCCGCCTTCCGAATACTTAGAGAAAGTACCTTAAGACCAATAAAAAGTCAACCGTAGCACCCAAAGACTTCCAAGAATCACACCCCTCTGCTTATTTAAACAAGAAGTGCCACACTAAACTAAGCCCATTTTTTTCTTACAAGCTCTAAAGCCACCCTTACGAAACTGTTGCGCAAAACTTGCAGGAGGAAGAGGATGAAAATTGATAGCGATTCATAGAGCTAACATTAACATACATAGAACTTAACTTGCATATAATACTAACACTTAATGAATAAGAAGGAAACTCCTTTCCCGTAAGGCATCTTTTATTCAGGAGAAACATTTTTTTAAAGCATTTTAATAAAGTAAAATAGTAAAAGTTCTTGCCAAGTATTTATTAAAAGGATAAGATAAGTTACAGACATGTCTTAACTATTTCGGATACTGTTCAAAAAGGGTGCACTTAATAGGTGCCAAATGATACTAACAAACAGCCCTATGTAGTACTCAGTACTGTACAAAATGGACACTAGTTTGCATAACTTCGGAACTTGTGGAAATCCAATTTTAACAAGTAAGAGCGCTATATTCGGCTGTGCCGAATCTTATATACCCTTCACATTGACCTTTCGCAATCCAAACTTTTTTTATTTTTAACCATTTTTTTACTTATGAAATATTTCTAATTTTTAAATAGGCTCTAAGGCCAACTCTGAAGAAGTTGTGGGCATTTTATCATTTTTGTAAATTTTGTATGGCAACCCCATTAGGGCGTGGAGATAGGGGGTAAGTATGTTCTAGGAATATGTTTGGGAGAAGAAACTAATAGGGGTCGGTCGTCCACTTTATTGCTCTTAGGCCAACTCTGAAGAAGTTGTGGGCATTTTATCATTTTTGTAAATTTTGTATGGCAACCCCATTAGGGCGTGAAGATAGGGGGTAAGTATTTTCTGGGAATATGTTTGGGAGGGCAAACTAATAGGGGTCGGTCGTACACTTTATTGCTCTAAGGCCAACTCTAAAGAAGTTGTGGGCATTTTTACATAATTTTTGTAAATTTTGTATGGCAACCCCCTTAGGGCGTGGAGATAGGGGGTAAGTATGCTCTAGGAATAGGTTTGGGAGGAAAAACTAATGGGGGTCTGTGATACATTTATTTCCTCTACGGGCGACTCCGGGGAAGTTGTAGCGGTTTTTACCTTATTTTTTAAAATTTTGTATGGCAACCATGCCAGGGGCTGGAGATAAAGAGTAAGTATGTTCCACAAAAATGTTTGGATGGAAAAAATAATTTGGGTTGGTCTTACATTTTACCTTTGTAGGAGAACCCTGGAAGCCGTAGGAGCGATTTTAAAAATGTTTAAATTAAGCTTTGTATGGCAACGCTGTTATATGTATGAACACTTATACTAATAAAATTTTTGGTTTGGGTGTGTTTGAATAATATCAACATGACTGATTCTGTTTTTTTCTTTTTTTGTTGTTTTTTTTTGTTGTGTTTTTATTATTACATGTAAAAGTATGTTCTTTGTTGTTGTTGTAGACTCAAAAAACCGAGGTAGTCGTGGTTTTTTGCTTATATCTCGGTCATTTATCGGGCGATTTTGCTGAATTTAAATACCAATTTTCTCGCGACTATCTGTGACAGTTTGAGACCACATTCGGGTCTAAGCGATATCGGGGGGCTTCAGAAAGTTGATTTCAACCATAACACGGACAGACGGTCAGACGGACAGACGGACAGACGGACATCGCTAAATCGGCTTCCCTATCTATAAGGATCCAGAATATATATACTTTATGGGGTCCCAAATGGATAATAAAGGAATTACAAACGTAATGACAAACTTATATATACCCTTATCACCTATGTGAAGGGTATAAAAACAATTGAATGTCGGTGAAAAAATGAAAAAAAAGAAACTTTGTTTCAATGGTCACCTCCGGTTTAACAGTGCGATAACAAACCCTGATATATATTTACATGTCGTTTACAATAAAGTGAATCACCTATTAAAATCTTTGAAGTTTTATAAATATATCATAGACTAACTTTTTATGTAAAAGTTAAAAAAATTAGGCAAACATTCAAAAATAGGAGCGCACGTTCGGTTGGAAGTTAAATTGTTGGTTTGTTAAAATTGTAATATGATGGCTCTGAAAGCCAGATTGGTTATTTGGAATACAGTTATTGTTATTCAAGATCGGAGTCAGCTTGTTTTTAAGCAATTCCTCGAACAAACTGGATATAGTTGGTAGCAGACGTATTCGTCTGTAAGACTCTACCTTAAGAGGAAACAAATTTCCTTGGAACTTTCAATACTGACGGAAAATGTTTAAACCGTAATGTGGTGTTAAAAATAAAAAGAATTATTCTTCTTGCAGTTCAAAATAGTTTTAAAAGTATTTTGTTGCTTGTTACTTCAAAGCCGGTAGCTGTTTTAGCATTTGAATTATTAATAGCCTCTATGACATCTAAAAGTGGGGAAATGTATATCCATAGGATATCTAGCAATAACCGAGTGTAACTTACTTACGTCAGTGCATGTATTTGAAGTAAACACATTCATTAAATGACTTGCTTATACAATCATCGATGTTTTTGGGAGCTTTAAGTGGTTGGTTTGGCGAGCATTGGAAATACCAACCCATAAGTTGGCAAATAATCATCAAAATCTAATGATATTTGATATATCTGGTCTAAAATAAGTACATTTTTGCTAAATATCAATAAATTTCAACAAAAAATATTTTGGGTTGTCCGCTTCACTATAATGCATCTTCTTTTAATTAAGATTCTTTTAATCTATAATACATCCAGTGACACAATATATGGGAAAAAGCTTCCACTTGATATTAAATAACTAACTTGTTAAAAGTATTAATTGTTTAATCACGTTTTTTGTTTTTAGAATAAATTTCGTTTCAATAAAAATAAATTCTAACAATTCTAACTACAGATCGTACATGGATTGCTTAAACAATTTGCAGTTCACTTTAATCCTGTTATTTTAATTATGTTTGCCCAAAATCATTTTAACTTTATTTGGTATCAAACTTTTTCTTTATGGCAAAAAGTAAGCCAAATAGAGCCCATAAGCACATATTATCGAGTTTTAATATTAAACGCCTGCAGCATATTAACTAACCTTTCTAACACTTAGGTATGTATGAGCAAAACTAAAAAGTTTTTTTACACAAAAGAGTTTGAAAAGTTTTTGTTCAGCTCCTGCTATACTAAATACTTATAAACTATTAAATGTATGTAAATAATCTTTTCGCATACAAATTAAAACTATTGTAACTTTGTAGGATAACCTTGAATATACAGTGAACTCGCGGAAACGTGAACTAATTTTTACCAAGGGTGTTCATGTTTTCGATTTTGTTCACGTTTCCGATTGGATTTGTTTTAATTATTTCCTAACGAATTTAATTTTTTTTTATCAATTTATTGTTACTAGTTCAAAGCATCCAAATCTAGCCAAACTTAACAACGCTTTAACACGAAAAGTCCAATTTAAAAATTTTAAAACCTAAGTTTTTTGGGTAATACATAATTGTCTCATTAATCCGACCACAAAAATCAACCTTTTGCAAATAAAACTATGTATATCGCTTATAGATCCTTTTATTGCATAATTTGGGGACTCCTAAAACTAATAAAATTAATGTAAACAAAACAAAAACCTCAGAAAAAACTGTTCACGTTTTAAAGCTTTCAATGTTTGTTCACGTTTTAGAATAGTTAATGTTAAATAAAAAGTGTTTACGTTTCTGGATGTTCACGTTTCTGGATATTCACGTTTCCGCGAGTTCACTGTATTTTCAAATTAAAGCTTTTACATTTTTCTCCTAAATTTATAAATTTGCATATAAATTACACATCAAGTAGATCCTTTAAAATAATTTAAGAAACTCGGTTATAGTTGATTTGATAAAAATGTTCTATAATTAGCAAAGATTTGTATGTCTTTATGTCCACTTATCACATAAAAGCATCCGTTTTTGTATTTCTATTTTATTTAAATCAAATAACTTTAAGCATTATGCATTTATTCTCTTTTCGCTTCATTTAAAAGCAATTTATTTATTTAAAAGCATAAAAGGGAATTGCTCCTTTAAGTTAAATAAATTGTCTGTCTAAGTGAATGAATGTTGTTTATATGGCAATGCCTTTTGATCTTATTTTGTATAATTGTATAAAGATAAATACATTTAGGGAATAAGAAAAACAGCAGCATAATATTGCGTATTTATTTATTTTAACTTTTTAAGAATTTAAAAAAGCTTAAGAAAAAATAAAACAGAAAACGTTTGTTAAATGTAAATCTTTATTTTTATTCTTAAAGTGGAAGGCAGTTAGTTGCTGATAGAAGTTGTTTATTAGTAATTACTTTTATTTTCTATTAGACAGTTAAAATTTTTTCAAAAAGAAATTGAACTGCTTGCATTGTTTTTAATATTTGCAATCATAAAAAGTAAAATTTCTTTGGATTTCTATAAAAATTTTATTCTAATCTTTTATTTAGTTACTCAGATATGAAAAAATGTACCAAAAATGTGAAAAAATACTTTTTATTATTTTCTAGAAGAAAAATCTTAAAAAAATGCTTTTTATTCACTTATTCGACTTTTGACCCCAGAAATTAAAAAAAATAAAAAAAAATTGTCAAAGTGCGAAAGGAGTATTTTCTTAACAGCTTAATGAACTTTTGACCTCAATCTGTGTCAATAGTCCTTCATTTCATATTTTAAAAGTCGTAATTTTAAAAAGATAAAAAGGTTGTTTACGTTTGACTTTAATCTAGATCAATAGCTGTTAATTTCACATTTTAAAAATACAAAAAAAAAAACAATTAAAAACTCTAGCCGGTCAAGCACGATTATATTATACCATTCACCACAGTTGTATGGAGGCTTAATGAAAAACTAGACTTATAATATTCATATTAAGTGCAATAGTTGGTGGAATAAAAATAACCAAAATGTTTACTACGCGAGGAAATTTGTATATTAGATACATCAAAGAATCGGCGGATGATATTTTAGCTTTTATATTCTTATTTGTGGCATAAGGCTAGGCATATGTGCGAAATTGTGTCAAAATGGAGTGATATTTAAGTCCCTTATAGCCCAAAAAATTGACTGTTTATTACAAAAAATAATAAACATTTGCCAGGGCCAAAAAAATTATTTGTGTTAAATTTCATCAAAATGTCAAACTTTTGCCCTGTTGTGCATTCGCAAAATTATATGGACATCCAGCCAGAGAGACTGATAGGCGGACATGCTTTTGTTGACTCAGCAAGCGATTCTGAGTCAATTGATATGCTTGGAGATGGGTCGCAGACCATTATCTTTGGGTGTTACAAATATCTGCATACTCGCATCATTAAAATACCAAATAAGTGAAAAAGTACTAGTTGTCAACTCTTTTTGTTTTTTACCTTCCTCTGGGTCAATATACTTCAAATTAATACTTATAGAACCACAATTTCAAAAAAGGACAAAAAGTACATAAAGGTCCACTTTGTTAAATTTTGATACTTCAATTTCATATTTCTAGACTCATAATAAAAAAAATTGAGAAACCGAACCAAAAATATAACTGGAGCATTTTTTTTGCACTTAGGGTATACAACCCATTTTCTTCACATCTCTCTTAGGAAAATTAAAAAAAATATATAAAAAAGGATCAAAATGTAATATTAAACCCTTTTTGACCCATATCAAGTTTACAAAAATTGCAAAAAAGCAAACAATTTGCTAAGCAAAATTTTAATAATATTATTCTTGTTTATATTTGTTAAAAAGTATCAAAATTGACCCAAAAGTTTGTTGTGGCTCAAAATTTCAAAGAAGTAGTAACAGCTTATTTATTTGACTACGAGACCTGCCCCTTAGGGCTTTGAACTTCGAAAAAGTGCCAGAATGCTTAATTTATAATCCCAACTGTGTATGTACAACACAGACCAACGTAATGCTTAAAAAGTCCATATTTACACACTTGGAATACATTTTCTTTTTTCCTACGAAACAAAATTCCATTGTTCAAATTCATTTAAATAAAATAAATTTTTAAAAGCTTTAACCTTAGAATTAAATAAATTCTTAAAAAAAAGTATATATTCCCTTGGTATTAGTAAGTACTTATAAGAAAAAAAGTAGATTAACTCATCCTAATCTGTTTTGTATTGATTGCATAATTTGCATTTATTTTATTTAAAACTGGACCTGAACAAATAAAAATGAATGTTGTCTGGGTACGGTAATAAAAGTCGGAAAATACGAATTCCTTTTGAAAACATTGTGTTTTAAATATTCGACATACCTTTAAAAGTTGCAGAAATTCCTTATTTTCAGTGAAATGAAAAACTTTGCTAAGTTAACTTAAAATTAGTTATTTATTTGACAGTGAAATACAAAAGTAACAGAATTTTGTCAGTTTGTGGCGGATATATAGCATAAAAAATAAAATAAATAAAAACTAAGAAATGCTCCATTTTTTTAATTTTCCGAACTTATATACAAATTATTAAACCAAGCCTTAGCGCAAAACTTGATTTTTATGTAAACTAATTTCAAAAATTTTGCACAAATTCATTCATATTTCAACACGTATACGTAACATGAAGAATATATTCTTGATTGTATGTTATGTATACGCAAGGTTGTTCCAATGTAATAAGTTACAGCTATTTAAAATATTAGATACAAATGCTTTTTAGCATGTATTTAAAATAAGAAATACAAACAAAAACTACAATGTTTGAATTCACTCGTCACAGTTTTTTTTCTAGAGGATAAAGGATATTGTATGTTAAAAAATTATTTTTGTAATGGTGTGACACATACTTAACGTCACCATGATGTAGGGTGGCCAGATCATCGACGGCGCTGGTATGCTCGCGTTTGCTCCATCTAGAGCTCGCTAGGTGGGGTGGTTCTTGCCGACTTTCTGGTCCGTTACTCACCACTAAACAAAAAAATAAAAATCATACCAGCTACTTTATAAGTTTTGGGCTTAAGAAATTTACTCTTTAAGTTACTTTTTCAGAAAATTTTTAAAAGAAATTGCACAATTATTTTATTAAAATTGATGGTCCAAAGTATTTTTAATTTAATTTTAAATTTAATTTCTACAAAATCGCAAATAAAAAAATTAAAAGAAAATACAACAGGTGCAATATTTTCACTAAAACGCTAAGCAAGAAAATCCAGCAATATTTTTTGGCATGCGATCATTTTAAACTTTTTCTCTATTAATAAAAATTTCTCACCATCTTTTAAGTTGAACTTCTACTGAAGTTAGTATATTTCCGTCCTTGTGTTGTATGGCAGTGTTGGGAGTTTTTTGTTTGCAAAATAATTTTTTTTATAACATTAAAAACTATTTTAAGATTTACTACATTTGAAGCATTTTTGGCTTCTTTTGCAAGGTTTTCCATAAGCATTCTTTCAGTTTCCTAGCCTGGAGTTTCACTAAACTCAGTGAGTTTTTTTCGCAAGTTAGACCTGTTTCGCTGGTCGTCTTTCCCCTATCAAGTCTAAAAAGGGAGTCAGACAGCCATTTTTGTTATCCTTTTTAATAAGCCTATTGGATCCCTCGTCATATCATTGGAAATTTGCTTCAATAGCGTCCTTTCTACATTAATATCAATACCTACATTTTGGCAAATGGGTGGTTGTGGAAAATTTTTGGCAATTTTTTAAACAAAGAAAAGTTTTTGTTGGATTTAAGTTTAGCTTTGTCATATTGCCTTTAATATTTTCTTGAGTGCTGTGTCTCCACAAGCAACTTAAGATGTATAACAAGTAAGAGCGCTATATTCGGCTGTGCCGAATCTTATATACCCTTCACATTGGTCTTTAAATATACCCAGCCGAGTAATTTTGTACTGCAAATAATATAATAAAAAACCTTGTGCGAGTTTTAAAGCCCATAGAAAAAATAACAAAATTTTAACGTTCGTATGAATAATAGAAATAGATGAAGAAGATTTGAGGTCGAGAGTTTTTAAAGTTTTCGACATTATTCATATTTAAAGGTTAATAAAACTTATTAGATGTTCTAGTCCCCCTGCTCTTCACCAAGTTTTTCACCAAAATGTATGAATTATTTGATTATTACTTTTTGTAGAATATTCGAAGTCGATAGCTGTAATAGTTTTCCAGAAGTAGCGTATCGAAAATTGTTTAAAAATTGTTAATTTGTATGGGAGCTACCCCTTCTTCACCCCCCATCCGAAAATCTTTTTCTTCAGAGCGTAGCCCTTAATGTCCAATTACTTTTTGTAGAACATTTGATTTCGATATATGTTATAGTTTCTGAGATATAGCATATCGAAAATTTAACAAAAATTGTTAATATGTATGGGAGCTACCCCTTTTTTTGCCCCCACTCGAAAATTTTTTTCTTTAAAGCGTAGCCCTTAGCGTGCAATTACTTTTTTTAGAACATTTCATTTCGATATCTGTTATAGTTTCCGAGATATAGCGTATCGAATATTTGAAATTAATTGTCGATTTGTATGGGAGCTACCCCTTTTTTTGCCCCCACCCAAAAAATTTTTTCTCTAGGGCGTAGCCCTTAGCGTGCAGTTACTTTTTTTAGAACATTTCATTTCGATATCTGTTATAGTTTCCGAGATATAGCGTATCGAATATTTGAAAATAATTGTCGATTTGTATGGGAGCTACCCCTTTTTTTGCCCCCACCCAAAAAATTTTTTCTTTAAGGCGTAGCCCTTAGCGTGCAATTACTTTTTGTAGAACATTTCATTTCGATATCTGTTATAGTTTCCGAGATATAGCGTATCGAATATTTGATAATAATTGTCGATTTGTATGGGAGCTACCCCTTTTTTTGCCCCCACCCAAAAAATTTTTTCTTTAAGGCGTAGCCCTTAGCGTGCAATTACTTTTTTTAGAACATTTCATTTCGATATCTGTTATAGTTTCCGAGATATAGCGTATCGAATATTTGAAAATAATTGTCGATTTGTATGGGAGCTACCCCTTTTTTTGCCCCCACCCAAAAAACTTTTTCTTTAAGGCGTAGCCCTTAGCGTGCAATTACTTTTTGTAGAACATTTCATTTCGATATCTGTTATAGTTTCCGAGATATAGCGTATCGAATATTTGATAATAATTGTCGATTTGTATGGGAGCTACCCCTTTTTTTGCCCCCACCCAAAAAATTTTTTCTCTAAGGCGTAGCCCTTAGCGTGCAATTACTTTTTTTAGAACATTTCATTTCGATATCTGTTATAGTTTCCGAGATATAGCGTATCGAATATTTGAAAATAATTGTCGATTTGTATGGGAGCTACCCCTTTTTTTGCCCCCACCCAAAAAACTTTTTCTTTAAGGCGTAGCCCTTAGCGTGCAATTACTTTTTGTAGAACATTTCATTTCGATATCTGTTATAGTTTCCGAGATATAGCGCATAAAATATTTCACCAAATTTGTGCAATTGTAGAAAAAATACCCCTTCCCCTGGTCCTATCTGAAAGAAATTTTTCCATTATTAAGGTCCCTTCTTTAGGAGTATCCGTGCCAAGTTTTGTGGCAAGAGTGACTATACTTACTGAGATATATAGGGATATATGCACGGATTTTGTCCTAAAAAAAATGGGTTACTCTGGGTTTTCGCTTATATCTCGGTCAATAGTGAACCGATTTTATTGATTTTAAATAGCGATTGTCTCCAGGATATTTGTGATAGTTTGACACCATTAACTGGTCTGTATCTTTTTATTTGACTCCGGAAACTTGATTTCAACAGACGGACAGACGGACAGACGGACAGACGGACAGACGGACAGACGGACATCGCTAAATCGACTTCACTATCTATAAGGATCCAGAATATATATACTTTATGGGGTCGCAAATGAATAATAAAGAAATTACAAACGGAATGACAAAGTGATATATACCCTATCACTATGTGAAGGGTATAATAAATATAATATTTAATTGACTTAAAAAGATTTTTCTCCTCATAAATTTTGGTGTTTAGATCAAAATCGGTTACAAAAAAAAAAAAAATGAAATGAAGCAGCGATATATAAGTAGGGCCCATAAAAATATTGTTAGCCTAATAGAAAAAACAGAAAGCAGATTCGAATTTACCGTTAACATTCCTATAGTCCACATAGTGTTTTTTCAAAGATGGGAACGTTTTGTGTTATTTTGCAGTCGAATAGAGCTTTAGCAAATAAAATTACAAAAAATTTTTGTTAATAATTAAAGCAAACCTTGCGACGTCATATGTGTGTATCTAAGAAAATATAACCTATAATCTTGTTTACAAACGATTTCTGATAAACCACTTATCTTACCTTAGCGAATTTGTTGTAACAAACTGCCTTCCGTAAAGACTTCAAGATCTTTTATGTATTTTCTTTGCTAAGGAAATTGTTTCAGGTTTTTAATATTAAGTATCATTAGAATAAAGGACTATATCGTCACAGAAAATGCAAAACGCCCTGTCTAACAAACAATTTAAAATTGGCTTTTTTTCAATTCTAGCCTTATAATATTTACGTCATCTCTTAAAATTATTTTTTTCCAGCAGAAATATATTTATATTGTATAGTATCTATACAATTTCTAAGTTTTCTTCAAAGAACAAATTATTTAAAATTTTTTTTTAATTGTAGTTTTTAATTGATAATAATTCAAGCGAAAAACTTAACATATTCTAACAAAGTTTTAAAATTAGAATTTGTTTGTTTTTGTCAAAAGCGAGATTATATTAAATCAAAAAGCTATTATAAAATACTTTTAGATAAATTTCCGTTTTCTTTTGTTTATCTTTATTATCTTTTCTTTATAAAACAAGGAACAGTTTTAATTAAAATTTTATACAAAATACTTTTCTTGACACTCTCAAATGAAATGAAGAATAATTAAAGAAAATAGAAAAAATATTTCAAAGAAGCAAAAAAAAAAACAACTAAATGAATTGCTCTTTTAAGGTATGTCAAGAACAACTAAATGCTGAAGTGTCATGCCAAAGATTGTAAGATTGTATTTAGAATTTAAAATTAAAAAAATATGCTTAATACTAACTGTTTCATCTAGAGAAAAAAATCAAAGAAGCTTTGCAATATTATTACACTTTTTTGATGACTTTGTCTCTAATTCTTGACAGAGCGTTATAGAATTGAAAAATTAATAACTTACAACAAAAAATTCCAAATGTTATTTAGAATTTGGTCTCAATTTTTTTACTTGCAGCTAAAAAATGGTTTACAGAGCGTAAAAGAGAACAAATGGTTTGCTGAGTTATTAAAAAAAATCTTAAATGTTTTCGTTTGTCGTAATAGTTTTTAGTAAGTTTGTTGAGGTTAAAACATAAAGGCAGAAAATATTTATTAGATTTAACAAGAATTTTCTTCAAGAGTACTGACAATTTGGTATAAGAACCAATGAAATGCATATTGTTTATGAATCTTAAGCTTCCCACATTAAAAACACAAAAAATAAACCAAATAATCCTTAAAAAAATCAAACTGTAACAGTGTCAAAAGTACGATAAATACGGATTTTCCTATACCAAGTACGGGGTTCTTTTACTTACTGCGATTTAAAAAGTTTCAATTTCTAATTTTTACCCACATTTAAGCCCACATTGGTCCCAACTTTCTGTGACGCATGTGCGACATTTAATCAAAAAGTTATTTAATTTTTTCTTGGAAGCAGCTTTAATCAGCCACCCTCTATATAAAATAAAGAAGGTTTTTCTACTTGGTTTTTTTCAAGCAATCCAAAATTTACTTGAATTTAAAAACCCCAATTACTGTATTTATATCATATATGATTTAAGATAAATCCTTAAATTAAACTCTTTATTTAAGACCTTTTTTTTATGTAAATACACAGATAGCGCTTAGTTTAGGGCCATCCCTTTAGTTAGTCCTAGAGGTCACAACATCACCGGATTTTTTTAAAGTTCAGGATCAGTTGGATCTAACTTCAGACCACTCACTTCCAGAAGCCAATATTTGCAATCCTCAGCAAATTCCTACAACTTATCTTTTATTATCTAGAAAAATACTTTTTTCCAATAAAAAAACTTTTTAGTCTACATTGCACGGGAAACTTACCTTTTTAAATTCCAAAAGGCATCGGTTATTTTTTTAAGTAGCCTTATCCAACATATTGAAAAGCTGCTGAGCTTGTTACTTCTACCTACCGCCGGCCAAGGTATAACAGATGTTTTTCTATCAATATTGAACAGCTTTTATTTTAAAATAAGTAAGAAAGTTATAGTCGGTCAAGCCAGACTACGATACTCTCTACACAGCATTTTGTTTTATGTTAGGGACGACCATAAATGCATCGGCCTGTGCAAATTGCGACCTGTACATCGTTCACAAAAAAATATGGACAGACAGTCGGATACGCAGGCTAAAATCGACCCAAAAAAATCTACCAAGTTTATTGGTATTCTTAAGTGAAGGTTTTAGAGCATAGTTTTTGGGCCTACAAACATCTGCACAAAAGCATAAGATTACCCCAAAACAAACCTAAATTAAGAAAGTGTATTAATCAACTCAGAAATTTGCTAGAGACAGACAGAATAGCATTACTTATGGAATACTAAGATAGTCTAGAAAGAGCCCTTTAGACTAATTGTACTTAAGGAGATCAGCCAAAGGTTTTAGAATACCCGTAATCGTTTAACCAGCTTTACGTAGCTAAAGAGTATCCTAAACCAAAAATTTCAAAAAAAAGTAATATTTTTGCAAGTCACACAACAAAACCTATAAAAATAGTATTCCAGTTTTAAAGTGTTTGAAAGCTATAAATATTAGGGCTTGAAAACTTTTCTGCCAACATGGGGAGTTACTTTAATAAAGATGGTAAAAGTTGCAGTTTTATGGGTATAAAAATCTGTTACCAGCTATATCGAAATTTTTTTAACTTATTTCAGCAATAAGTGACAAAAACTGCATTTCCAATCACCAATTTGACTTAATACCACATAGTATCATCGGAAAAACCCCCAAAATAGTAAAGGTTATGGAAAATGGAACATTGCTCTGCGCTTTTTTTTTATTACTATCAACTATGACACAAAAACGCGTTAGTTTAGCTAGAGATTAACTTGTCGGTAAATCTTTGTAGCCTTTATAGCATAAAGAGGACTGAATTTCATGATTAAAAAAGGTGATTATGGTGCTTTGCAAGTACCTAAGCCATGTCTGAGCTTAGCTTACCTGAATAGCTGATCAAATTGTTTGTGGCATATTTGACAGATATAAAGAAATCAAATCAGTGAACATTGAAAATTTTTTCGAGCCACTCAATACCCAACTTATGATAAGGCGACATCCTGTCATGCGACCTCTTTAAAAATTTACTTAAAAAGGAAAATAGGAAGAGCACAGTTTTTAACAAGAGCCACATGCTGATCGCAAATGCCGATGATATCAATATTGCGGGACAATCACTGATAGATGTCTTTTCTTTACAAATGTAGAAAAAGATGGACAAAAGTTGGCTTGGTTGTAAGTAAAAAGAAAACTAAGACGACGCACATAGGGGTATGTTGCCAATCTAGCCGGACAGTAAACCAAAATGGAAATTTAAGTGCGTAGCTCTACAGATAACAAAATTCTGTATCAGACAGTGAATTTTCAAATCGTTTGCTAGCAATTTGTCGTTTTGAGGCACTGTCAAAGTTAGGAAAGTAAAGTAAATTTGCCTGCAATTTATTAACTTTTGTTGGTTTTGAGAGGTTTACAATATTTTTTTTTGTAGCTAAACAAAAAAAGATTTTACATTGATTTTTTTTCTCTGCAAAAGACTATATAAGCAACTACCTTTTTTTATTTTTTATTTTAAGTTTTATTTAGAAAAAATTCCTTTGAAATTTAAAAAAAGGGTTTTTTGTTCACTTTTTGATTTAAGAAATAAAATCAAAAGGTTTTTGAAAGCGATGGCAGTCATTATCCTAAAAATCATTTTCATCACAATAAAACTTGAAATCTCTACTTTTAGACAAAAAAAGAAAACGTTGTGCGCTTTTGCGCCTTTTTTTTTGGCGAATTTTTGAAAATTTTACTTTTTTTCTGTTTTTCTGATCTTGTGTGTTTACACATGAGTAAGAAACTTTTTGTGGGTCATAAAACGTTTTAATAATTAATTGTTTTTTAATGTTTTTTATTTAAATTATTACAGGTAAATTAAAATTAATTTTTAACAGGTTAAATTGGGTTTTACACTGACATTGCGTGTATAAAAAGGAATGTGCGAGGCAGTAGTTTTTACCCGCCCCTAAACTGGTAATCTATACCTATGTGAAAACTTTCTAAATAACGCTATTTTATGCAACAAAAAAAAAATGAACCTGCCTTCAAAAACTTTAAAAATTGTATAAAAAATTATTTTTTAAAGAGAAACAAATCTGTGCTTCAAGTACTTATTTTTTAGTGTATATATATTGTGGTTATTGTACGAAATTGTTTTCAGAACACTTTTAAAACTACGAAAGTAAAATCAAAAAAGCTTATACAAGATTACAGGTATTACAAATAGTACATGAATGTAAAGATAAATCCGTTGAAGAGAAATTGCAATTTTTAGATAGAAAATTGTGTGAACTTTCAAAATGTCAAGGAGATAGGGACATGTCAGCGGTGAAACAGTGTTTACACAGTTTCAGAAAATTTTTTAATATACAATGCACAGGGTTTTAATACATGGATCAATTGCCTATTGGGCTGTTATCAGGAGATGCGGCTGAGGCACGAAACAAACATTTTCGGATTTACAGGCAGAATTTTGCTAGAAAGTTTTCCAGAGTTCAGTATAACGTAGATATTATTAATAGTTCTGACCCATTATGACTAGCATAAGACAAACTCCAAAAAATAAGTCATTGCTCTTTACGAAAGAAGCAGTTTCTTTAATGCTTCCCCCTGTACTTGATTTTGAACAGAATTCAGATTTAGAAGCGATCTTTGAAGAAACAGACGAAGAAGAACAGTAGCACTCCTGTTTTTATATAAATTAGTTTTTTTTTCATACTTTATATTCATTGTTACTTCTGTAAATAAGTTATTGTTATATAAAAATTACTTATTTTTAGAAAAATTGAATACAATTAACTACAAAAAAGCTTAAAAAAAATTAATTTTTCAGAGGTGGTATCAGTTCTTCTAAGTGGAATTTTTTCCCCCTTGGTTCGATTTTTATTATTTTTTAATTCTTAAATTCTTAAATGTCTAAGAAGTTTGTGAACAAACATTTTTTCAAGGGATGCTTGAAAACTAAAACTTAAGTGTTGCACCAACTGAACTTTTGTGAATGATTTAGTTTAAGGATTTGAATAATTATTGATATTAATTCACAGAATTAATGATTCAATAACAATAATACAAAAAAAATTAACGCAACTTAACTTATTTTGCAAGCAACAGCGCATTTTGTTTTCTTTAATCTAAATAACACAAAAGCCAAAAAATGCTGTAATGAATTATGGTTGATTTAAGCGATAACCAAATGGGTGATATTATGGTTGTGTACACTTAATATTTTAAAAAAGTTAATTATTTAATTCTTCCTAATTATGCTTTATAGATACCTTTGGCAATTAATTTTTTACCCACAATCTATAACAATTAACTCAAGCCCTTTAATTAAAGAAAAATTAAAAAAAGGATCCAAGAAATTATTTTAAAATTTACGCATATCTTTTCAGGAATTTTTTAATATGAACAAAAAATAAATTAACTCATGCACGAGATATGAATGATTTATTCTTAAGTGAACGATATAAAATAATTTTTAAACCATAACAACTTCTTATGTATACATACATACTTGCATACACACAAACATCTTTAAAAATTTAACTTTTTTGGTATTTAAATATGTGAAAAGGGTTTGACATCAAATAAAAAATGTTTGAAAAATTACTTGTCTCTAAACCAAAAAAGATGAAAAAGGAAAATGAAGCTTCGTTTAATTTTTTCTTTGTGAGTTTTATTTTCGGCAGCATTTTAAATTATATTAAGAGGTTGGCAATTTTCACAATATTTACATTTTTTTTAGTAGACCTAGACAATTAAATAATTCTTAATGACTTTTTAATGTTGAATGATTAGGGCTGCTTGTCATATAAATAAAGGATTGATAATTTATTTCGTCCCAAAAGCTAACACAGTCTAATGGCTACTTGATGTTTTGTATGTGTTCAGGTTTTTTTTGTTAAAGTAATTTTTATATCTCGCTATAAAGACATCTTTCATACTTATATCTAAGAGGAAGGGTATACCTTTCTTTGAAGCCAGTGCGGGGCATAATTAAGACGTTCGTTTTAACTGACAAGCAGTTTAGTTTTCAAGTGACATTTTTTCCCTTTGAACTTTGTACGTAGTTAAATATATAACTAATTTTTTAAACAAAATTTATTAATTGGAAATAAAGGATAAAAATATAAGATGATTGATAAATTTCTCATGTTTTTTAAAACTTATGCCAAAAAATTTGTTAAATGAGACCCAAAGTAAACAAAATCTGCAGCAGGAATTTCAATAAAAGAAATTAAATAATTAATCAATCAATCAATCAATCAATGTTGTAGTATTTGTAGTAGTAATAGTAGTAGAAGTCGTAGTGGCAGTAGAAGTAGTAGTAATAGTAGAAGAAGTAGAAGTCGTAGTGGTAGTAGAAGTAGTAGTAATAATATAAGTAGTAGAAGTCGTAGTGCTAGTAGAAGCAGTAGTAATAGTTATAGCTACCAAAAAAATAGATATTTTGACAACTATTGGTTTACTTGTAGGTCAAGGCTTTTAATAACGCCTAGTGCCCTACAAGATAAAAAATTCTAAATTCCCATCGGCGCAATAGCTCCCCACTCAAGTAAACGAATTCTTCTTTTACCGAGCTCTATCCAATTGAAGAAGACGTACTCTGCGGTCTTATTATCCATATCGCAAGACCTGAACGTTGCTACATCCGAGGTGCCGGTCCTACTAAAATGGTATCTGAGATAGTAATGTGCGGCTAGAAAACCTGACAATAATCTCAGGTTCTCCCTGTTAGGGAGAGGAATTTCCTGCGTCTTCACCTTGACAGACACACGAACCTCATTGACTGACGTTGACCTAGAGCTGTTTGCTGGTTGAAAGCAAATTCAGTTTTAATGAGAGCGTATAGTTGACCCCTAATATAAAGGATTTACAGCTTTACATCAGCCCATACATGAAAGTTGTACTTCATTTTTTGTCAGATGATTTCAGGTGTTATAAATAAATATACTACAGCAGCAACAAAGTTCAAGAAAATATAACTCCTTGGACGTTTCTTTAGATACACAAAAAACGTGTTCCTTGCTCGGAATCGCTTATACCAGCCTCTTTTTAGAGAGTATGCAACATGGTCAACTATGCGACTTACCAGCATACACCCCAACGGCCCCAACTTGAGATAACCATAAGATTGCAGTTAAGTGTGTCATTCATATTTAGTCCAATAGCCCCGTTTTAAAAGAGTTAGGCCTGCAGAAAAATTGATACAGATTGCAAATGCTGGTGTTTTAAGAAAACAGATAGAAAGGGTTTAAAATTAAACATAGAAGGCTATAAGGAAAGAAAATATAAATTAAAGTAGGATCCTAACGTAACCTCTGAATTGAGTTTAAATGTTGATAGAGAGATTTTGACACCCAAACAGTTTGATCTCTAAAAAATGTCATAAAAATTGAGAAACTCTTTTAATTGACGACAACGGGAAAAGGTTCAGATAAAAACGCCAGTCTCTACAAAATAACTCTCTAGGCTTGCTCTGCTTTAGAAACCAGCAGGCCTCTAGTATTGCGTCCTTTGCAAAAGCTATACTGTTGAACTTTGGACAAACATCTGTTTGTTGCCAGTACTTTCCTCTTTAGAGACTTAAGCTGCTTTTCAGCATTTGGGGAATTTGAAGAATTAAGAACTCTGCTTCAAAATCAGTGTCAGTATTTTATTTGGCCTAGAAGATTTGTAAATCGAGATTCATTAGAAAAAGGATTGGAGCAAGTTCTTAAATCTCAGTAATGGGGAAATTGCAATCGTTATATCATTTAAAACAAATATTGAATTCTGTTTTGTACAAAAACTCGGTATTGGCATAGGAATGGCTCTATCGATTTTTTTTATTTTACCTCCGCTGCAAGCTTTTTAATTTCAATTTCCCTTATCTCTACGCTTATTCCGATTGCCCAGAAGCATTTTCATTTTTTTGAGAATGGCTTGTTTTTTTAGGGAATAAATATTATACCAGATTTGCATGCCTTTATCTTCCTTTAAGTCGTTTAAAGGTATAACTGAATTCTGTATAAGTCAATTTAACAAAACGCATACTGCATGCGAGGTGTTTGGAAATTTTTCTGCAGAATATCTCATTTTAAATTCTGTTGTTTGTAAAATATATAAAATTACAGCCTTATATTTTTGGTATTTGTTCGGGGTATAGTGGCTTTTAAGCATAGCAATTCAGTTGATCATAGCCACTTTAACGAGAATTGATTTGTTTCGCCAAAAGAAACCTGCAATACATGAGATAAAATAAACAATATTTTCTTTGATATCGAATGATTGTCAGAAAGTTTTAAATTTTATCTTTATATTATAAAATATTTAGGAATAATAACCCCATTATGGAATTGTATTATTTTGCGCCCATTTTTAAGACCGTTAAACTTGCTAGCCCTTCATCTATGAATTTTTAATGAGGAGAATTGATAATTTTACCCTCTGTCATTATATCATTAATTTTCTTAAAAAACATTTAAAAGAAAAGGAAAACTGTTAATTGCAATTTAGGTTATGTTTCTTATTAAGGGTTTGTTAGAAATTTCGAACTGCTTACTGCTTAAAAAAAAAATAAACATACCTTAAAGCGAAAAGAATATAACAATTTTTATTATATTTTACTACAATATTTGAGTTTAAGTTAAAAAACGTTTTTCTTTTCTGACCTTTTTCGGCCAGACCAATGGCCTGCCTAGTGAATGTTAATAGGTTTGACTGTTTGCAGGATTTCAAATTCTTTAAACTTTAATGCCACAAGCATTATGTCTGGGCTTCATTTTCGTTTTTTTTTGGTTTGCTGGTTGTTTTTGTTTTTAAGTTTGTAAGAAATTAAGTCCTTAATGCTGTTATTACAGTTCCTAGAACCTAATCTTGTTATTAAATTTAAGTTGATTACATGATTATACCAGTTTTCAAAACTTTTAGTGGGTAACTTGTTTAGAAGCTAACTATAATGTAATAATCATGTTCGAAATATTATTATATGTCTGTTGCATTAAAATGTTACTTGTTTTAATGTCTACGTAAAAAGAATTGTCTTGGTTATTTACCAAATTCCTTAATTTGTAATAAATCCATTTCTAACTTACCTTGTCATAAAATACCTTCTTTTTAGTGGTCAGGAAGTAAATTGTTTTAGAGTTATTAAAATGATGTACTTGGATTACTTAAAGCTCTAAAATATAAAAAATGATTACCTAAATGGCTTAAAAAAACTTTAATTTCTAATAATATAATCCAGTTGTAATTAAAATAGCACAAATCGTTCTCAAGTTATGATTAAATGTATCAGCATAACCACCCTATTTCCGGCATAATATTAGTAGGGCTCATTAAAATAATCTAAGCTCAATGGGAAGAACCTGAAATCAAATATGAATATAAATCTCTATCTTATCTTTTGCAGAACAGTGTAATTTAGGTTTAGCAATTTAACGAATACGTTATCTTTTATGTTTTTGTTTTATGTAATCAAAGCTGCCAGCTACAAACTTTAATAAAAATATAATCTTGTCTTTTATGTAAATTGTTCATACATTTGTGTATAGAAATATTTAAAATGAAAATGCATTTACGTTACTGTGAGTGGGCTTTTCAAAACACATACAGTTGTTTACTTAATTGCTCATTTGTTTAACTCGGTATTCATTAACTCAAATTTTATACAAACAAGAATACATAAAGGAATTCAAACCGTTTTTCATTTATACTCTTTTGATTCTGATTTGCTGGCAGATGGTTTTCTTTTATAAGAACAAATATTTAGTGCTGTTCTTTTTTTAGCGTCCAGTATAAATATGAACTTTAATAAAAAAAGAAATTTATATTCTTTGTCCTTAAAAGTTTAAATTTTTCTTTATGAAGTAATGAAAACTCTTTTAACACCCACAACACAGAGGTGGTAAGGGTATTGTGCGCTTGTGCAGATGTTTGTAATATCAAAACAAAATGCATAAGTTTTATACCCACCATTAAGTATATCGATCGTTTTAGAATCGATTAAAGCATACCTGTCCATTTTTTGGCATAACTTTCATACAAATGCGCTCCTGTAATAAGCATTTCAGTGTAAAACTCTTTCTTGAGTATTTATCCATTTCCAAAAATTTGCTTAAAATTAAATATCGTTAACAAACTAATATTTACTTCACCGCCAATAGCTTACTTACTTGTTGTTAGCATATATTCATTTTCGGATATGTAGTTAAGAAGTACATACATTTTTTAAGCAGTATGGTAGGCGGTATTTTCACTTCTGCATTGACCTAATTTTAACAGGTTTGTTTTCTTGGTAGTTCGCTGCACGCAAACTGTCAAGTAGAGTCTAAGTGACCCCGTTTTGACAAATTTTAACAGGACGCATGACAAATTCTTTCGGAAATTTTTTTTATGATTCCTAATAAAATTTTCATATTAAAAGTTTTAAGTTTACTTTTGCTTTTTTTAATTTGATTTTTTATAAAATACCAGAACACACCAGGATATACTAAACCAGGTAGTATCAAGGCGAATTCAAAAAATTCGCCCTCTGAATTTCCTTTTTGTGTTTGAACGGTAGAATATCACAAAAACCTGAACAAGTCAAATTTATTTTATTAAAACGGGCTCTTGATATTACCTGGTTAAGTGTGCCCTGGGGTACAGTAATAAAATTAGTGGTAAGGCGAATTCAAAGAAATTTGTCCTCTGCATTTTTTTTGTATCTAAGCAGGGTATACTATATAACGTAATATCAAAGCGAATTTCAAAAATTCGAGTTTTTTGACATATATTTTCTCAGTTAAAACGTAAAAAGTAAAATTCGAGTGTGTTCTGTACTCAAATTTTACTTTTTACGTTGCAAATATTCAATTTGTGTGAAATTTTTAATTTTTCTGACATTTACTATTCAAACGCAGAAGGAAATTTTTTGAGTTCACCTTGCTGTTACATTGTTTAGTGTACCCTGGCAAATCAGACAACCGTTTTCATAAAACTTCACAACGAATTCATAATTATCTGGGTTTTCAGCCATACCTGAGTTAGTGTAACCTGATAAAATTCATTTAATTCCCATATACATCCATATGTATATGTTCTCTTACATTTTTACATTTGTGCATATGCACAAAAATACATGAAAACATTTTTAGATTTATAAAACAAAACACATTTTTGCTTTCATATGCACATCCAGAAACATATAAAAACCTTAATTCAAATTATGCTTGCCTTTTAGAGCTTTTCTTAGAAAAGATATAATCATTTCGTAATTTTTTTGATACAAGAAACAAAATTCATTCATAAAAATATCTGCTGATTTTTCTGGCTATCCTAAAAATTTCAAAGTTTGTCTTATGTCACAGAAGCTCAATAAATTTTACCTACTGAAACAAATACTTAACAAACATACAATTTTAAATATCAATCTCTCCGCACTTAAGAAAAATACCCAATTTAATTTTGTGCACTGACGTTTTACAAATGTCCTATTAATTGACAATTTAATTTGTTTCCAGAAAATGAAAAACACAATTTTGACCAAAAAACTTGGCTTTTTAGAAATGAAAAATTTTTTAAAATTGATTTTTTCAGCTATTGAATTCCAAAGACAATACAAATTATACATACATAGAAGCATATCACACAAATAATCAAAGACAGTCACAACTTAAAATCAAGTATTTTCACGAAATTATTTTCCTCGCTCTTGAAAACAAAACCGTCTTAAAGCAAAGTTTTTATAAATACAAAAGATATTTTAGATTTCGTCATGAATTTAATCTGGGAGACAGGATTCCGAAAAGGAATCAATTTTGAAAATTTTTAAGTTCTGACTCTTTACGATTAAGTGTGCGACATGTAAAACATGTTTATATTTTGCTTATAAAATAGACATAAAGAACTTTAATAGGTAACTTGGTTTAATAAAAAGGTTGAACTGACAAAAAAAAAAAAAAACTGATAAATTTTTTTTAGCAATTTTTGCTTAATTACAGGATCTTTTGCTGGAATAAATTTATTGTTATTTTGTAACAAAACAAAAGAAGAAAAATTTTAAGGAATTTTATTTGAGGATATATTAAATATTTATGATTTTGTTATATATTGTAACGATTTTTATTCGACGGTATTTTTGTTTGGAAAAAAAACTAAGATTAATACTTATTAGGAATTTTTGTTTGAAAGGAATCTTTTTTTTTTTATTAAATGCACTCTGAATACCCTATTAGTTAGCAAAGGCGTGAATTCTATCATGCTAGAAATGTACAAATTTATCTAAGTTTATCTTAATTTCGTTTAAAATTTTTTAAAAAAAAGGCCACAATATTTAAAATTAAAACGCTTTATGAAAGGATTATACTTTGCCTATAAGAAGATTTATCTAAAGTGATTTACTGAATACTTGCTGTCAGATTGAAGCATTTTTAATTGTACACCCCAACGCGTAAGCATACAAGCCCTAAGGACGGTCTGCTGGCACCTTTTCGTATGTATACATACAGACCCTCAGGCGTATTTGTTTGAATTAAATAAATTATTAAAATCTCATAATAAGGTACCTAAGTTCTTCCCATATTAATGGATTTATAAATTCCCAATACCAGGATTCGGCATGAAAAATTTCAAAGTGTTCCGGTAAAAAACAAAGCTATTTTCTGATATATAAATATACAGTTTGTAAATTAAATCAGTTTTTTACACACCTTTTTAGGATTTTTTGTTCATATATTTAGTTTTTTCGACTTTATAATGAAAGCGCAAAAAATTTATCATCCTCTAATATTATTTTAATATATTTTCGATACTTTTAAATAGATGCACTTAAAACAGCCTATTCTTCAAATTTCCTTGTTTCCCTTCATATACAAATAAATATAATATATGTATTTGGTTGTCTATTTGGTAAAATTTAATAAATTGTAGATTTTACGTATGCAGTTTTTGTGAATAAAAAAAATCAATAATTTTATTTGTTTTTTGTTTTATAGTGCATTTAAATTTACGGATGCCTAAAAATCATGAAATTCCAGGATTCCTGGGCTTTAAATTTTAGAAACCCATACCTCGGTATTTGAAAAAAACTAGTTTGCATCTCTACACTGTACAGGTTGTCATGTGGTCGTATAAGTTTTATTAAATTTGTTACGTACATCACTCATACGCACTTTGATATTCAATTTTTAATATCTACATTTTTGTATATGCAAAGCCGTTAAATGTTGCAAAAGTTCATTTCAGCAGATCAAGTTATTTGCTTTACTTTTTTAAAAGTAAATTTTTCATGAAGTGTTATATATAAAAATGTTTGCCTTATCTTTTATTCCAACTTTCTAATTGATTTTAAAAACATTAGAATAATATAATTATATGATTATTGTTTTAAGGGTATGCTGTTTCTTGTTCAGGTGTACACAAAAAATACGTTCTCGTTATAGCAATGTAGGTCCATTAATTTGACTCGTATTTTTTCATACTAAAAAGGCTGGGTTATGAATTGATATTTAACAGAATATTTGAAATAAAAATTGCTTTTTAATAATTGGAATTAAGAAACATAAAATCATAAAAAACGAATGCAAAATTATTCATTGCACAACACCTTTACTACAAACCCGCATTTGTGCAGGTGTGCATAGTAATTAATAACAATTGTCTAAACCCTTTCGGCAGTTATGCCGGAGAACTCAGAATCACTTCCTTAATTAATTGGCTTTCAGACGTATGTCCTCCCGAGAAAAAGTGTTTTGAGTTATAGCTGCCTAAAATAAAACTTTATATTAAAAAAATTACATGCGTCAGGAGCCTTATGCCATATATATTTATAAGAATCCTTTAATGATCGGTCTATGTATGAACATGAGTCCCATATTTTTTGTTATATACAAATAAATAACACCATTAAAATACAGTTAAATACGCAAAAATATTTTTTAATAAAAAAATGATTCAAGAAGGTTTTCTTTATCCATCGCTCTTTCTACCTTTTATTATTGTACGCCTTGACCAGATATATTCATGCATAGACGATCGCCAAACTCAATATATAAAAAACCCTGTATAGAAATACCGGATTCTTTTTATTTGAGTTTTGACATTTGTCCACGCATGAATGTGTGTCGTCAAGACATACAGTAATATTTATTTACCTAAAAAGTCTGTGTGACCTGCTAACAAGAGTCATCTATACATGTGTATTGCAGGGCTTTATATGGTCCATTGATCACCTCGAAAAAGTAAAACGCATAGTACACTATCACATAAAAAGTATAAGTAAAAGGATATTAAAAAAAATCTTATAGTTTTTAATGCCGAAGTTAGTGATCGCCATTTGATATATTTATATACGGGCAGAATTTGCAATCAAATTTTTATAATTTTAGTTAAAAGGAGACAAGTGATTTATTATTAAATAAGTTGTCCGTTAAATGTTCAACCTGCCAGATCTGAATTTGTACCCTCTTAGGTTAATATTTATAAAAAATCTTTTAATCTAAAAAAAGGTTTTGAACGAAATTTTTATACAAAATAAGTATTTAAAATCTATTTTTACTTATATAAAGTCCCCATTAGTATTTTACTTTAATTTAAAAAAAATAAATAGCACAAGATATTATGTTAAAAATTTTTGCATATATGTATAAACATACATATGGGCATTTCCATGAATATGTCAACCACGGCTGGAAAAATAAAAGTCATCGCAACTTTTTTTTAAATATACCAAAAAGCAATAAAACACTTAAATTTTATTATGTAAAAGTATTTATAGCTAATTATAATTTTAAAAGAGCAAAAATAGCAGATTAAACTGGTAATCTCTTTGATCAATTTCCAGAAATTGAAATTAACTATTTTGTCTTAACTAGTGGCTAAATTTAGGTAATTGTAATATTCCAATTATACTTTAAAAATAATGTTACAACATCAGTGGCCAAGTTCCATTATGAAATTAAAAATTTAGAGTTCGAATAGCGGTATTTTTTATAGATTGCTTTGAATGATATTCTAATGTCACGTACGTAATGCAAAAACGTTATTTGTCGTCATCATTTGAATTCGACCGGTCGCAAGTATTCAAAAATAAAAGTTCAAAGCAAGATAAATCTCGCAAACAAATATTGATCGATTTTTTTTTTAAATTTGATGCAATAAAAATTTTATAGTCTTTCAAAGTTTGTAGCATACGATATTGTAAGTAACACAATTCAATTTAATACTTTCAAATTCCCTTATAATTATAAATATTTTATTAAGATGGGTAAAAATAGCTATGAGACTACAAAGAAATGGAGGGAGGACTTGAAGAAAAACGAAGAACAAATAAAGAAATACCGGAAAAAGGAGGCTGAAAGACAGCATATCTATCGAAAAAAGTTCGCAGATGCAGCCAAAAAAGACAAAAAAAAATAATTAACGACGAATTAACACACAATAAGTTTAATGTTTACTATTTTATTACAAAAACTATGCTTGAAATAAGCGAACAATATGAAGATATATCGTCTATATACATATTTTCTGATTGGAGTAGCGCTCAATTTAAAAACAAATTCATTTTAAAAAGTATTCCCTCTTTTGTAAACAAATTTAGCTGCCAACATTTAAAATGGAACTTCTTTGCCACATCACATGGTAAAGGTGCAGTTGATGGAGTAGGTGGTACTGTTAAAAGAAAGGTCTGGCAATTTGTAAAAGCAAATAAATTAATCTTGCTAGATGCTTTCTCATTTTATGAATGTGCTTACAAATATGTGGAAGGAGCTAATTTGTTTTATGTTGCTACCGAAGAGATTGAAGGGTTTTCTGCTCATCTCCATGAAAAATGTCAAAATGTCCAGCCCATCCCAAAAATAAGAAAACTTCATTCGTTTACTTATCATGATAGTCAGTATATAAATGTGTCTCGAACTGCGTATTCAGTAAGAGAAAAAATTAAAATTTAATAATTAAGTGGCAGCGCCCAAGTACATAGTGTATAGTAAGAAATGAAAATAACCTTTTATTGTTTTTATTGCTATTATCACCGAATAAACATTTGTTAATTCTTTTTAAATTTGTTCTGTATACATATATTAAAAAAAACTTTTTTTTTCAGACAAATACTATAAGAGAAAAATCTGTCACATACGGTATGTCACGAACGATATTAAGATTTGTTCGTAACAAAATCATCTAAAAATCTTTTTGTATTTAAAAATTATGGATTATCAAGGAAAAATATTTGGCTTGGTGAAAGAACTTAAAGAAAGGAAAAAAACTTTTACAATTCGCAGATTTTCGTATATATGTGCATGTACCTCGACATCACTTCCGTTTTTTGTCACGTACGATATGCGCCTTTTTCGCCCGATATTTTGGCCGGCAAGGTTTTCAAAGCCATGATTTTTTTTTAGATTATAGTACCCTCTAAATGTAACATATTGACGAAACAATTTTTCAGTTACCACTCTTTTTGCAAAATCTACACCACTTTGTAGGCGTACAAATGTCACGTACGATGACATGGAAATGCCCATATATATCTTTTAAATCAAAAAAATGATATCAACAAATTTTGAAAAAGTTAGTGTATTACCCTTTCTACCTTCTAAAAAAGGATAAGCAAGAAATGTATTCGCCATAAATACATATATGGTTGTACAAAGTACATTAAGAATTTTTGCTTAAACAAAATTTAGTTTTACAAATTTTATTCTTAAAAATATACAAAATTGCAAGATTTTCTTAGTGAGTTACTGTCAAAAGAGGATTCTACTAATTACTTTGATCACACAGAAAAAAAGTAAGACAAACAAGAAATAAAATATAAGACAAATCATTATCAAATACGTAGTAAGCCCAAAAGTCAGAAAATATAATACGGTTTTATCCAACCAGAAAGTGCAAATTGATTTTTAAAAAAATGAAAACCTATGAAAAAATTTTAAATGTGTTCGTATATAACTGGTTAACAAAATTGTTAAAATGTCTGTTTTGATTCTGTTATTGTAACAATTAATTTGCAAATGTTGTTTTTTCTGTCTGCCTGTTGTTTCTGTTGTTGATTTTGTAGCTTTTGCAGTTGTTATTTTCATTTTAATTGTTTCTTTTCTGCTGCAACCTATTTTTATTGTTGCAATTATTGCTATTGTTGTTGTTCTTCTTTTTGTTTTATGGCACATTTGTTTGCATATCAACTTAATAACTTACACGAACACATGATGATATGTGTTGACTTCGTTAACACCTGGGCTAGAGGGCTTTCGTTTTTAAAGGGAACCAACAACAACAAAACTACTATGTATATCATGTAAACAATCTGTCACATATAAACGCATAAAGAAAGGCAAATAAATCTTATATATAAAAGAACAATTTTTTTTTTGTTAGTGACACCGCTTATAACTCAAGAACGGCTGGACCGATTTTAATGAAACTTGAAAAAAAGACATACCCGATATCTGGGAATGCGTTTTAGGCTTATTTATTTTTTGAAATTCCGACTGGGCGTGGCACCTCCCATACAAATTGAACAGTTTTTTTCACATACCTCAATACCTATTATAGCTGAAGTCTCCAAATTTGGTATAGGTAAGTTATTTACTGATGTGCATAATTGAGTTGTTTATGGGCGGAAACAAATAAATGGGCGTGGCACCTCCCATACAACAAAAATAGTTTTTTTATATATCTCAACAACTGTAATAGCTGAAGTCTCCAAACTTCGTACGGATGTTTATAGTGCTAATATGCAGAATTGAGCTTTGTATGGGCGGGAAAAAATAAATAGGCGTGGCACCTCCCATACAATGAAAATAGTTTTTTGTATTTATCTCAATAACTGTAATAGCTGAAGTCTCCAAACTTCGTATGGATGTTTATAGTGCTAATGTGCATAATTAGGCTTTGTATTAGCGGGAAGAAATAAATGGGCGTGGCACCTCCCATACAACGAAAATAGTTTTTTGTATATATCTCAACAACTGTAATAGCTGAAGTATCCAAACTTCGTATGGATGTTTATAGTGCTAATATGCATAATTAAGCTTTGTATGGGCTGGAAAAAATAAATGGGCGTGGCACCTCCCATACAACGAAAATAGTTTTTTGTATATATCTCAACAACTGTAATAGTTGAAGTCTCCGAACTTCGTATGGATGTTTATAGTGCTAATATGCATAATTAGGCTTTGTATGGGCGGGAAGAAATAAATGGGCGTGGCACCTCCCATACAACGAAAATAGTTTTTTGTATATATCTCAACAACTGTAATAGCTGAAGTATCCAAACTTCGTATGGATGTTTATAGTGCTAATATGCATAATTAGGCTTTGTATGGGCGGGAAGAAATAAATGGGCGTGGCACCTCCCATACAACGAAAGTAGTTTTTTGTATATATCTCAACAACTGTAATAGCTGAAGTATCCAAACTTCGTATGGATGTTTACAGTGCTAATATGCAGAATTGAGCTTTGTATGGGCGGGAAAAAATAAATAGGCGTGGCACCTCCCATACAACGAAAATAGTTTTTTGTATATATCTCAATAACTGTAATAGCTGAAGTCTCCAAACTTCGTACGGATGCTAACAGTGCCAATATGCATAATTGTGCTCTGTATGGGTGGGAAGAAATAAATGGGCGTGGCACCTCACATACAAAAAAAATAGTTTTTTTTATATATCTCAAAAACTGTAATAGCTGAAGTCTCCAAAGTTCGTACGGATGTTTATAGTGCTATTTTGCATAACTGAGCTTTATATGGGCGGGAAGAAATAAATTGGCGTGGTACCTTCCACACAACGAAAAAAGTTTTTTGCATATATTTCAATAGCTGTAATAGCTGACGTTTTCAAACTTCGTACGGAAGTTTATAGTGCTAATATGCATACAAGAAATAAATGGGCGTAGCACCTCCCATACAACGAAAATAGTTTTTTGTATATATCTAAATAACTGTAATAGCTGAAGTTTTCAAACTTCGTACGAATGTTTATAGTGCTTATATGCATAATTGTTCTCTGTATGGGCGGAAAAAAATAAATGGGCGGCGCATCTCTCATACAACGAAAATAGCTTTTTTATATATCTCAATAACTGTAACAGTTGAACTCTTAAAACTTTGTAAAGATGTTTATAATGGTAATATGCATAATTCAGCTGTGTATGGGTTAAAATCTCCAAATTTTGTGTAGGTGTTTACGATGTTGATGTTTACAATTAGGCTGAGTTTGGGCGTAAAGATAATAATAGGCGTGGCACCTCCTTTACAAGAAAATATCTTTTACATTTATATGTCAATAAATGTAACAGCTGAAATCTCCAAATGTCGAACGAAATTTCAAAATATAATTTGAGCCCCTTTTTATATTTTTCGGTTCCGAAGGTACAAAAGTGGATATAAGCCGTTTCAAAATATTGTTTTTACCCTGTCTCTCCTCTAATGGTCTAATATTTCAAAAAAAGTACTAAAAAGGCATTCATAACTTTGAAACCTGTCGAGCGTAAATTAAATTATAATTCTATCTTTTTTTAGTTCAGAAGCTACAAAATTAACCAATACATAGTTCAAGCCTTGCCCTAAGCATTAAGGCTATGCAATGATGAATCTGTCTGTCAGATAGTCATTAACGCAATTTTTTTCTACATATTGTTTTGTAATCACAACAAACATTTAAAAAATAAAAAAAATATTTACAAGTGGCGGATAGGGCTACAGAATAATGAAGCCATTATAAGCTGAACTGTTTGTGAAATTTTTCTTGGTAATAGCTTCCCATCATAAAAGATGCGATAGGCTCAGCTTTTCTATTCACGCTTTATCAGCAATTTTCAGTACTTATCAAAAAAACAAACAGAACATGTTTATACGTTATTGACACGCTATTAAGGATAATATTTTGTGAGTTATGTGTGTTTAGGTAAAAATTCGTTTGCTGATTATACATATTGTTAGGCAATACGTGTTCGGAGATACTCGATACTGGATGTATTCAATAAAATGGCAAAAACGAGGCTTGCCGCATGCACACATTATTATTTGGTTAGTCGAGAAGTTCGACCAGACCAGAAAGATGATATTAAAAGTGCCGAGATCCCTGATCCTGAAACAGATCAAGAACTACATGATGTTGTAATTACATATATGATTCATGAACCGTGTGGCACCATCAACCCCCAATCTCCGTGCATGGTCGACGGCAAGTGTTCCAAACATTATCCACGAAAATTGACGGCAGAAACTATCACTGGCAATGACGGTTATCCACTGTATCGGCGTTGATCGCCCAATGACAACGATCAAACTATTACAAAGAAAGTAAAAGGAAATGGTTTTGTGATTGACAGCAGTTGGACTGCGCTATATTTGTCACTTCTTTTCAAATCATTTAAGACAGTTTGCAATGTTGAATATTCTAATTCAGTGAAGTCGATCATGTCTGCAAATGTGTCACGAAAGGCAGCGATTTGGTTGTTTTTAGCATCCAAACCTCCAATGGCAACGATGAAATTACGCGTTATCAGGTTGGGCGGTTTGGCGTATAGTCTCATTCCCTGTTCACGAATGTCATTACACTGATGCACATTTAGCATTGCATCTGGAAAATGGCCAACGATTATATTTCACTGTGGCAAATATTGTTCAACGTGCTGAAATACCTCCAGCGACAACATTGACAAGTTTCTTTGCTGTTTGTCGAAGCGATCCGTTTGCACAAACTTTACTTTACTCGGAGATGCCACGGTATTACACTTGGAACGCTTCTTCAAAAAATTTTAACGTCGAAAGAAAGGCACTATGGTTCCTGGGCATCCGGATGTGCGTTCAAGTGATGCTCTTGGTTGTATTTATTCAGTTCATCCGAAGAATGATGAATGGTTTTATTTGCGGTTGTTGCTGGTGAATGTTCGTGGTCCAACATCATTTGCAGCATTACGTACTGTTAATGGTATAGTCTGTCCAACATATTGTGCTGCATGTAAAGAACTTAATTTGCTTAAAAACGATACTCATTGGGATACGACAGTCGCTGAGGCATATACGAACATTATTGACATGCTTCCCGTCAAGTCCAAGTCACCTGTGGAACAAATACAAGGACAATGTGTCATTTAACATCAAAATCGTGTCAGCTCGAGAAATTCAATTCTTGAAGACAATGCGAAGGTGCATAACCTTATTTATCTTATTTTAAGAACCTAAATTTTGGTCTGGTACTGACTGGACTAATATCAATTACATAATTTTAAGATTTGAATACATGTTGTTAGTTCGCATTAGCGAAGATTCAATAATAATTATATGGAGAAAAAAAGATGCATAACCGGAAATTGCTCTTAATTGAAGACATGTGTTACCTTATTTGCGGCAGTTTGTTAGTCAGGTTAGGACTGCCAGCACCAGAACATGAAATGAATGAGCTACGAAATCGACAATTGGAGCGTGAACGTGAATATGATCGACATGAGTTGAACCAATTAGTTCAAACCAATGCTTCCATCTTAAATCTCCAACAGAAGGAAGTCTGTGATATAATATTGAAGGCAGTTGATGATAGAAATGGTAGTTTTTATTTCTTGGATGGCCCCGGTGGAACTGAAAAGACATTCGTCATGTCATTGATTTTAGCTACTGTTCGTGCGAGATCCAACATTGCAGCGGTAGCTTCATCTGGAATAGCGGCCACATTGTTAGAAGGATGCCGCACAGCAAACTCAGCGTTAAAATTGCCATTAAACCTTCAAAATAAAGAGCAACCGACACGTAACATTGCAAAAAACTCCGCCATGTCCAAAGTTTTAGTGGCGTGTAAAATGATTATCTGGGACAAATGCATAATGGCACAAAAAACGTGCAATAGAAGCTCTTAAAAGAACACTAAAAGATCTGCGCAGTAACTCAAGATGTTTTGGAGGTGCAATAATTTTACTATCTGGTGATTTCCGCCAAACACTGCCAGTTATTCCAAGATCGATGCCTGCTGATCGAATGAATGCTTGCGTTAAATCCTCAAGTCTGTAGTGTTTTGCAAAGATACTGCAGATGACAGAAAACGTCAGTTACCTTGCTCAACGAATTATCAGCTCAAGATTTCTCCAACTAATTGTTGACTATCGGTAATGGCCGTATTGCCGTGGACGAATCAAATGGACTGATTTCGTTTCCTCAAAATGTTTGTAGTTTTGTATCGTCAAAAGAAGAGCTTATCAAGAAAGTATTCGCCAACATGATTGCTATCGGGAAGAATTATGACTGGTTGAGTGAACGGGCAATTTTATCAACAGAAAATATAGATGTGGATGATTCAAACTATATATGTAGTTCAAAATCAAATCGTTGGTACTATGCATTCTTTTAAATCTATTTAGTGTGTAACAAACGAAGATGAAGCCACCAACTATTCAACTGAAGTTTTAAACTCCTTGGATGTACCTGGCTTACCACCGCACAGCTTACAACTGAAGGTAGGCTCGGTAGTTATCGTGCTTCGAAATTTAAACCAACCAAAACTTTGCAACATACACGCAATTATACTTAGAGGAAAATTCAAAGGTGGAGAAGTTCTCATTCCGAGAATTCCGATGATACCAACCGATATGCTTTTTGAGTTTAAGCGAACTCAATTTGCTATTCGTCTTGCATTCACAATGACGATTAAAAAATCACAAGGACAATCCTTGAGTATTTGTGGTCTTAATTTAGAGAATTCATGTTTTTCTCATGGCCAACTAATCGTTTCATGTTCACGTGTGGGCAAACCATCTACTTTATTTATACTTGCACCTGATAACAAAACGAAAAATGTCGTATATCACAAGGTACTGCACTAAAGGGAACTAACCTTAAGCACGAAAATACAGAGCTTCATTATTTTTGTAATCTTTTTGAATTTTTGTTTTCCTTATGAATATATTCCAATAAACTATTTGACTAAATAAGCTTTGTACTCTTTTTAAAAAATCCATATATTCAATGATTGTTAGGTGGTACGAAGTTCACCGGGTCAGCTAGTATAAAATAAATATGGTAGCATCGACCATCATGTAAAACAACAGTAAATCAAACGAAAACACACTTTTTAAATCTTAGATTGAAAAAAGAAGGGCAATAGTTTTGGTAAAAAATTTAATGTACTCTAACCCTAAAATTGATATTTGTCGTAATTTTGTTGTACAGGGTGTTTCCCAACAAGGAATAATATTTTGTTTCTTTATAATTTTTGATAAAATGAAAGAGAATTTGATAATACTTTATGTTATATCGACAATTATGTATGAAATACAATATCAGATAAATGTCGGTCTCTGTTAGCCTCACAAATGCAAGCCATCTTGAGTAAATTTTTCATTACACTCTTAGACATTTCATGCAGTATTTTATAATTAAATCCCAAATTTTTTGTTTGAGTTGTTCCAGTTGCTCCAGAAGTCCATTGCTGTCACGATCACCATTGTTTCACGATCACCAATCAACATTGCCATTTCTTGAAATAACTTGTTGGGAAATAGGTCTCGTAGTAATACTATTATAGTCCTGTCTGTATGCGATGTGGAAGCGTCTTGTTGATACCACATGTTGACCCAGCCCAAAGTATGAAGTTATGGCATTGACATTTTCCGTAACGCCGTTTTTAGTTTCAAAAAAGTAAGGTCCACTGACGGTCACTTTTAATAGATGCAAGGGTGACTTATGAATGTTATGAGTTTTTCATGAAAATCGATGGCGTAAAAAATCTTTTTTTTAAGCCCCTGACTAAAAAGTACAATTAAAATTTACTCTCTTTGAAGAAAAATACTTAAAAATGTTGCTACAATAAAAAGTAAATCGCTACCCTAGTAGGTTTTTACTTTTCTTTTTAAAATTTAAATGAAATGTTTAAAACTAATAGAAATAAAAAGTATTCATGTTTATTAATAAGGAAATGATATTGTTTTTCGCATAAAATAAAATTAATAAAAAGTAAAAAACTATTTTGCACTTTTGTATTTTCTTTATTGTTAAAGTCTCTCCCCCAGATACAAAAAATTCTCTCTTATGGAACTATGTTCCATAAGTGTTCTTTATATTCATTCTACTACATCAACTAACATTATTTTAATGTCCTTAAGGATTTACTTTTATAAATTATTTTCACTTGCTGTTTTATTTTTTTAAACATTTATACTGTTTTTGTTGTTAACACAAAGAAAAACGAAAAAACAAAATCATTGCATGTTACTCGAGGTGATGGTGCATTTACTCTTTTTATTTAAACTTTTGTTCCAATTCTTGCCAAACATCTATTAAGTTAAAAAAATATTAAAAGAGTCAAAGTGTTTCTATATTTTGCATTTGCCCCCAGGTGTCTTGTATATATGACAGCACAAATTATTCTAAAGTGCATGTTGCAGAAGATCCTTTTTTTATTATGCCCTACAGTCAGAATAATTTTATTCTTTAAAGCGCTTTTTTTTTGATAGTGGTAATAGCTTTTATAAAATATACAAACATTTGCCTTAAATAAGCTACTTGATATCTAGATATTTAGTAAGCAATGCCAATTTTATTTAAAAGAGAAAGGCTCTTAGAAACTTACTGAGTCCATTTTGCGGAAAAAAATCAAGAAACTGCAGAAAAAATCATCTGAGAATGTTTATTAAACGGAATTTTTCTACTTTTTTTTAGAACCTGCGTTCGGAGGGCATGTCTTATGTTCGCGACAGCAAGGATAACCAGCTAAAGCTATTGCCTAGTTATTTCATTTTATAATGAAATGGCCATAAAAAAGGGTTTTTATTTAAAGTCTACGGACCAAAAGTAAACTAAGTGGTCTTTTGTTAAATCAAGCCGCAATGGGTTTAAAAGTTCGGTTCGGCGATTTTCCTTAATACGATTTGTCTATTATGAAATTCGTATTAAAGCAGAGAATTTAATATATTATTTTTAGTTTATACATATTTAGTATTTATAATTTGACAACTTTTTTCCTTACATACCGTAGCTGGAATTTCAACCTGGGACACTCCTTAATGTAACATTAGATACCGAGACACTGTGTTCTTAAATGTAAAAAAAAAAATGTAAAATCTACACGTTTTTTTTTGCTTGACTTAAGAAAACCCGTCTAGCTTTAAAATTCCAAGTACGATTTTGAATAAATGAATTTTGATTTGAAATCGTATTTTTTCTTTTTTTGTATGTTTTTTATTATTTCCATTTTCATGCACAAAATATTAATTTTTTAAATATTTTTTGTTTTATCTTTTTTTGAATTAATTGTGGTAAGACAAATTTTATTTTTAAACTAGACAAAAGTTCATTTATACTTAATTTCTCTATTTATGAAGACATATACATTTTTTTGTTAATATTAATTGAATGAAACTTTATATAAATTTGAAAATGCAGATTGTAATACCAATGAAAATGAAATGATACAAGATGGGCCAAAAGAAGTCTTTCGATTTTTTTATTCATTGGTCATGTCGGGAAGATGATATTGGCCAAATATGCGCTGTCACAACTGACTGCTCTACGAGCTCGTTTTATGGAATTTTTTATCACTTCGGCAAGAGCTTTGGGCGACAGATTTTCGCACTTTTATCGAATGTAGTCCTTGAGGGCTTCCGGGGTCTCGAGCATGTCAGCGTAAACATGGGCCTTCAAAAACACCTTAAAAAAGTCTGGAACGGTTACATCGGACGATCTTGCGGGTCAAGGTAAATCGCCAAACCGAAAGACGAGGCGAACAGGGTACGCCGCCTTCAAACTATCGCTTCTCGTGCATTATTCGTGGATTTTCGGTGCCCCGACTGCAATAATTTTGCATATTCATGTACCCGCGGAAACCAGCATCATCGCTCATCATAATTTTGGTCAAAAAATCGTCCACTTACGCTTCGAGATTGAGGATGGCTTAGGCGTAGGTAACACGAGTTTGGCGATCAACAGACAGCAACTGATGAACGGACTAGACTTTGTACGGGAACATGTGCAGGTTTTTGACTTAAATTTTCTTAGAGACGACCATCTGATGGCTTATTACGAGGCACCAATTCTAATCGACATTTTTGGCGACAGCTCGATATCCTCGAAGCAAAAAAGTTGCTTCAATGCTAATAATATTAAAGAAATTTGATTGCATTTTTTTCTGTCTAAATAATACTAATTAACTTTACGAAAGATCAAATGTTCTTTTTTTCATAAGCTAAAGTTCTACAAGTAAATATATTTATATTAAAATAATTTTACATTTTAGATTTTACCCATGCAAAGAAATAATAAAACATTCAACACAAAGGCTATACAAACCACCTTAAAATATGACCCCTTTAATAAAATTTAAAAATTAATGCAACAACAAAAAACAACGCAAAAAATTACTTGATTAAGAAAATATTTAAATAAGTCTTTTTAATTTTTAATTTTTATTTTTTTTAAGTTCTTCTTCATAAATGCTTTACTTAACAAGAACTATAGGAAAATTGTTTCCGTTTTCAGTTCCTTTAATGCTTGAATATGCCTTTAATTGGTTTTGCTTTTCCAATTTATCGACGAATCAATAAAAACATAAAGCCAAAACAGACATACAGTTGATTTATGAATTCAAGTATTCGATTTAAAAGTTACAATACAAAAAAACACAGCACAGAGTAAATGAAACTTGAACTTTTTTGCATTATTATTAACATGTTCAAGGACCAAAGAAAGCCATATTTCTACAAAAATCTCGGAAAAAGAAACATAATAAACAAAATGAAATGGGCAATATCAGAATAGTTTAAAAATTGGAGAAGACAAAAAACATTCTATCAATTCTAAATTCCCCAACGAGATAATTAATCTTTTGTTTTCGACGCTTGTTTTCATTGGTTTTGTAATAACAAATAGGGGAAACGTAGTATTTTAAAATAAAGTTTTTTTTTTCTTTTTACTCTATGGGGGCTAAAAGAAAATTAAAAATAA